>LR812539.1:38011572-38334072 GCA_903798195.1 Danio kyathit
CTAAATACTTTGTTAGATAAATAATTACATCAATCTTTTCTCAATAGATTTTTGTACTTGACAAAGCTCTGGAGTTACTGATCCTATGCATTGGAATCAATATCAATGAATAAATAGATCTGTTATGTTAAGATAGGTAATAATCAACAGAACACAAAACTGAAATTCTAGTGAAAGTGAAAATGTGTTAGTTCGACAAACACAGAACCTGTAGCTAATTAGAAATTCACAATCAAAGGAGATCAATATCCTCTTAATTCCGTTGTAAAATAAAAACAAATCTTAGGAAATAACTATTAGAAAATTCAGAAAATTATTTTATGTTTTGTCATTTTAATAAAGCAACAATATTAGAATAAAATATTCGCACACACACACGTAATGAAAGTCAGAGTACTACAAATATATGTCATTGTGAAATGTAAAAACGGGCATAATGATGTATTTCTAGGGTTAAATTAATTTGCCATATTATTGGTCGATTAGCATGATTATGATTATTAATGTGCATAGTTTTGAGCGCATGTGACTTGGATGTAAAACATATACAGCAGATGGTTCTGTAAATGGTTCTATTATTAGCATAGAGAAACTTTTCCGCCCTAAATGAAAGTCTATGGCATTTGTATGAGTCATTTATCATTTATAAGTCAGATCAGTGAGAAAAGATATAGCCTAAAACTTTAGATCACCCTGAGAGTCTGACATGAGTTTGGTGGCAGTAGCTTTAAAACTCTAGGAGGAGAAGCATTTATAAATTTGGTCTCAAAATAAGAAGAATCTTTACTAGTATTTCAGTTTCATTTTTGTCAAGCCAACGTTTCCCATATTTTCCCTGAAAGATCATAAATATTAATGGACAACAATTCTGAAATTAAAGGACCAAATACTGACTCTATTTTTACAATACTATTTTCTTTGGATGAGGATGCTTGTGTTTTGAGTGCACATCCAGAACGATCTTACCCTATCTAAGTTACAGAATAATTGAAAATTTGATTGATGGCTCATTAATTTAAATGGCAATCGATCATGGTATTTGTGGAAATTGAGGTCTTTATTCCATACCGTTCTCACAGATGTCGCGAGTAACGTCTCCATTGGCTGCGCTGTCAGAATCAGATGTATGTTTATCTGATGATATCATCTGCAAAAAATTGAAAACAGATGGAGCAGTTGTAGGGGTCACCACACTAGTTATGTTAACACTGTAATCGGTAGTTTATGTGTTTAGAGTTCTATGGATGCTACCCAGCAGGCACACAACGTCATAAGACCTTAATCTTAGGTTAGATTTAGGTTGTGATGTCTAAATCTTAGGTTGTGATGTCTAGCCAGCGTCTAAGGATGTTGTTTTGATGTCCAATAACGATGTCAAATTCTGCTGATATTTGGTTGATTTTAGGTTGTGTTGGAAAGTGACCAAAATCCAACGTTTGATAGATGTCATAGTGGTAACGTCCACACAACGTCAAGGTGTAACATGATTAGACATTGAGATTTGGTTGATTTTAGGTTGGACATTCACGTCAGCAGGACGTTGGGTTCTGACGTCAACCCATTTTTCATTTCCAAACAAAATACAACGTCACCACGACGTTGGGGTACAACGCCAATATGACTTCATGTTGACGTCTTGTGCCTGCAGGATAGTAATCATTCAGGCCTACCTTATCCAGCTCTAGTTTCCGCAGTATCATTGGAGAGGATGAACCGTCTTTTCCATTCATGTTGTTTGCCAGGTTACTGACTTCCTGAATGACCTACACAGGTTCAACAGAAGAGACTCATGTTATAGCCATTCAATGAACTATTCTGTCATCAACTGGTGATTTACTCTAGATCCACGACACTCTGAAAACATGAAGTCAAATGAAATCTGATGTGATTAAATCGTTGATTTTGATTGGTCGAACATTTTTATGTAAAAGAATGCTGTGACCATGCAAATCATGTCCAGAGTTTCTGCACTTATTTACAACTGGACAATGACTTTTCTGTCATTTTTGATTAAGTGATTTTAGCTGATTTTATTTTATTTCAGATATTACAGAAACCATTATTACAAAGACCAATTTCTAAGGCAAAAATGAAAATTCAGATTTGAGTCAGTATTGTTATTGTATATTAAAATGAAAGGTAAAACTACTAGAAATAAGTTTTTAAAGTGAAATAAAGCTGAAATTCTTTGAAATAACACAAATATATTAATAGTTATAAAACTAAAACCAACAAAAATTCTAATAAAAACTGAAAGCATAAAATAAAAGCTAATTAAAACTCTTAATATATATTATTAATTGTATAAATATTACTTACAACTTTTGAGTATAAATATTGCATCCATTGTAAAAGTTTGATTCCTCTTGAAATAAATATTAATTACTTTTCAATCAAATCAATCACAATTTCAAATCCCAACAAATTTCATTGTGATTTATGAAAACTAAATTACTAATGCGTAAATTTACCAATAGTAGCTGGATGCAGAAAGGATGATGCAAGCTGAGACTGCATATCTCAATGTCAGAGTCAATGCACTCAATGGAGCTAGTTACTTCACTGTGAGTGGTAGGATAAGGGCTGGGGTTAGGTGAGCGTATTAAAAAGCATTGGAAGCAGCTCAGATTGCACTGCACCAGGTCTGCATCCAGACCCCTCTCAAATTCAGTAGTTTATACATAATTTCAAGGTTATTACAGACAAATAATCAAAATTATAGCCAAATGTTTGTAATAAAAGTCAAAAATGAAGTATCAAACTATTCAAAATCATTTTTGATAACTGAAATAATAACTCTAGAGTAAACAGAGTGAAAATTCAACATGAAAAACTAATCTAAAAACTTAAATGAATATTGGAAATAATGCATTAGCAACTTAAATAAATAAAAAGTATAAAACTGAATTAAATTCCAAAACAAATTTAAACTGAAACTGTATGACAAAACATTACTAAAACAAAGAAATATTCATGTTGTCCATCAATAAATTTAAATTTCAAGCTGATTCATATATTTATTTGTTAAACAGCCATTATAGTACATTGCATTATATGCTGTGGTGCAGCACCTTGAGCCAGCTCTCGGCCTGTTCTTTGCTCTGTACAGCCAGCACTAGAGCCTCTCCTCCTGGCATGGAGAAGCGGAGCTCGTGCTTCTTGCGCCGTCCATCTTTGGGCACATAGATGACGTTGCAAAGATTCAGCGGGAGGTCAACATACGGAGAGCGATCTTTAGGATTCTTAAAGCACTGCAGAAAATAAATGCCATGGTTAAAGTCTGAATTTTAAATACAGTCCTACTTCATTGGTTATGGATAAAATAGTCCCAGTGTGTATATTCACCTGAAGTTTGTTTTCACGGATGATTGTTAGCTGTTTCGCCCACTGACCAAAGCGTTTCTTGCGCAGCAGGAAGGCACATTTGCGGCAGTCTTTCATTTGGCCCAACGGACTCTCTTCTGATGGCCACCGGTGTGTCCGCTCTCTGCCTTTAGCTTCCTCATCCTCTTCATCATATGACTCATAAGAACTGCTGAGAGCATCTGAATCATTGTCTGTTAACATCAACAGATATTAAAAGGAGAATTAATTTTTTTAGCACATTGCTAACATATTTCTAGCATGATTATCACACAATCAGCCTATTTTAGCACATTGCCAGCGTGTTTGTAGAATGAGGTAATATGCTGCAAACATTGCAACAAATTTCTGGCATGTTTCAAGCTTGTTTTAGCACATTAATGAAGTTTGTAGCATGATTACCACACAGCTAACATGTTTATAGCATGTTTTAGCACATTCTGACATGTTTGTAGAAACTGCAAACATCTCAACAAATTTCTGGCATGTTTCAAGCATGTTTTAGCACTTTGATAAAGTTTCTAGCATGATTAGCATACCACCAACCTGTTTATAGCATGTTTTAGCACACTCTGGCATGTATGAGTGGGATACTGCAAACATATCAACACATTTCTGGCATGTTTCAAGCATGTTTTAGCACACTGATAACGTTTCTAGCATGATTACCACAATGCTAACAAGTTTGAGCATATTCTGGGATGTTTGTAGCATGAAGTGGGATACTGCAAACATATCAACACATTTCTGGCATGTTTTCAAGCATATTTTAGCACACTGATAACTTTCCTAGATTACCACATCACTAGCCTCTTTCTACCATGAATTAGGACATTGCTAATATATTTTAACACATTGCGGGCATGTTTCTACCATGTTTTAGCACATTGTCAGCATTTTGTAGCATAGTTATCACACTGGTGGCATGTTTTAGTACAATGCTTGGATGTTTGTATATACCACAAAGCTACCATTTACATTATAAGCCTGCTTCTGGCATGATTTACCACATTTATGGTCTGTTTAACACACTGCTAACATATTTTACACAATCCTACGTTGTATGGCATACTATGTAATATTATTAGCATATTAACATTTATGATAATGTTTTCATTAATGATTTTCTGATATATTTTTAAAATTGCTACATTGCTGGCATGTTTTAGAGCAATTTTAGCATGTTTGTGGCATGATTCAGCACACTGCAAACATGTTCCTAGATCCTGTTTTACCACAACGGTAACATGAGTGTAGCATGATTAACACACTGCTTAAATGTGTTAGCGTGTTGCTAGCATTTACTGTATGCAGCATGTTTGTTTTGAGCCATTGATTTGCATTTTACGAATCACCAAGGATCATGGTTTCAGCTAGTGTTCTCCTAAAGACATAAAGTCAATCAGTGTTTGAATAATTAAAAGCAAATTGTATTTTTGGGTGAACTGTCCCTTTAAAACATATATCCACACAGTGCATTTTCAATTGAACAAACATAAAAACATCAGCGTTTCCTTACAGGAGTTCTTGCTGGCCCCGTTCAGGCGAGTTGTTGGGTAATTGTTGTCAGCGTCTTCATAATAAGCGTCCTCTATTGAGTTTGGAGGGCTGGAGTTGTCTGGTAAATAAGTATGCTGTGTTAGACTTCATATAACTGGTTGTTATTGTGCCGTGTCAGGTCTGAATGGGTTTGCACTTACTGCGTGTGGTTATATACTGCGGCGCTGTGCCCGGACCCAGCGGGGCGGCTTCTTCATAGTAATCATCAGGTGGAGGAGTTGTAGGAAGAGGAGGAGGAGGAGGAGTGTCTGTGGGACTCTGAAAATCCCCAAAACAAAGATTACTCAATTACAATAATCAGATTATATTTGAACGATTCCCATCTGGGACTTTTTTGTATTTAAAAAATGCATTTTAGTTGTTATAAGAAGAAAAGTTTGAGATGGTCATGTATATTTTTTTAAGAATTCTAATGCTAACTTATAAAAAAAAATAAAATAAAATAATATTATTAAATTATCCCACATGGTAAGAACCTATATGAGGATATATGCACATATATGAAACCTATATGCAGTATATATGCACATATATGAAACCTATATGCAGTATGTATGCACATATATGATAATATATAGGCTGCATATATGCGTATAAATGCCATATTCATGCATTCATTCATTTTCTGTTCGGCCTAGTCCCTTTATTAATCTGGGGTTGCCACAGCGGAATGAACCGCCAACTTATCCAGCATATGTTTTACGCAGCGGATGCCCTTCCAGCCGCAACCCAACACTGGGAAACATCCATACACACTCACACACATTCATACACTACAGTCAATTTTAGCATACCCAATTCATCTGTACCACATGTCTTTGGACTTGTGGGGAAAACCGGAACACCCGGAGGAAACCCACGCGAACACAGGGAGAACATGCAAACTCCACACAGAAATGCCATCTGACCCAGCCGAAGCTCGAACTAGCGACCTTCTTGCTGTGAGGCGAACGTGCTACCCACTGCGCCACTGCTTCTCCATATATATGCCACATATAGGCAAAATTGAGGTGCATTTATGTGCGTATACAGGTCATAAACCTTTCTAAAATGTATGTGTTGTTCATATGTTATTGTTCATATTTTACAAGTGTTATTTCTACCCCTGTGAAGATAAAAAATACCAACAACCTTGTTATAAGAGAAATATTTTTTTTGTCCTCATAGCTGAGTCTAACTCAGGCTAGAGTGTATGAAAGATCGTTTATTTCTGCAGTCCCACATGTAATGCTTTTATTAAATTATAACTGCTTACATCACACAGTTCTTAAACCGTGTATTGTTACGTGTTTTTAAATGTAAGTGCTTATATATTAGCGAGCCTTTGTTATAGTGCAGATACCGGCGGCCAATTGAGAAGTTCGGGGAGGGGGCGTGGTTGATTTGACATACAAGCATTTGGTTGGAAGCTTGATTCCGCGGCTCCGCCTCTCGCTCCATCAGGCAGTCCTTCTGCACATGCCCAGGCTCCAATTTAAGTCTTGCGACAGTTTGTGCCCGTCACAAGGCGTTTTGCCTTCAAAGCGTTCAATGGAAAAAAGGCGCTGTCGCGTCGTCCATATTTTTTACAGTCATTGATGTACACATGTATGTGCATATATGTACATCTATGCACATATAATATAGGACAATGGCCAATTTTATATATGTCACATATATTAAAAACCTATATCAAAACCTATATGTTTATATAGGTTCTTTCCGTGTGGGATACAACTATTCCTGTGATTAAAAGCTGAATTTTCTGTTTTATTGTTCCAGTCTTCAGTGTCACATCAGAAATCAGTCTAACATAATGATTCAATGCTCAAAAAAACTTATATTATTACTATCATCTATGTTGAAAACAGTTGTGCTGCTTAAAATCATTTGTAACATTATAAAATGTCACTTTTGATCAATTTAACGAATGCTTGCTTAATAAGCATATTAATTTCTTAAAACAAACCTTATCCCCCCCAAGCATTGAAACAATAATTATGTGTTTGTGTTGTTACCAATGTTACCGATTTTGTAGGCATGTGCTTAGAAGCCTCCTCTTGCTCCAAATCTTTCATTTCTTCAGGCGAGTCCCTGAGATCCTGCAGGTCACAGTCTGAGAACAAGTATCAAAATTACAGCATGCAACTCATATGACATCCTGGGAGTATAATTTTAACTAACAATGCATCAATTATCTTTAATGTTTTAGACAGTATTTAGCAGAGTTGTTTCTTAAATACTAAAAACAGGATTATTTGTTCTAAAGGAAAGTTAAATTTTTCGCTAGAAGTGAAAGCTTTATAATTGTTTACTCACCAAATTCTTCAAACAGTGATTCAACAAAGCTTGTACCATTTCCATAGAGAGACGTGTTCATGTATATAAAGTCTGATCCATTCACTGCGGAAGATTGAACACATCCACAGCACACACACTTAAAACATTTTACATTGGAAGATAATAGCAAGTTTTCTCATCTTAGAGATTTTTTATATTAATTCTGAAATATCTGGTCATTGCTATAGTGATTAATGTGTGAATCTTATGCAAAGCGGTTCTGCTCAGCTGTTCTGTATTTTCTCACCAGACGGCTGCAGCTGTTTGACCAGGTTTCTGACCACGTTCATCTTCTCTGCGGTGGCTGAACTCACACTCTCGTTCTCCAGCAGCTTCAGTAGTAAACTCAGCTCCTTCACCAAATGCTCCATACCTGCACATATTCAAGAGAAGGACAAGATCAGAGACCAGAAGAGAAGAGGAAATCACTAGTGGTTTTGGCCTACGACATTTACATTTTCTGGCTACTTCATTATGACTATCTGTCAACTGCTCATTAATATATAATCAGCCAACAACATGACAGCAATGTAGTGCATTTAGGCATGTAGACGTGGTCAAGATGAAGTTCAGATCGAGCATCAGAATAGAAACGAACAGTGATTTACGTGACTTTGAATGTGGTATGTTTGTTGGTGGCAGACAGGCTGGTGTGAGTATTTCAGAAACTGCTGATCTACTGGGATTTTCATGCACAACCAGTTCTAGAGTTTACAGAGGATAGGTTATAAAGGAGAATAGCAGATGAGTTGGAGAATGTCCAGAAGGGTTCAGCTCATAGAAAGACAAAAGTAACCGTAATAACCGCTTGATAAAACCAATGTCTACAGAATAGCAGAACCTTGAAGCAGATGAGCTACAAAAGCAGCAGCAGAAAAAGAAGAGCACAGTGGTGACACTCCTGTGTCTCATCATATCAAAAGACTGAGGTGACGATTGACATTATAATGATATTATAAGTATTATTATAATAAGATTCACTAAGTAGGACATGTTCCTGGATCAACATCTATGTTATCTATGCTGGAACAACATTCCAGTCAGCCAATCAGATTTAAAGTCTGCAAGAATCGGAATATGCTGACCAAGCGGCAACCTCCCGCTCTCCCTCGGGAAGCCAATATGGAAGTAACTAAAACTGCAATTCATCGACTCGCCTTTGGAGGCTTGCAAAAAAAGTGGAGTGTTCCTTTGAAGAAGTTCTGAAATCAAAAAGGGTCATATAAAAACAAGCTGTACCTTATAAAGAGGCCAGCGAATGTATATACATGAGATAAATACACAGACTATGGAATACACTTTACTATGTATGGATGGACAGATATACTAATTTATTGTTAAATGAAATTTTATTTATGTCCTAAATCCTAATCATGTTACTCAAAGTAACCGACCATTTCCATTCAGTCCATCTGACCTTTTTAAAATCTGTCATGAGGCAGGCCTCAGCTGTTGGACATCTGATTTCTTTGGCTGTTTGTTAAAAGAAAGCTTGCCAAAATGCTGAACATGATATCCCAAAGGTTTAATGCAATAAACCAGCAAAGATAGGGGTATGACCTGAATTGATTTCTTATGGCAGAGCCCTTCCAGATCTGTGTGTGGTGAACAATAGCTGCACTGTTATGAATGTCCAAACAAACACAGGAAACAAGAAACCCCCTACAGAAAAAAACCAGACATTTTTAGAAAGTCCTGGAATACGAATTCACTCATATGGAACTAGTAAACAATGCCACATTTATGGTCTTTAAGTGTGGACGTATCTCATTTTGAGGAAGGAAACCTTGGGAAAAGTCACTTTAATTTCCAGACTTGTCAAATACTGTTAGAAATGCTTTTATTGGTGCTTTATTATTTGTGTTCTATATAGGGACAAAGAGACTCAAAAGACTGTATTGTTCAAATTTTCTATGCTTTGGTTATGTTGGTGGCCGTCTTTGTCCCATGATAAACAGTAAAAATGACAAATTTGATGTCTTCCCAACAAGGAAAACCACCAACAATCAAGAAAGCATAATTATATGGTTATATGAATTATGGTTATATGGATTATCATTATAATGAAAGTCAATGGGGCAAAAACAGCCACCAACATAAGTAAATTTGCCCAGAGCGTATTGTTGAGGGTTTTTTAAATTCAAAGCATTTTCCCAAAATATGTGTCAAAATACGATTTGTCACCAAAAATCATTCCATTTGCTGAAACACAGAGAAGGTTGTGGCCAAATTAAGACTCAAAATTACCCCAGAGTGGATGAAACATCACCAACAGCACAGCAAGAGTTAAGTTTGTCTCATAATTTTGAGTTTATATACAATTCTGAAATTATAGTCTTGCAATTCTGACTTTTCTGCAATTCTGGAATTATATCTGGCAGACTTTATGCAATTCTGAATCTATTTCATAAAAATATGTCAAATATAATTTTGATCTCATCATTCTGAGTTTATATCTCGCAGTTCGGACTTTTCTGCTACTCTGAGTTTATGTCTTGTAATTTTGAGTTTGTACCTCAGAATTCTGAGTCTATTTCATAAAAATATATCTCGCAATTCTGACTTTATATCTCAAAATCTTAAAAGGGTCATGAAACACCAAAACACATTTTTTGAGCTGTTGACAGGCATATATGTGTCCCACGCTGCTAAAGCTAATAGCTAAACACTATTAGGACACATATATTTCACAAAAAAGTGAAAATTGGTTGTTTTTGCGTTATTTTGAGCAAATTCGTTCTTCCGGTTTGAAACTAATTTTTGAAGCTGCGTCACGGCCATGAGATACTTGCGTGTAAATCCAGCGTGGAGAGTTGCTGTCTGTCCCTACGAGAACATAGTGACGTATCTGAGGATGCGGCATTAATTCATGAGAAAGACTTTGTTCAAACCAATCCGCGCGCTCTATTGTGTATGACGTGCAACTTCATAAATATGCATGATGGCTCCGGAGACTGTTTACCTGTTTACAGTGTTCAGACAGCAGAGAGACGCCACGTTGTGTTGCCAAAACAAGTGAAAGAACTACAATTTGGAGACACGGGTCGTCAGTGTTGCATTTATTAGTGTGCTGCAACGAAGGTTTTGTTTTCATTTTCCCTCTATGAGAGAGCTGCTGGAATCACGTGTGGATTACAGTGCATGCGACACGCGACAGAATGCGTTTGTAAGGAACATTTTTTTACCCGAGAGCTTTTCGCATCTGGAAATGGTGAAATCCGTATTTGCCGCTCGTCTCCTTTTAAAAAAAAGACACAGTTCCACTGTGATTGTCTGTCTACAGATTTGGTAAGTGTGTGTGCAGTGCAGTGCAGTGCCCTTTGTGTTTTCGCCACATTTTGTGACAGGATAGTCTATACACACACGGCTTTCTGACGCTCCCTACCAAGTACATAAGTTACAGAGAAATGCCGAGGATTTTTCCTCCCATTCGCCGTGCGGTATCAAACATATAATTAAAACTCCACTCTTCACCAGTTCCTCGCTTTCAATATCTCGTTTTTCACAGGCGACATGCAGGAAATGTTCCTGAATAAAAAGTTAAAGTGCCAAACTGCAGTTAAAGTCGACAAATTAATAATTTGGCAAATAATTCGATTACTGATGTCCATGTAAACAGTCACTGTCTTTCTCCCCTGCGTCTGTGTGTTTGTTTTGCCTGTGAAATCAGCATGTGCACAAATGGAAACTCATTTCTTTGCAAGTCCTTCCCTCTTTCCCTCCCCTGACACTCCCACACTCCCAGAGCTAGACACGCCCACTTTCTTGACTTTTTTCAAACTAGAGGTGTGAAAACACCCTGCTGAGACAGGGGGTTTCGTGGCCCTTTAAGTTTTTTCTTGTAGTTCTAGATTTTGTGGTTTTGATTTTTTTTTTTTTTTTACAATTCTGAG
The DNA here is from genome assembly GCA_903798195.1 of Danio kyathit. Classification (NCBI taxonomy): domain Eukaryota; kingdom Metazoa; phylum Chordata; class Actinopteri; order Cypriniformes; family Danionidae; genus Danio; species Danio kyathit. Next base: position 38,022,708 of record LR812539.1, read on the forward strand.
TTTTATATTTAATAATTCTATCATTTTCTGTAATTTTTAATTATATCTCATGATTCTGAGTATTTTATCTTTTATCTGAGTTTTTAACTCAGAGATTCTGAGTTTTTTTTAACTGAAGTCATTGCATTTGGGAACAGAGATGAGGTTCTCAGGGTGAATGTGCACCTTGCTCTAAAGGTCAAACAACAACAAAATAAGGTCAAGAATCTTGGTGTGACTCTGAAGTCAGATTTTATCTGAATTTCAGTAGTCATGTCAAAGCAGTTAGTAAATCAGCATACTATCATCTCAAAAACATTGCAAGAATCAGATGCTTTGTTTCCAGTGAAGACTTAGAGAAACTTGTTCATGCTTTTATTAGCAGCAGCGTGGATTACTGTACTGGACTCCTCACCGGCCTTCCCAAAAAGACAGCCAGACAGTTGCAGCTCATCCAGAACGCTGCTGCCAGGATTCTGACCAGAACCAGAAAATTCGAGCACATCACACCTGTCAACAGGTCTTTACACTGGCTTCCAGTTACATTTAGAATAGATTTTAGAGTATTACCACTTGTCTATAAATCACTAAATGGCATGGGCAATACATTACAGATATGCTCACTGAATACAAACCTAACAGATCACTCAGATCTTTAGGATTAGAAATTCCAAGTGTTTAGTCAAAGCAGAGTGAATTCACCTTAGATACTACGCCCTCAGCTGCTGGAATCAGCTTCCAGAAATTATCAGATGTGCTCCAACATTAGGCACATTCAAATCAAGACTGAAAACACTGTATAGCTGTGCCTTTACTTAAAGGGCACCTAGGTTACCACTTTTTCCAAATTTTATATAAGTCTTTTGTGTCTCCAGAATGTGTCTGTAAAGTTTCAGCTCAAAACACCCGTCAGTGAATAACTGTCATAAGTTACTAATTTATAGCTTTGAGCATCAGGTAGTGGTTTTTGTGTACTGCACCTTTAAAGCTAGTCCTTCACGACCACCGTTTCCACGTGCCTGTCAGCGTGCCTTAATCTCCTCCCTCGGCTGCCTCAGACAGCAGACAGACATAAAGGAAGAAGATTTCACGTAACGTTTGTGAGAAATACTACAGTAAGACCTTTACCAATGAGTATTTGATGCACTTGTGGAGCTGCAACAAAGAGTCACACACAATGCTGTTACAAAGTTCACGCGCACACACAGATACACACACACAGCGCAGACACACACACAGACAGTGCGCGCGTTTAGCTTTGCACTCTTTTTGCATGCAAATGTGACAGGATACAGGTTAAAATCCACTGCTGTATGGATATCTGTTATGTTAATGTACAAAATAAACCTGATTTAACGTCCACAAACCGGGATTGAAGCGTCTTCTTCTGACACGCGGCTGTGGTGTTGAAGTAAAGCTGAAGTAAATCGCTGTAATTCATTAACATTCACTGTTTTAAAACATTTTAAACTTGTAAAACTCACTCTTGATCACATTTGATGATGATTGATGATCCTAGCGAACTGAACAGATCCTTTATTCCTGGTTGCTTTGCGGACGTCCTGTCTTGTTGATATGATTATAAGCGTTACTACAGAGACATGTTAATACTCAGCTGTCAATCAATTCGGTTAATACTCAGCTGTCAAAATAATTGTTTTCTTGTTTCTTTTATTCTTGTTTATGTAAAGCACTTTGAATTACCATTGTGTATGAAATGTGCTTTATAAATAAACTTGGCTTAAAATGATGATATAAACTCAGATTTGTGAGATGCAAACTAAGACGCAAGACATAAACTCCATCAGATCTGTGAGAGAAGTTAAAATGAACTTTTCTTACTTAAATCCCATGACTAAAAGTACACATTTTTCAGATTAAAAACCAAAAAGGCAGAGCAAGCACCTGTCTAACTCTTCTTATGCATACAAAAACACATGTAAGCACTTCACTCCACACACCCATCCCGAACCCCACTCAAGAGAGAGAGAGAGGGATGGGAAAGGAAAAGTCCCTCTTTCAAGGCTACCTGCCACTCATTTAGCTTTGCTGATCCAGGGATTATTATTGTTGGCCAAAAGTAATTACTGCAATATGTGACCTTTCTTCTGCTTCTGCCCTGACAGCGTTTTGTCTGGACCGGATCAAAAAACCTGTTGCATAGCTCATGATGTTTCTTTCCTAGACCCGCACTGCTCCGAAAACAAACACTGCTTTGAAGAAGGAGGTCACAAACCGCTGTGCAAACACCGGCCATTCAAAATAAAGCATTTTTTCCCCAAGCTTTCACTTCTGTGTTGAGTATCTTCCTGTTCATTGAATATTTCTTAATATGCAAAAGTACCTGTTGCACACCACTGTTTTATGTAGGGTATTTAATGGAATAGTTCATCCAAAAATTAAAAAAAACAATCAGACATCATTAAATTTTTACAATATTAATAAATTGTACGCAGCACAGTAAGGAAGGATGAAGATCAAATAAACAGTGACAATAGTCTAAATAACTATTGCACACAGATTGTCTTCGAATATATTGGCAAAATGTTCTTTTGTGGGTCATTTAACAAGAACTGTTATATAAAAATGAGAAAAATAATGGAATGAATCCATAAAGACGATGTAATAAGTCAGAATTTTAAGAGTACAATCATTAAACAATCAGTCTAATAAATTTTAAACAACTTAAAAATCCAGAATTTTCCAAGTTGTGAATTAAAAAACTCAGAATTGCAACTTCAGATCATGATTCAATCACTCTGACATAATATCAGTGCAAGACAGGAACCTTACTGAATGCTATGTCAACAAATGAAAATCGTATGTTTCACAATGCTGATTTCCTTTGCAGTTTTGTCAGCAGAGCACAAACACAAAACCACTGAGCTGCTCGCCAATCTCAACAGTTGACAGAGATCATGAGAAACCCACCATTTCCAGACAAAAACAAAACTGAGCTGTGATGCTCTGAGCAGAATTTTTACTCACTTTTTCCAGCGCTCCTTCTTTTACATTACTGTTTATATATTTAGTTGGCACAAAATATTAAATGACTTACATTTTCAAATATCTAGACTTTATTTTGAAATTTACTCACCATCCACTTGTTACAATAATTTACAATGATTACAATGTTATTTTACTGTGACGGAAAGATGGAGAGAGGCAGATGGATGGATGAATGGATGGATGGATCGGTGGGTGACAGATTAAGATGAATGGATGGATGGACAGACAAGCACACAAAAAGACAACAGGATGACAAAAAAGAAGGATAGACAGAAAGAGAGGGGGATGGATGAAATTATTTTTTTTGTATAAATGGATGGGTAGACGGAGGGACAGATAGAGACAAATGGATGGATGGATGAACAGATAAAGACAGAGGCAGATGGATGGATGGATGGATGAAGAGATAAAGACATAAATATGGATGGATGAACTGACAAAACAATAACAGGATGACAAAAAGCATTGATTGACAAGAAGATGGATGGATGGATGGACAGATAGAGATGGATGGATGGATGGATGAATCATTGGATATACGAACAGAAAAAAAACAGGCTGATAAAAAGGATAAATGAATGGATGGACAAATGGAGACAGAATGAATGGATAGAGACCAGAGACAAGATGGGTGGATGGATGAACAGACAAAAGGATAACAAGATGACAAAAATGGACTGGTTGACAGAAAGAGAGATGGGTAGATGGATTGATCGATGGATGGATGGATGGATGGATGGATGGATGGATGGATGGATGGATGAACAAATGAATGAACAGAGAGATAGATGAATGGATGGACAGATGATTGGATAGATGAACAGAAAAAAGACAACAGAGTGATTAAAAGAATGGATAGGCAAGTACAAGCTAAAAAGAAGGATGGATGAATTAAAGGATAGACAACAAAGAGGCAGACAAATGATCAGATGGATGGATGGATAAATGGGTGGATGGAAAGATGGATGGGTGGATGGATGGATGGATGGACATACAGATAGATAAACATTACTATGGATCGATGAAAGACCTAACAGCAACAGTAGGAAAAGAAAGATAGATGGACAGATAAAGACGGATGGATGGAGAGATGGAGGGCTGGACAGATATAAATGTACGGACTAGGACCAGGGATATACGTCACAATAAACTAGCAAAGACTATCACAGCTTCCTCGTCATGCTGTCTTTAATCAGCCAATGATAAGCTATCGTTCAGTTGTCCTTCACTGAATTAACTAAGGGTTCCTAAGGGTTTTCCTCTCCCCAAAAGAGCAGGAAACATGAATGTGTGTGTGGTTGTGTGTGTGTGTGTGTGTGTCTGTACGAGGAAAAAGAAAAAAAAAAATGTCCGGAAGAAGAGCAGGAGGAGGAAACTGAGAGAGCAGAGAGTAGGATAACTCTGTTATTGTACTGAAAGCGGCACAATCACAAGCGCAGGGCTGCTTCTCTCCAGAGGGCCATTGTCTGGGTGTGCTCTCGCTTACACGGACCAGAGAGCGACTCTGCCCTTTTCCGAATGACTCCAGTTCCCACACAACACCCTCTGTGACTCGGTGTCTTCTGCTGAAACTGGGTCAAGTTTGTGGAAGTAAGTGCAGTCAGATTAGCACAACGGACCTGAAAGCTGGTCGGTTTCAGCGGCTGTGCATCTCCTGTGTCATGTGTGGGAATGTGAGGTGGCTGATCCCCATCTGACTGCTTTACTGAGTCTCTATATACATCTAAACTGCCTCCTGACTCTCACAAACCAAATTTTAGACAGTATTTAGGCTTAAAGTTAATAAAAATAAAAACAGACCAACTAAAAGGTACAATTTTATTAGTGATATGCTCCTGAAGAAGACTACAGGTCAGGGACAGTTCACCCAAAATTCTGATGAATGCCGAAAACTGGTAGCCATTGACATCCAAATTAAGAACAAAAACACAATGGATGTCAGTAGCTACCGGTTTTAAATTTTTCTTCAAAATATCTTCTTTTGTGAGAAAAGAAAGAAGCTCAAACAGATTTGGAACCATTTGAGGGTGAGTAAATCATGACAGTACTAATTTTTGAGTGAACTAGTGTAACGTAAAGATGCTGGAAAACAGAGTTGAGGATACAAATACAGGTTTATTATGAGAATGGTCAGGCAAGCGATTGTCAAAACGGGCAAACAGATGCATGCAGGAAATCCAGAGTCGTGGTCTATAAACAGGCGAATGGTCAGTACAGGCAGCAAGCAATGTAAACAAACAGAACAAAGCAAGGGTCAACCACAGCAAGGCAAGGCAAGGCAAAAGAAACACATCGTAATGTTCACAATACAGTAAGATTCAGCCCTGATGTGTGTTTCTGTGCTGCTTTTAACGTCCATGTAATCCGTTTATAACGATCATCCGGTTGTGTGTGTGTGCCTGTAATCAAAGTGAAGCAGGAACCGGTGTGTATAAAGTGCATGATGGGATTTGTAGTTCGCTAAGTGACAGAATTGTAGTCCAGGTAAAGGTGCGTGTTTACCAAAGATCTGCAGCTGCTGGATCGCTGGTGATCATGACAAATACCCCTTTAAGTGCACTAGCAGGTACACAAAGTCCAAATTAAAACAAAAGTAACCATATTGATTTAGTTAGTCCACATTACTAGTTTTGTGGTGAACAATTAATCTGTGCATGTCATTAAGAAAAAAAACTTGTTTGTCTTTGTAATCTTTAATTAAAATTCTTGCTTGTTTTCAGTTAAAGTCTCAGATGATATCTGTCTGAGATATTGGGCGTTGTTAACATACTAAACCACGGCCCTCCAACTGTCCGTTTTGACAGCGCTATGACAATAAACAAAAATGGTGATGAGGAGGTGTCTGTTACATTGTAATAACTATTACATCACTTTTACTATTCTGTTTAAATAATGCTAAATAACCTTTTAAATATTTAAATAATAAAAATATGCAATATATTTCTTATTACTATTATTATTATAAAATAATTATGTAAAATATTTGTGACTATTGATTATAGTTAATATCTTAAGCGAATGAATGAATGAATGAATGAATGAATGAATGCATGAATGAATGAATGAATGAATGAATGAATGAATGAATGAATGAATGAATGAGCAAAGGAACAGAGGAATGAACCAACCAACCAATTAATCAGTCAATAAGTTTTTATAAACAATTTTTATATTAGGAATGTAAAATTTCTGCAATATAGCATTTAACATTCATCATTTACCTTTCTGGCGACACGGTAACTCAGTGGTTAGCACTGTCGCCTCACAGGCTGATTTATACTTCTGTGTCGAGTGATCGGCATGACCCACGGTGCCTGCCTTGCGCGTAGTCGTGCATTTGGGTCCAATCCCAATTCTATTATTGTACCCCTACCGCTTCCCCTTCCCCTTGGCCATTCAAACAGAGTGTGAAGAGGAAGGACTTCAAAATCTAGCTCTAAGAAATGGAACACCACTACAACACCTGCACATGTCATCATATGTCATCGTGATCTCTTGCTTCATACGAGATCAGATGATCACGACTGCTGTAGTTATTTTAGTAGTTGTTTTATTTTTTGGTATTAATCTTCAGGAAATCACTGAAGGCAACAATATCATGTTATCATGATGATAATGTGGCAATAAGCTTGTAACTGTATTTTGCATTTACACAGTGGCCATAAACACAAGAAAACAACATTAACGTTATAGCAGACACTGTAAAAAAGGTCATTCCCAGCCACTAGACTTTTCTGAAAGGGTATTCGAGTGTCATCGAGTGACAGAATATTGTGGGACTGCTGTACAGCAGTTATTGTTATGGATTATAGATAGCGAAATTTAGCGGTTTTTATTTTAGCGGTTTTTTTTTAAAGCATGACAGTAAAACATGAATGCGATTATGGATATATTAAAACATGTGCTTGTTTGTTGTAAAAAATTTGTAATAATGACCAAAAATACTAATTTGTGGATCTCCTTACTTCCGGGAGCAGCTATCCTGCCGTTGTGGCTAGTGTATTCTGGGAAATTTTCTTGCCCCTTGGTTTCGAGTGGGGTCCTGAAAAATATCTCTTTCGAGGGGTATCTAGACCTTCCCCTTAGCCCTACGCTTTCAAGATAAAGAAAATTGGGACACCAATTGGTAAGGGGAAAGGGGAAAGGCTAAAAGGTAGAATTGGGATTGGACCTTATACTTCTGCACGCTGTTTGTGCTGCTCTGCAATAACACTTCTAAAACGCTAGCTGGCAGCAGGGTTTTTATGAATTTTAAGAGAAATCTGTGTCGAGTTTCTTCGCGGGTATTTAGTTTTTTTCTGAATGCTACAAGTAGCTAAAATTCTCTCATTCAGAGGCGGGAACCGGTGGACATGCAACAACTTTTAATCATAAGATAAACATCATAAAGTAAACACAAAACAAAAGTTTCCATCTGGAATCCTCCACAGGACTCGACACTTGTAAACACTCGCTCCATCGGGCTTGCAGCTCTCAGCACCCCCCATGCTCGTCACTGGTACCAATCACAGAGCTTGCGCTATGCGTCAATGTGATATGTAGTTAAATGTTTTGAGAGGTGTGCGTCGGCGTCAGCATCAGCCACGGCCATGCGACCTCGTAAAGGCTGCGCTGCACCATACGTGTGTGCTTGACGCAGAAGTATAAATCAGCCTTAAGAAGGTTTGAGTCCCGGCTGGGCCACTTGGCATTGGAGTTTGCATGTTCTCTCTGTGTTTGCGTGGGTTTCCTCTGGCTGCTCCAGTTTCCCCCACAGTCCAAAGACATGCGGTACAGGTGAATTGAATAAACTAAATTGGCCGTAGTGTATGAGTGTGTGAATATGTGTGTATGAATGTTTCCCAGTACTAGGTTGCAACTGGAAGGGCATTCGCTGTGTAAAACATATGCTGGAATAGTTGGCGGTTCATTCCGCTGTGGCAACCCCTGATAAATAAAGGGACTAAGCTAAAGGAAAATGAATGAATGAATGATTTTACCTTTCTTTGCACATACTGGGCACATTTCTATTCCAGATTGCTGAACTTTCATCAAGTGCTTCATCCGAGAAGCTAGACAATGTGGCATTGTGAGGTCCAAAATTACACAATGACATCATCTTTGAGGAAAAGCGGACAATGCAGCGCGCAGCATTCAAAAATGCAGTGCAAACATTCATTCACCCAAACACATCACTGAACACAATCGCATATACACACACAAATTCTTGCAAAACCAATTGTAGGGAAAGCAGCTGTGCGGTCTTGAGCCAAGGGCATTGTGGGTAAGGGGATACGTCCTGCAGCTGTAGCTTCCTGTCCCGGCTGACGACAGCAGTTTCTATCATCCCGAACCTTCTGCTTCCTATTCCTCTCCTCCACACCCCCCCAAAAATGACATACCAGCAGTCGTCCCCTAACGGGCAAACTCACTTTCGGCTTGTGACCCTCCCATCTGGACCACTTCCAGAAAAACACTACAGAAATCCTACTACACCCCATATCTGCAAAACACACCATCTGTGCCTGTTTAGCGGTCGGGTTCACAGAGCATGTTGGGTTTCTCCTTTAATAGGCAGGAATGAGGGTTTGGATCCTACAAGCATCAGATGTAAAATACCATGAGCACTCGATCCCTAAAAAAGCTGATCAGCTGTCTGATTCGGGGCAGTGGACGTCACGTGCCATAGTTATACAGGGGCGAAAAACACAGAAGCGCCTTTGATGAACAGCAGTTAGGGTTACACAGAGGCCACATGGACAAAAGTGCAGAATTGCTATAATTTAAAGCACGCTGTGTTAGTGGATGACAGCTTTCTGGGTGGAGTCGGTTACAGAGGAGCAACAGGCCATGTAATTGAAAGGGAAGAGATGGTGACAGCACGGTTATTGATGGTGAAATAAGTTGGAGAGGTTTTTTTGCAATAAGCTGTAGTAAGTTGGAGTTGTCTGCAGATATTTTGAGGTGAACTGTGTGCCGTTCAGAAATATTTTACTGTAGCGAGTGGGTGGAGGAGAAAGCTGTTGGAGTCGAACACAGCTCTAAAACCCATTGAAAAACTCATCTCTTCCATGATCACCTGAATCCCCCCCAACCCCCACTCTGCATGACAACCTCAAAACATTATGCAATTCTGAGTGTGCCCCCTATAATACACACTCTTTCATTTCTATGACATGTTAACCGACACTTGTAACAGTTTTGCACATTTACACCAAATACTGTTTACAATCACCCCATACCTTAAAAAAGTGTGCTTCACTCAGGTGAGAGGGCTTGACAAACCACCTGTAGAAACACTCTTCTTTCTATGTAAAACAAACAACAACATATATGTCCCAGACCTGGTGTCGTCTTCCACTTGGTGGGTGGATAGGTGGATGGGTGGATGGATGGATGGATGGATGGATGGGGAGACTAATGGTGGGATCATTGGAAGGATGGGGATATAGAAAGACCAATGTAAAAATGAATGACATACATGAACAGATAGAGAGGCAGATGGATGGATGGATGGATGGATGGATGGATGGAAGGATGGATGGATGGATGGATGGATGGACGGACGGACGGACGGACGGACGGACGGACGGACGGACGGACGGACGGACGGACGGACGGACGGACGGATGGAGAGACTAATGTACGGCTCCTTGGAAGGATGAAGATATAGACCAATCTATAAACTAATGATATAAATGAACAGATATACAGGCAGGTGGATGGATGGATGGATGGATAGATAGATGGGGAGAATAATATATGGATCTTTAGAAGAATGGAGATATAGACAGACCAATGTATAAACTGATTATATAAATGAACATATAGAGAGGCCAGTGGATGGATGGATGGATGGATGGATAGAGAGACTAATGTACGGCTCATTGGAAGGATGAAAATAAAGACAGACCAATCTATAAACTGATGATATAAATGAACAGATAGACAGGCAGGTGGACGGATGGATGGATGGATGGATGGATGGATGGATGGATGGATGGATGGATGGATGGATGGGGAGAATAATATATGGATCGTTAGAAGAATGGAGAAATAAACAAAAGATGGCTGCATGGGCTTGATAGATGGATAGTGAGAGATGGACGTATGGATGGAGGTGTCAATGGATGGACAGATTTAGAGGTTGATGAACGGATAGATGGATGAACAGACTAAAGGACAACAGGATGATGGGCAAGCAGGATGATTGTATGGATGGGTGGATGGAAAGATGGATGACTAAATGACAGCAGAATGAAAAGATGGCTGACTGGATGGATTGAGAGAGATAGACACGTGGATGTATGGATGGACAGATAGAGGTGGGGGAATGGACGACTGGATAGACAACTGAACAGACTAAATGATGGATAGATGGATGGATATATGGTGCACACAAAAAAAATGTACAGAAACAGACAGACAGATGAATGGATAAATAGACAGATGCTGAACTCTGGTAATATAAAATGTACAGTTAATTTACATGTTTTACTTTAGTGTTTACTTCATGCACTGTGCAGCCACTAAAGTTTGAGATGCTTCATTTAAAGTCCTACAAACGTCTTTCTCCTCCAAGAGCTGTTTTCTGGTTGGAGGATAATACTAACATTTCAGATTCTGTGAACCACAGAGACGGCAGTTTTACTCACTGGCTGTCGCATTCCCAAAAACATTTGGAGGATTGACTGTCTCTTGGAGAAGCGTCTGCCCGACATTTGCAATCAAATATTATGCAGATGGATCATACGTGATATTCTCCAACTGAAACTAAACGACAGTCGACAGACACCAGAAGACAAAGCTGCACCAAAATGAAGAGCCAATGCTCATAACCAGATGGAGTTTGTACTGAAGGAACAGAGCAGATTTAGCTGTATCTATCTTCAGTTTTTCTCACTGCAGTCATGAGACTTGAGGCACGCGCTTATCAGAGCTGCATTTTTACATTTTACTCAACAACAACTCTGACTCTAAAACCTGCATGATTGCAGTCTATTTGACACAGGCCACATTTTGTCCTGTCAACAAGCCACTTAAAAAGCAGGAACTGTCACAACTAATTAATTATAAAGAGATATAACAGAATCAATAAATACAGAAGCATTTAAATATTTTTTCATTTATTAATAATATTTTAGCTTGAATAATATTGTTTCAGTTAAAACTCTTCAATTTTTTCAACTACATTTAAAATGAATTCATTTTAATTTAAGTTCTAGTTAATGATAACAACACCAATACGAAACTTTTACAGATGTCATTTATAATAGTTCAAAATATTTTAGATATCTTTGATATCTTTTCATTTTAAAGTAAATTGTTGTGTTTTGTCACATTAAAATTAAGCTTAGTTTTACGTATATCTGTGTAGTCTTTGTTCATTTTATTATATTTTGAGTCACTAATGTGGTTCTAGTTTGAATGGCACCCTGGGCGAACCCCCCATATTCACCCCCCGCCCCCACCCACCCTAAAAAAAATGAAATGAAATGAGACACAATGTGGTTGGAACACATGTAATTGACTCAAACAAACAATTCAGATAGCATACAAACTGAAATTGTACTAATATTTCATTACATCTGGACCTATCTTGCCTTTTTGCTGCAAAGTCATAAATTATATCGTCATATAGTCCATTAAAGTAACCCAAACCCAGGGCATTGCTAGACATAAAGCTCACCTCTCCCCTACCAAAAATAAATATATTTATTTATTTTCAATAAATATAGCAATTTATTCATATTTATTATAAAAAATTTATTATTATTATGGTCACACTTTACAATAAGGTTCATTAGTTAATGTTAATTAATGCGTTTACTAACATGAACAAACAATGAACAATACATTTACTACAGTATTTATTCATGTTAGTTAATGAAAATACAGTTGTTCATTGTTAGTTCATGTTAACTCATGGTGCATTAACTAATGTTAACAAGCATGGACTTGGATGTTAATAATGCATTAGTAAATGTTCAATTATGATTAATAAATGCAGTACAAGCGTTGTTCATGATTAGTTCATGTTAGTAAATACATTAACTAATGAACCTTATTGTAAAGTGTTACCATTATTATTAACTGGAAAACAGTGTAAAGACACAACTGAAGTGATATGCTGGGATCACTTAAGAAATCTTTTGCATAATTATTATGACAATTCTATAGAATATGGAAAAAAATTATTTATGGAGTTATCTGTTGTCTTAGACCCAACACATGGCCATGATTTAATGTTAAGTCTTACTTCCCTGACGTGTTATCTCTCCTTGCTGCTTCATAGGCATGCTTAGTTACAATAAGATCATCATCATATTATATAAACTTTAGTTTTGTCGACTTCCAAAACTCGCTGCGTGCCAACACCTCTGCATAAAAGGCTGTTACTATGGTTTCACAGCGCATGAGTGGTGCGTATTTTTTTATTGTGCATGTAAACAACCGGGATTCACATAGGGAGCAGGAGAAGTGTGAGGCGCGCAGAAATGGTCAGTTGCTTTCACCTTTAAGTTTGCACATAGAGAGTAACAAACTTTCGCTTGTAAAAGACGCCAAATGTGAAAGGCCTCTAACGTTTTTGTTCTGGGATTACCACTTAAAATGAATACACTTTGCATAAAGTAAATCATATATCAAAGCTTTTACTGGGGCAGGTTTTTTTTTTGTGCACCGTCTCCCCCATAATAATGCTGCCCTGAGCAATCCTCCATATTGCCCATGCCTAAATCCGTCACTGCTGCTGTTGGACAGCATAATGTACATTTCAGTTTTTTAGTCGAAAATGTAGTTGTTTAGATTGCAACTATGCAGTTTATTTATAAAGATAGTGCCAATTTCAAATATTTATAATTTTGGAGATACAGCACCATCCACAAGATGGAGACAGAGACAGCATAATAAGCCCTTAGAGGAGGAAAAACCCAGCGTAATTTTAAAATTACGGCTGATCAAACATTATAAAACTGGTAAGTGACTTTCTAAGTCGATCTCTCTCTTTTTTGTATGTTGTAGTGCTGTATTTATAATATAGTAATTGTAGTGTGTTGAGTGTGAGATGGGACTCATATTAGGAATGTATGTATTTTGTGTTGGCCACTCTTTGTATAACCTTGAGTTTTTGGTTGGCCATCTGTTTCTAATGCGTCTCCTGTTTTCGTTACTGTAGACTAGTTCAGTAAAAAGAAAGAAAAAATGCATGCGTGTGTTTAGTGTTTCTCCTTATCACAAACACAGCAGTAATCTTGTAGTGTTTGTGCTGCTTCGGCTTTTTCAGGGTTAATTATTGTGATATCCCGATTGCAACAGAGAAATACTGGGAAATCTCTCTAGACTGATGGCATTTCATGCCCTTCAGCCTTACAATCCTAAAATGTCAGCAAAATCACCTGTGTTGTCATCACTTTAGACATTACGCTAGAAAATCATTCACACACTAGCTCTAAAGTGATGTTGGAGAAGTAGCAACGGTTTCTGCTGTTCTGACGTCAGCTGCAGATGTATATGAATGGTGGAACAAAGTAGTTCCTCAAACAAAAGAATTCTCGTCTTTGATTTTCTTTTTTATATACACGATTATGCCGTCGAACTGTTGTATGAACTGCTACTCATGTGATATAGCTCATATGTACACTTTCATAAGACTAACCAATTATTAGGATCTCATCACGACCTTTTAAGTTTTTTAAGTTCGTTGAGTCTTACTATCATCTTTTAAATTTCTCATTAGAAGCTTAACTTATAATTTAAAAATGTTTTATTTAAGTTTTTTATATGCTATATTAAATGTATTCAGTAATATTTGGATTTTTATCATTAACTTTGATCTTTTAATCAGTATTATGAGCAGTGCTATTAATGTGGTATTAATAGAAATGTATTTATTTATTTTATTCAGTTCACCTATAGCGCATGTCTTTGGACTGTGGGGAAAACCGGAGAAAACCCACGCGAACACGGGGAGAACATGCAAACGCCACACAGGAACGCCAACTGACCCAGCCGAGGCTCGAACCAGTGACCTTCTTGCCGTGAGGTGATTGTGCTACCCACTGTGCCACCGTGCTGCCCTAGTAGCATTTATTCATTCATTCATTCATTTTTTTTTCGGCTTAGTCCCTTTAATTAATCCGGGGTCGCCACAGCGGAATGAACCGCCTACTTATTCAGCACGTTTTACGCAGCGGATGCCCTTCCAGCTGCAACCCATCTCTTGGAAACTTAGTAGCATTTATAATTTTATATTTATTATACTTTATATTTTCTAATTTTAATTTATTTAAGCATCATTCTGAAAACGTACACCCTATATACATTTCTGGAGTTCGCGAATTATGTATCCAGAGGTATGTATTGCTGCATTTCATCTTTAAAACGAATGCTACGGGGCGGTATGATGCCATTACTTTTCGCGCTTACCAGCAATTATGTAAATTATTTTAATATTACCATTTTAGCTAGTTATTATATAATAGCCCTGCTGGAAGACCATGCAGTTTGAAATTATCAATCAAAATTTCAGTTTAAAGTTTAGTTTACAGTCCTTTATGCATTCCCAACATATGACTTTCTTTATACTCTTAAACACCAAATAACATTTTATTAGTATTAGTGATTTTTAAATCCATGCAATCAAACATAATGGGATCAGATCTGTTTCTTTGCCTCTTGACTTTTAAGAAACAGCATTAAAAAGCATGTAAATCTTTCATAAAACTCTGATCTTCCAGTCAACTTCTCCGGCAAATATATTGTGTCTGCTGCTTTTGCATGACTAATAGGATTGAGGAAGGTTGATTAGGAAAAGCTCTTCCGGCTTTATCCCAGGCCTCAGCGTTTGACCCCCTTTCATTAAAGGGTTAAAACATTAGTCATCCACAGCAAGTCTCTGTGATGACTGCCTTTGATTTCCACTCTTTGAGGACACAAGTGTGCAAGGGCCTACTGGGTCGCACACAAAGACCTCCGCGGCCCCTCTGTATCATAATAACTCTATGTGATTTCTCTACAGACAAGAGCCGCTCTTGACGGCTCGGCTGCATGCATGCGCTCGGCCTGAGGAATGCTGGACTGAGAGACACTGTCAGGCCTGTGTGGATCCATCAGGCTCACAGGCTGCAGAAGAGAGAAGCCTTTGTCTGTTCGGTCAGGGGTATTTATAGACGTATGCATAAGGAAACTGGAGGAATCAGTGTCATTCAGATTCAGAGATTCATACTGAGCTTGAATGAAGTCTTCAATGAGCTAAGCATATTGTCATTTATCTGACTGGGAACGGCGCTGTGAATCAGTTCATGAGTTAATAGAAGCATGAAAGAAATGAAGGCGACAGTGCTAACTGAGGCTGGGGTAATAAACTATACATATCCAAACGGAATAAAATTGATATCAATAACAATGATAAGCTCTGCATTTTTTTACTCTATATTGATTTAAGAGCCAATCACACAGCAGAAATGTGCAACAATGGGAATCTAAAAGTGTGTTAATATTAGAGATTTACAGAATTTTCGGCCACTGATAATTTATCAGGCAAATGGGTAGAGTATCCAAAAACTATATTCAAGTAAAAGTGCAAGTAACAATCTTAAAAGTTATCTTAAGAGTAAAAAAGTATCTGATGAAAAAATTACTCAAGTAAATAGTTCACTAGTTATTTTTCATCATATATATGTGTGTTTGTGTGTGTGTGTGTGTGTGTGTGTGTGTGTGTGTGTGTGTGTGTGTGTGTGTGTGTGTGTGTGTGAGTGTGTGTGTGTGTGTGTGTGTGTGTGTGTGTGTGTGTGTGTGTGTGTGTGTGTGTGTGTGTGTGTGTGTGCGCGTGTGCGTGTGTGCGCGTGCGCGTGTGTGTTCGTGAAGTCAAAATTAACCGCGCTCCTGTGATTTTCTTTTTCAAAAATTTCCCAAATTACAGTATGTTTAACAGCGAAAGGAATTTTTCACAGTATTTCCTACAATATTTTTTCTTCTGATGAAAGTCTTACTTGTTTTATATCAGTTAAAATAAAAACAGCCTTAATTATTATATATAAACATCATTTTTATGTTACAAAATAAAGTTTAAAAGTTATATTTTTAATGGTTAACAGTGTGAATGACTTATATGTGCAGAGCTAATCAGTTATTCCATTAAACAGCAGTTTCTTTAGTTATGCAATAGTTATTAATACGGTTCAAATTGGGATAATTTTAAGACTTACCACTACATGTTTTTTCAGGTTGGAGCTGTGATTCATGTATATGCTGCAATGTCAGTTCGATCGCATTATTAAACTATTCTTGTTGACATCTTGGAGTGAAAACATAGACTGAACTCGATGCTGCGGGTGACCTGGTCTGATAAACTCACTGCACAGACAGCGTGACCTTCCTTCTCGGAACCGGCCATAGCGGGACCACAGTATAAACTCGCATGTCTTCCTCGACTTCAACCATCATTCCAACACAAACAAGTCAAATGAATCATATTTATTATCATTTGACAGTAACGGAGGAACGCCACTAAATGTAGGGAAGACTAATGATTTAACAGTAGACATTTTTTAATGTACTCAAAAAGTACATGTTACCCAACAATTTAACTCAAGTTACTACACCACCTCTGCAAATACGTTATGCCGTTTAATTACCCCTCTAATTTTTGTGGCTTCAGTCATTGTTGGGGCACTCTTTTAAATCAGGAAGCATTAACAACTTATATCAAAATATATATCGATATAGGGGGGGGGGGGGGGGGGGGGGGGGCGCTAGTGAGCAGGTATGGAATAGGTTGTGTTCAGGGTGAGCTCCGCTAAATTTGATTAACTTAACTGTATTTTGAGCGTCTTATGTTTGAAATCCGCGTTAAAACATTACTTAAGACTTTGTTTACACAACTTTTTTTTCTGTTTTGGTCACGGTGATACGTAAATGGCGAAAAGTCTGCGACAATACACCTACCAGTGGCGGCTGGTCAATAGAGGCCGCTGGGGCGCCGCCCCCCCTTCAAGTTAGACCCCTTTGATATGTTAATGTTTATTATCACAAATATTAACAAAATAAATTGATTTAATTATAACATTCTAACATTTATTGTAGTCATACTAACATTTATTGAAAAAAAAAGTATGAACAATATTTTTTCATATGTGTGTGGGGCGCCGGACTAATGAGTGTCTATGTAGGTACACAAACTTTTGCAATGCACGTGATATGACGATAAGCTCTAATTGGCCTGATTTAAATTGTCCCTGGGGCGCAGCGCTCTGCGCCCCGAACCCTCCGATTTTTGTTGTTAGAACGAATCATATTTGTTTTGATATGATTGGCCTTATGTGATTGGACCATTCTCACCAAAGAGCTTAGAATGCAATTTCTCGAGATGAAGGAAAATTCCGTTTTATCTTTGCAAAGATATCCGTTCACAAGGCGTTTGGATGAAGAAAAAAAAAAGAATCAAAAAGCTTGGACCAGATCGACCGTCTTTGCAAATTTACCAGTAGTCAAGTGATGGCGAGCGCGCAAATATTCTGGGCTTTTCCAGCACTTGTTATGACAAACGGAGTTGGCCGGCAGGTTCATGTAAGTCATACCTTTTACTATTTCCGTGTTTGCTGTTTCAAACAGCATGACGCAAGAGAGGCTGAATGCATTGGCTATGCTGTCAATAGAGAAGACACTGGTGACTGAGATGACTGACTTTAAGGGTTATTGAGAAATTTGCAAGCCAGAAGAAAAAAAGGAGAGCATAATTTATTTTCAAGTAGTGCTACTGGCCAGTGATTAGGCAACATTTGTTTGTGTGTGTGTGTGTGTGTGTGTGTGTATGTATGTGTTTACTGATTATCTTGATTACTTCATTACTGATAATAAACCCAAATTGAACTAAAATGAACTGATTTGTGATGCATTTATTGTATGCTTTCCTCATATTTTTGTTTTTTGATACATCACCTGAAAAATGGCTTTTACACTCTTACTTTACCAACAGTTAGATTTTTTTCTGGTGTTTGAAAAACACCAGCCGCCACTGACACCTACACCGGAAAGACTATTGCGAGTAGGCCTAGGCCCCTCGTGTAGTGATCAGAGATAACCAGAGAAACTGACTGAAATGGCAGATACAAAAGCTGAAATCCTGTCGCTCTTGAAAAATTACATCCCCATGCTGCTTAGGGTCGAACTGAAAGCTGTTCTTTCTTTCCATGTAAACTTAGTCACTGTGTTGCTGCTGTGAAAATCAGCTGTAGTTCACTTAATGAAACTCCCCTTTTCATGCAAACCCTTCCCTCTTTCGCCACTCCCACCTAAACAAAGCTGGACTCACCCACTTTCCTGACTTTTTTCAAACTAGAAGTGTCAAAACACTCTGCTGAGACTGAGGAGGGGAATTCCATGGCCCTTTAACTTAACTCAAATTCATTAACTCAAATTTAACTTAACTCAGCAAATATCTGTGCAAGAACCTGAACATTATTTACAAAAACATTACCCTTGATCCACCGTCATCCATGCTTATCTTGCTGCAAACTACTTATATATAAAAGAACACATTTTCAGCCAAGAAGATTGACTTGCAGGTTTCCAAATTTTTGCTGCAGATTGTTATGAGCATGCTCAGGACTGCTTGCTGAGGCTATGGATATTTAAGGTCACAATTTTGTAATTAATGTTCAGTTTGTTTCACAGACCAATTGTTTTGCTACATACGACCACAATTTATCACCAGGAGCAAGTTAATCCACTCCTTCCTACAAGGCGATGCCAAGATTGTGTTTTTCTTGGGACTGTACAGTGTATTGTTGTCTTGGAGCATCTTTATTGTTTGGTATCTGCGCATTTCCCTCTCTTGATATTTAACTACTGCATCAAAAACGAGTGGGCGGAGCTAAACAGGCAGCGATGTAGAAGTGGGTGCTCATGTTTTTCTGTGGAGGCGGGGTTTAGACGCACTATTTCAGAATAAATTGGCGCATTCTACGACCTGCAGCCAACTTTATCATCTGTTTTTAGATTAAAGAAGATTTTTTTTAAACAGGTTTGGATGGTACAATGACCTCTTGTGTATTTAAAGGTCAAGGGCATTTTTATCTCTCAGATCATGACCCCTTTATTACTTTACAGGGCCGACCACGCTACATTTTTCATCCCATTGACTTCCATTCATAAATATCAGAATGGAGGAGACAGGAAACATGATGAAGTTTCACATTTCACACTTGCATTCCAGAGTTCAAGTTTGGTTAGGTCATTCCTGGGAATTAGTATCAAATGATGAAGTGTGTGACCAACAGAAAATCAATACATCAATGTTAAATTCACAATAATGTAGTGTGCCTTCAATTGTAGCTAAATATATGAAGAGATGCAATAACCTCTAAGTGCCATCTGAAATTTTCTTCTAAAATGAGCATTTCTTTTAAGGCTCTTATGTCCAGGTTCAGTAGTTTCGTTTCTATGGCAAATAATACATTATTTTCATTGCCTTTAACATGAAATAACTGAATATAAACATAAGAGGGTGAGAAAAATGCTCATTGTAGAAGAAAACTGCAGGTGGCACTTCATATATTATTTGACATCTTGAATTTAAAAGATATGTTGAACACTATTCTTTAAAAATGAAAAAAAAATTCTGTAAAGAATGTCTGTACAAATTTAGTGTGCTTGCTTGATGTCCAACCCAAAATCTAATTCATCTACATGATTTAGACCTACTAAGAGAAGCAAGCACACATTAAACAGGCATTTCCAAATCTCTCCATGACTAAAAACAGTAACATGTAGCTAATGAGCTGTTTTTTCCTGGCATCCACGCAAACAAACTGAATGTCGAACACATTCTCTAGCGGATTTCCTGCGTGAGAGGCAAGGAAGTCTTCCTTTCAGATCATGAATAGCTATCATGCTGAACTGGCCTTCAACCAGTGCAGAACAGCAGGATGAAGGGGCTGATATAGCTGCCCCAATGGAAAGTTTGGGACATGAGGAATACAGGATGAGCGGATGAGACATATTTGATGACATGGCTGCGAATAGACCTGCACTTTTGGGTCTATATAATGTTTCAGAGTGATATGGGTAAACATTTACTGTAATGATTATTCGATTATACTGGAGATGTTTATTTCAGCAAAACAGCTACTTTGTGTTTCATAAAAAGGTCATTTTCATCACACTTATTGATAAAACTTTACAAGTAAATTTCATTAATTAACATTTGATTATGGATTAACTAATGTGAACTAATAAGCACAATACTGTTGCAGAATTTATACATTTTGTTTAACATTATTTTAAATTAAACTAACCCTAAACTGTGTAAATGCTGTATTTTCCATTGGTTTATGTGAGCTAATATACTTTTAATGAAAGAAACTGAAAGAAATTTACAATAAGGTTTCAATTGTTACAGTTAGTTAATGTATTAGTTAATACACAGAAAAAAAAAGACTTTTCTTACTTTTTATCTTAAATCAAGAAGAGTTTTGTAGAAATGTAAAACAAATATTTTATTTTCAAAAGAATAAATCAAACTTAAATGAGTTTTTGTTTTAAACAAGCTCAATTATCTGCCAATGGGGGTAAGTAAAACAATCTTATTTCAAATCTAAAACAAAATTATTTTATTTTATATTATTTCTGAAAATAAAACAATATTTTTACTTGTCTTGAAAATGTTTCTTGGTTTATGAACTTTCAGATATTTGAACTAGAAAAAAAAAACTAATTTAGAAAAGTATTTTTTGTATGTAACAATATATTTCACAGCATTTCTTTCTTAATATTAGATCATGCAAATGCATCTTAATTGCATTAACTAACGTAAACCACACTCTAAAACCCAACAGTCAACTTTATCAAATGAAATGAGTGTAGTTAACTCAAAATTGACTGAAAGTTAATTATACTCATTTGAAAAGAGTTTTGAACTCAGTGTTGAAGGTAGTAATGTGTTAATTAAATACCTCTTTACTTTAACTTACATGGAGTAAGTTCACAGTACTCATATAGTTTTTTTTAACTCAAATGGTTTGTAGGAAGCTGTTTCCTTAGACAGTTTGAGTTACCTTAATTTATTGGGTTTTACAGTACTCAGTTGGTCTGAGTTCTCTTCATTTATTGGGTTTTACTGTGCTCAAATTGCTGCATTTATTCAAATGGATTACGCTCATAGTATTCATTAGGATTAGTTTTTTAACTTAAATGGTTTGTTGCAATCAGTTTCCTCAAATGATTTGAGTTACATTAACCTATTCGGTTTTACAGTGCAATACAACTTATGTTTTTTCCAATATGTATGTAGTAATGTAGTAATTAGCATGAACTACAATTAATAAATGCTTTAGAAGTATTGTTTACAATTTGTTCACATTAACTGATGTTGTTAGCAATGCAAACAAATGAACTCTCATTAAATAGTGTCACCATCAAACATACCTATGCATAAAACATATTTGATACTGTAGACAAAGACAAAGTATGAATTTAAGGTATTTTTTAGAAATGTATTAATATTTTTATTTACTGTTATATTTATGACAACATGATGGACTAGACAATTTTATCTTCAACATGAAAGATTCACAAGTAGAAAGGGGTGATGATGTCATTATGATGTCATCATTATGCTTTTTATGGAATCGCAGAAATTGTATATTTCTACGGAATTGCATCATTTCTATAATACAGAATGATGATGGTGTAATGATGACACATATATTGGGGACAAAATATTATATCCACTAAAAACTATATAAACAATAGTAAAATACCTCAATTTTTCTCTCTTTCTCATTTTATTTTCGTTTTATTGTACATACATATAGGTTAATTCTATTGTATTATTATATTATTGAATAAATATAAATAAACATAAAGCAATTAACGAAACCATAGCATCTTTGCTTTAAGATACAAAGGTAAATACACATTTTATGTAGTAATTTGCCACACATACAGTCTGACATTTATATTTAGGCTACATTATATAATTATATTCTATAATAACCATCTCTTGCATCACCAACCACAGTAAATTGTGGTTTAAAGACAAGAAACTTATCGATAAAGCTATAAATGTACTAATATCATTCACATTCCACCACAGGTAGGCTGCTACAGTACAAAGGTGTTCTGTATTCCAACACTATCCAAAACCTAAAATAATAACTTGTATTGTGAGGTTATTTTAGTATGAATGATAATTGAGACTTACAGGTTGAGTCCTCCATGAGGAAGGTGGTGTTTTTCTTGAGTACTCCGTGAACACGGTTCAGCAGTCCCGCGCTCTCATGTACACGAGCAGCATCTTGTGCGGCGCGCGCGTGGCCAACACTACACTTTTGACAGGGGCACACCGCTCCAAATCACCACTCTCCCGGGTCCTATTGCTCGTCGCTTACCATGCTTAACGAACAAAAAAAAATATTATTATTATTATTATTATTATTATTATTATTATTATTATTATTATTATTATTATTATTATTATTATTATTTATTAAACGTACAACAACTTGGCATTATCAGTATCTGTACATGTCCACAATACAATAAAAAACGTGCAAAAAAGGGAAAAATACATACATAAATATTCACATTACATAAGGATAAAATATATAAATAAATAAAAAAGCATAATAAAATAAATAAAAGGGGCTAGGTTTTTTTTCCTGTTGTTTATATTGTTTTATAAAATACATTATAAAAGATTAATTGCGCTTTTTGTTTACATTTTTTTAGGGTCTTACATAAGAAAAACCTCATTATAAAAGGCTCAAAACTTTGGATTCATCTTCAAATATTGAGTATGTAGAATTTCACAAATATGTGGATGTTATTGACTAAGAAGGCATATTTTTATTGACAATCAGATAATATAATTTACAGTGAAGATACTAATGATCTTAACGACTAACTACAGAAGTAAACAACGTCATATAATGCATTAATTAACAGTTATTTTATAATTAGTGCATTTTGAAAGGGCTACATGTCTGTTCGTTGCAAGATTAAAGTAATAGTTTGCCCTTTCAGTATTTGAATATGATACATGTTAAATTATGAAGTTCTGTGAGAGAAATAAAGCTATTTGTTTAGCATTTGGAACTATGGGACAATAAATAACCATATTGTTTTGAATCAATGCAACATCAGCATTATTACTGAGAAGTCAGAGATTGTGGCTGATGCTAAAGTTTAGCTCCATCCAGAGGTTGAATGCAGTATTAGACATCAAATCACATACTTGTCACAATATCTGAATATAGGGTGTGCATTAGTGCCCCAAGTCACTTTTTCAAAAGCAATTTTTCTTAAATCATTATAAGCTATGAGCCATGCTACACTGTAAAAAAAAAAAGAAAAAAAAAAAAAGTTGACAACTTTTTTACAGTGTATGCGAAGAAACAAAACATTACAAGCTTATATTTGAAACAAAAAGTATATGAATATCAGAAATAAAGACGAAATGTACTGAACACTGAAGAAAAGATCTACAGATTAATAAAATCTACACTGAAACATCAAATTGAATTTAAAGTTTGTTGTTTTTATAGTAACAGTACATTTCTGGTGTATATCTAAATATATATATATATATATATATATATATATATATATATATATATATATATATATATATATATATATATATATATATATATATATATATATATATATATATATGTATGTATGTATGTACGAATATACAATAATAATAATAATAATAATAATAATAATAATAATAACAATTCCTTACATTTATATAGCGCTTTTCTGCACAATCAAAGCGCTTTACACAATGCGGGGAATTTCCTCTTCCACCACCACTGTGCAGCATCCACCTGGATGACAGGACGGCAGCCATATTGCGCCAGACCACACACCACACACCAGCTGATTGGTGATTGGCTGATTATAAAGCTGCGGTCACACTGCACTTTTCTCCCCATAAACTTCAATTCAAACACGTGAGACCGGAAATGCAAGCTCGTGCGTCAAATTTCGCAGTTTTCTGCGTTGCAAAGTTCAAGCTTGGTGAACTCTGACCTGCGAAATCGCATTGATTGACTGCGTGAGACTAATCAAGGGTCAAAACATGACCTCTCTGGACAGAAATGTAAAATATGGACTAATCGCTTGCTTTTTTAAATGTCTAATCATCTTGTTTAAGTTCGCCCCTTTTCGGAGAATTTCACACGCACAAACTCTAGTGTGACTGTGGCATGAGAGTGCAGGGTGAGTTTAAGATCTCTTTTGACACACTTAATTGCTCGCTGCGACTCTCTGATTGGTTGATTTCTTATGCAGCCTCATGGGTAAAATTCTTTCTGAATTTCCTTATCAATATATTTAAAATAATTTGAAATAATGTATCCCCCAGAGATAGGTTGCGGCTGGAAGGGCATCTGCTGCGTAAAAAACGTGCTGGATAATTTGGCGGTTCATTCCGCTGTGGCGACCCCAGATTAATATAGGGACTCAGCCGAAAAGAAAATGAATGAATGAAATAGTGTAAATAAATGAGTTCAGCAAACACACACAAACTGACCACAGATCTGTCTGTAAAGGATTGTAAATTATTAGGTCAATTTGGAAATTAATTAATCATTGTGATTACAATGATTTGGGAAAGAAAAATTATTCACAGGTGATAATATCTCATCTAAAATGTAAAATGTTCTAATCTGCATATTAACGCTATCTAAAATTATTTAATTAATGTTAACAATAAATAAATAAATAAATAAGGGTGGCGCGCTGGTACAGTGGATACAAGTGCCAAAGACATGCGATATAGGTGAATTGAGTAAGCTAAATTGTCCATAGTGTATATGTGTGAATGAGAGTATATGGATGTTTACCAATATTGGGTTGCAGCTGGAAAAGCATCTGCTGTGTAAAACATGTGCTGGATAAATCGGCGGTTCATTTAGCTGTGGCGACCCCTGATTAACACAGGGACTAAGCTGAAAAGAAAATGAATGAATGAATGAACAAATAAATAAATTAATTAATTTGAAACATTCATTCATTTTCTTTTCGGCTTAGTCCCTTTATTAATCTGGGGTCGCCACAGCGGAATGAACCGCCAACTTATCCAGCACACGTTTTACGCAGCGGATGCCCTTCCTGCTGCAACCCATCTCTGGGAAACATCCACACACACTCATTCACAATCATACACTACGGACAATTTAGCCAACCCAATTCACCTGTACTGCATGTCTTTGGACTGTGGGGGAAATCGGAGCACCCGGAGGAAACCCACGCGAACGCAGTGAGAACATGCAAACTCCACACAGAAACGTCAACTGACCCAGCCGAGGCTCGAACCAGCAACCTTCCTTGCTGTGAGGCGACAGCACTACCTACTGCGCCACTGCGTTGCCTAAATTTGAAACATTTAAACATAATTGAAAACAACAATTTACAATAATTCACATTCAGTTATCATTTGTACACATTAGTTAACATAAAAATTAGGCTACTTCTAAAGCATGTTTTAATAATAGTTCATTATTTTTACATAAAAAATTTAACTGTTGATATTAATATTGATATTAACAATGCAAACTAAATATTATTTCACCTAATTGAACTAACATGAACAGATATGCTTATAAAATAGTATTTATAATAAAATATATTTAAAAAAAACTATAATAGTATGTCAATATTAATAAAGCTGATTTATATTGAAAGAGACATTAACTATTTTATTAGCCAGATAAAATGCCTACTAAACTTTTACTGTTCATCCTGAGTATGTGATATTCAAAATACAACAAGATCCACTAATGTGTACTGAAATTTCAGAAAGTGTTTTAAAATTAAAATTTGAGCATTGATTTGATTTTAAAATCCAGAAATGTGAAAAAAAAAATGCAAGGAACCCTGAAGAGCCCACTCTTTCACGTTTATCCCAAACCTTATAGGTCAATCACCCGTCAATCATCAAAAAACAGACCATCTGTTGGATAGCTCAGTAAAAAATAGGCGGGTCATGAAGTAGGTCTCCCAAACTGCTGCACATATCATCGCATCGGGGAGAAGCGCAGGATTTCCTGTGGCATTGCTGAAGTGGACGCATCCAAGTTTTACATTCGCAGAAGTACCTAGCCCACTTTCACCTCCGTCGATTTAATGTCTTAACCAAAACCATCTCATCCGTACGTGCTCAAGACTACACCTCGTCGTAGTTAGTGTGCAAGAAGTCATCGAAGATGTCCGAAGCCACAGTGGCCGATACTCGCCGGTTAAACTCCAAACCGCAGGATCTGACGGACGCCTACGGCCCTCCCAGCAACTTTCTGGAAATCGACGTGTACGACCCGCAGACTATAGGAGTCGGTCGTAATCGCTTCACCACCTACGAAGTCCGGATGAGGGTAGGCTGAATAACCGTAATAGTGTGTTTGTTTCGGAGAGGCTGCGGCTCGGATCGGCCTAACATCAGTTAGCCTGCGAGCTAACATGCTAACTAACACTCCATTCGAATTGAAAGATTGTAAAGCTTCAAAAAAAGAGGGTTTTATTTGATAGAACTGCAAGATTTTTGTCTGAATTCGTTTTTCTGAGTGCGCATGTCTGATTTAGGCAGTCTGGCGGATAGAGATTGAGCTTATTTGGCTGTTGTTGTTATTCTGTCATTCAGCAACATTCACTGACGAGTTGGTTGTTTTGCATTTGTCATAAAATGTATAATTTAATGCTTTATTGTTACATTTGTATCAATTTATTAATGTAGTGTATTAGATGTGTTCAAGAACGCGTATTGTGTACAGTTTTACAATCGACCGATGCTAATGTAATGATTTATTCTGCGTTCTCCGTTGAAATGCAGACAAATCTTCCCATTTTTAAACTGAAGGAGTCGGTTGTCAGACGAAGATACAGCGACTTCGAGTGGCTGAAGAACGAGCTGGAAAGAGACAGCAAGGTATGACATCCTGGAGACTTAGAGGAAACATCCTGCATTATAAAATGTGATGATAACATGGCTGATAACGTTAGTTGAACAAATTAATATCCCATTCTGTGTAAATTGTTTAAAATGGAATTAAAAAACCCTGTAGGCTGTAAATTCGTCAGAAATGTACTTGAGATGTAAGCCTTTTCTTAATTTAGATAAAATATTAAAAAAAACGTATTTGATTCTGTGTCTTAAATGTCTTCATTTGCCTTTATGCAGCTTAAGGTTTTAAATAAGGCTGCACAATATATATATATATATATCGCAATGTGAGTGTCTGCAATATTCACATTGCATTATGCAATGTTAAATTGGGATTATAGGCGATCATCAATTGAGAATACATGAGTTTTGTGGAGTCATAGCTAGGGCGGACATTTTCAGATATTTCTGTGCAGAATTTTGTATTAAATCTGCAGATTTATGTGGAATGACTTTGGGAGTATTGTAACTAAAAACTTAATATATGAAATAAAAATATTACCTTTTTAACTTTTATTTAATGTTTACAGTGCAAATCCAATTAGATCAATTTATTTAGCCAACAAAGCAAGTCTCTCATATAATATGTCTACTTAAAGACACAAAATATTACTTTACAAATTGTATTGTAAATAAATCATTTGGAAATTTTCATATAAGTCAATATTATTGCTGAAATTAATTTAAAAACTGAATAAATATAAGTTTGCACTTATTTACACAAGTAAATGTATAGACTCAATGATGGGCTAAAAAATCTGTGGAAATCTGCATATTTCTGCGTGCGTAAATTCCGTGTGGGCCTAGTTATTGCATAGTATAACCATAACAGAGTGAAACTTTATCATTTGCATGTGTTTCAAAAGGCATTTCATGAAAGTGTAAAGCATTCAGGCACAATAATGTAAAACAATTTTAACTTTAATGAAGAATAAGTTTTCTGAATTATTAATACAATGAAGTCTATACAGTGTTATTTTACATTACCTGAAGGCTGTTTGACCATAAAGGACTGTTTATTTTACTTTTATCTTTGCTTTATTGTAATTATTCTTGTAATTTGTTTATTATTTTTGAACATGATTCACGCCCTTACAAAATCAACCTAACCAATCAAATTAAGGATTTTTTTCACAAATAGATATATTCAAGCCATTTGGTGAAGTTGTATTCATATCACATTATATATCGCAGCAAAACAAAATATTGCAATGTCAGATTTTTCCAATATCGTGCAGCCCTTGTTTTGATTTACAGTAAGACACTACTGGCAAAAAGACGTACGTTTGTTTCGTCTAATGGAATGAAAATGTCCCGAGTACACTTTTAAGTGTTTCTTTAATAATGTTTTGTCAATTTGTGTTTGTAGATTATAATTCTATAAGGCTGTTTTCTCAATGTGTTTTTTTTTCTCCTGTGCTGAACCATACATCTCCGCTTTAGCAGCACTTACAAACACAAAATTATACAGTGCCATTTGAGAGATATGTTCATGCATGATTTGCTTGATTGTATACAGCATGAAGTTAATAAAATCATGTCACTAAATAATGTGTGCACTGCAAAAACGTAATATATAATTTTTATTTCGGTATTGTAATAAGCATAAACCAATTTTAAAGTAAAAAGACATTTATGTGATGTAAAGACATTGTATCTCATGCAATTTTGCTTTCCAAATAAATATGTCTTTATTTTAAGAATCTTTAGACATTTATAATTGAAAACAAGACACTGAGGAAAAACATCGCTTAGTTACATTGTGATCAGAAAGTAAAGTACGGTTGAAGTTATTTAAAAGCCTAAGCTGTTTTTCACATATTTTGTTTCTTTTAAATTATTCATTAAGCATTCTTTACTTGGCCTTAAAAGTCATCTTACCATCATAAGGCCTTACCACAGTGTTTTCGATCCATGAAAATAGAAGCTGGCATGGCATTAAAAAGCAAACAAACCTTCATAGAACCTGCAGAAACCCTGATTTGTGTTTTTTTTTTTATATATATGAATATTAATGATATGATAATGTGAAAATATAGAAGGCGCACCTGAATAAACACTTCAGTTTTAGTTTCTGACTTCATGACCAAAAAGTAGGTTAAAGTAGGGTTGCACAATATATCGTTTTATCATCCATATTGCAGTGTGTAAATCCTCAATAGTCACATCGCAGGGCGTGCAATTTGTAGTCCAGGTACAACAGTTCAGAAACATGATAATGTGTCATTTCAGTTTCATAAATGAAGTCATTTCAGTTTAACCATAATAAATTGAAGGTTTATCAGTTGCTTATTTTTTTTAAGCCCTGTGTAAACATTTTAAGCAATTTTAAAACATTTAAGTTGAAGGAATTATTACCTTTTTGTAACTTTAAAAAAAGATTATTTCTATTTAATTATTTACACAATAAAGAACATACAGCTTTGTTGTACATTTTATTATTTCCTTTCTATACCTGTATACTTTTATACTTAATTTGTATATTTGCTCTATTTCGGCTTGTAATTGGTTTATTATATTTTATGTACATGAACTCCGCTTCAAAATCATCCCAATCAATCTAAAATGATTATTTAAGATATCTTGATTAGTAATGCAATATAAATTGCATAAAATAAAAATATTGCAATATACGTTTTTTCCAGTATCGTGCAGCCCTAGGTGAAATAATTATTTTTATCCTTGACTTCAATAGGTGTAGCATGAACGTAAATAAAGGCGAGTTTTATAACAGTATGGTATGCTGCCTGAAAAAGAATCCTTATAAAATCTATTAATGTGTTGTAATCATTGATAATGTGTTTAAATGTGTAGTTTTGTTTTTAAAGCTGTCAGTTTTAATAAACAATGCAATGCACTACAACGATAATGGAACGATCATCCCATTTTGTATTTAATGGAATATGATGTTTTAAAAAGTTATGGATAATCAAGTCAATGTAAAATCAATGATATACTTAGATTTTGAAGGTTTGTGCAAAGATCAGCGTACAGTGAGCACTTTTTTTGCCACTTGAGAATACTTTGGCTTAACCTAATCCAGTGTTCATGACATACTATTAACAAAAGACGTTACAATGATGTGTACAGTGCTCAGCATACATGAGTACACCCCCCACAAATCTCTCATTTAAATGAGTGTTTTCTATAGGATGCTTTAAAATATTATATTTGTGCATATACATTAGTTTAGTCAGGACTGAAGCCAAATCTGGAGCTTATCTAACAAAATAACTTGCAGTAGGTTCAAAATGTATTAGCACAAATTTATGTTAGGGAAAAATATTCAATACAAATTTTCAAAGAAAATAAAAAAATATAACATTTTGTTGTAATTTTTTTTTTTTATTTTTGCAATATTTTGCAGGAATTTAAATGTATTCTTTCTGTTTCTAAAGATGTTCTGTGACTAAAATATTACTTTAATATATCTGTTTATTAAATCTGTTTTGTATAAATGTACCAATATATATTACCCATATTCACTGAAAAATGGATAAAAATATTTATTATTTTTAAAATGGGGTGTACTTAACTATGTTGAGAACTGTATTTAGTCAAGATAAAGATTTCACTGCAAAGTAGAATTGTGTGCCATGACCTATAAGGGGGATGTTTTTAGAATTTTACTAAATGATTACTAAAAACGAACTGTCTGAGAACAGCAATAGGATTTCCAGCAGATTTTTGATGATTTAGAGGCCTTAAAATCCATCTATAAATGATTTACTAGGCTTTATAGAGTGAAATTTGTTTTAAAATGTATGTAATGTATTCCTAGATTGTTGTGCCTCCATTGCCTGGAAAGGCATTGAAGAGACAGCTCCCCTTCCGTGGAGATGAGGGCATTTTTGAGGAGTCCTTCATTGAGGAGAGACGAGCTGGGCTTGAACAGTTCATCAACAGGTTAGCCATCAAAATCATGCTCTAAATTTAGAAGAAAAAGAGAATCAAGCAAATTATTAATGTTTTAAGAATGATTACACAGAATTTGTTCTCCACTTTTAAGGGGATGTTAAAATGACATCATTTTTTACAAAAAATGCCTTTTTGTTATGTTTTTATGCTTTTTGACCTCACAGCAAAACAAAAATACAACAAAGAAGCATTAATGTGAGCCTGAAAATGCAAACCTTTAAAATAAACGTTTTAGTTGTGTATAAATGTACACTAAGGCATGTCCACCGAAGCATTTTTGTATAGCTGAAAATGCCAGCGCTGTTCTCAAAACGCTCCGCTGTGAACGCTTTTCCAACTGTCGGAGTATTTAACTCTTAATCAGGCAAAGAACCATTTATTGTAACTTTGATACTGATTACTAGGATGTATTGAGACACATCCCACAAAATGAGACTTGGTTCACGAGATGAGACAAGATTCTTAGACTTTAAAGAAATCCTCAATAATAAAATATATTGTATAATAGTCTTTTGTTCTAAAAAGAAAATCACAAACTATATGAGTGTAGGTGAAACTTGTACTCTATGAAGCAAAACTTCAGTTTAATAAATTATATGCAGTAATAAACTTGAACTAACCAAATATCCTTTTATGTGCAATCAAATACTGCAATAATTAATTATAATCAAAGTAGTGCTCCCTTGAAACTCAAAAGAACATCTTTACATCTCTCCTCAAGCATAAAAGATAGTGTACTACATAGAACAGCCTAAGATATGGTCATGTCCTTTTTTTGTAAATATATTTTTATTAGGATATGACAGTATGTGGAGAGAAGACCAGGTTGAAGAGAGAGAAAGAAAGAGAGAGAGAGAGAGAGAGGAGGAATGGAATCCGGAAAGGCCCGTCCTCTAGTGTGGACACAGGATGGTTTTCTTGTCACATGAATTTTCAGCGCGAGTTGAATTATTTTAATGAATTCTGCACATTTACGGGAAATGTTGCGTCATTCGAGCCATGAAACGGTAATTTGCCTTTTTTTGTGCTTTTGCATTGACTTATTGTGTAACTTGCGCAAATACTTTGGTGTGATAGCCGCATAATATTTTCGCCCATCGTAATGTGATTTAAATATACAATAATGTGTTCAGCATCATGACCTGCGGCTTTTTTAAATGTGGCACTCAAGTTTTTAAAATAATAATCATGGTTTCCCCAGGCCCTGACGCAAGCAGTAATTCTAGCCAAGCAATGTTACTTAGGGGGCTTTCACACCTGTAGATCAATTGTTTTGTTCCGAAACAAGGATTAAAATTGTTACAATCTTGCACTTTGTTCTTGGTGCAGTTCGCTTTCACACTGCAAAGTTTCTAAACGGACCAAAATAGCTAAAACAAGTGACCTGCGAGTAAATTCTTGTCACATTGGTCAGAGTTCCACTGTTTATTTTTCAGAATCTTGCTCCGCTGTCAAATGACCTTATTAAAAAAATTAATGACCATGAGCAATAAGGCATAAGTGAAAAACTGTGCTTTAATTTTGAATGGTGACACCCACAGACATTGGCACTAAATATAAATCAGAGGTAAGACTTTCTTATAAATAGCCGTTGGCTTGAATTATGTATTACAGGCTGTACACTATAGGGAAAAATAACAGATAAACCAAGACTGCAGTTTGGTCAGTTTTCCTAACGGATAAACAGCTCTCGTTAATATTTCAGCATGCTTTTACTTTCGTATTTGACATGAAACGCACATTTACCTGTAGGAATGACGTCCCACCCTACTTATCATTCTCTCTTCATATAGCCGCATGCCTATTACATATCCATAATATACTGTGATATAGCCTGGTTCGTTGGATCATTTTGCGATACGCTCCAGTGTTCGTTTCAATTGAGCCAGGACCACCTCATTCAGGTGATCACAGACCGATTGTTAACTGGTGAAACGCAACAGGTACTGAAACAAAAGTCTAGGTGTGAAAGCCCCCTTAAAAACACCTTGTGCTGTTGTGCTTTGGCTAATTGATGGAAACATCATTAACGAGTGCCATATAAAGAGTTATAAGCATTATGTGCTCATTTTTTCGCAAAAACTAAAAAAACGTGGTGCTTTCATTGACAATAAAAAAAAAAAAAGAACAAAATGCTTCGCTGGATGTCCCCTAACTATAAAGCTTTAGTTTTTCCAGATTTCATGAATTGTCTTCATAAATGCTCTGCTCGTGTTTCTCTCCAGAATTGCAGGTCATCCTTTGGCCCAGAACGAACGCTGTCTTCACATGTTCCTGCAGGATGAAAGTATCGACCGGAACTACATTCCTGGAAAAGTACGGCAGTAGGGCTTTCCAAAACTGGGACATGGGAGGGTCTTCTTTCTTCAGTTGTCAGCTTCTATTCCTATTCATCTGCATTCAATAATGCAGAGTAACGTTTATTTTTACACTGAGCAAAATCTAGATACATGACGAACCGTGCAGGACTTGGTTTTATTTAACAGATCATGTTTTCTACATGCGTCTGAGAGTTTTTCTTTACACACACATTGTATTTCTTTGACATCTATACAATGTACTTGTTAGTGTGTGTATGTGTGTGTGTGAGCATACATTATATAACTATACATTAAGCTGTAGCACTGTAAAGTGAAAAGGGTTGGCTCATATATTTGTCCTCTCTGGCGACTGTTGAAGAGTCGAGGTGTATTGCACGTCATTCCAGACCACGCATATGCATTAAAGGAGCAACAATGGATTTCAAAATGGTCCTAAAGAAAAGCATTAAACTGTTTGACCAAAACAAAAAAGCTAAAAAATATCCTGGAGTATGTTTGAAACTTGCATGAAATCACTTTTTTTGTAGTCGTTCGACTATCACAGGGCTGTGAAATACTAGTCGGTATTTAAAACTGCAAACAGAACTCGAGGATATCGCTTGTCGCTTTTTTTAATCGTCCAATGCGTCATGTGAACAATTTAAACGTACCATCTTATAAAAAATGTGAATGTTTCTATCAGAATCAATCAAATTACTCTGTGAACCCACTTTTTTTTTCAGCCACGTTGGATTAAGTGATTACAGCTTTTTAATTTCAATTTTATGCAAAAAGGTTTAGCTGGTGCTGTTGTTCAGAAAGCTTTTTGTGTTGGTTAACAAATAAGTTCCTATTACTATATAATGCAGTGTATCAGGCCAGTTATTATGGTATTAGGCCTATAATAGGCATTGAGTAGTTAAAGGTATACTTAACTTATTTTTTGGGGGGGTTGAAGTGCTGTAATATGTCCTTTTGTCAAACAATATGGAGTTTTCCCGATTAATTAATCAACAAACATACCTATTTTTGGTATAAAGTGTTTGCGAGTTCATGCCGATCATGTAAAAAAAAAAAAACGAAAAACAGCTCCCTAAGAGGACGAAATATGTGCCAACTGTGTAAAGATTGTCCTGCCAAAGTTCAGTCATTTTCCTCCAGAATGACTCTATATTTATGTTATCTCCTGTGGTCATCGATTTGTGCCTGTGACGTTTGTCTGTAAATAAAGTAAAAACCGAAATGGAGAGCACCGACTGGAGGTTTTTATAATATGGGAACATTTTTTCCTTATTCTGTTTGTTCTCTCTTCCATTTTAGGTTTGAATGAAGTAAGTTTTGTTTTTGTTTTTTACTCTCAGTATGTTGTAACCAATGTGGGGGAAACGACGTCTGCATGAGTTGCTAATAATCCAATCAGTTATAATGAGGGGAAAACGTCGTCTCATGATCATGTTAATGACCTTCTACATCCTGTTGCTTTGCTAATTCTTTTTTTGTTCTGCATCTGCTTGTCATGTCTTTAGCAGTCTACTTCTAGTGCTGACTGCATGCCGCATGCTTTGTGTTGTAAATTTTGGAATCATATAGGGATAGTTCAGGCAAAATTGACATTTGCTGTTGGTTTATTCATTTACTACTCCTTTTTTGTCTCTTTAGTGGAACATCATTTATTTTTTTAGCTGAAATGATGGTCTTTGCGCATTTTCAGGGTTCCCATGCTTCTTGATAGTACTTGAATTTCAGACATATGAATTCAAGGAAAGTACTTAAAAACAAACATAGGTGCTTGAAAGTGCTTGAGTTTTAAGTTTATGGTGGTGTTTATTTATTTGAAAAAATTAATGAAAAATTTCTTCAATTAAAAATCTTAAATTATTATACATGAACTATGACAAATAATGCATTTCATCAATACTTCAGAAGCCGCATTAGAACATTACCAGTATTGAATTCAACTAATTGTATTAAAGTTCTTTGAATGTGACTTAAGTACAATTGTTTAAAGCGGTCAATATTTTTGACATTCAAAACATCATCATTGTGATATTTTAACACAATGTTACTTTCATGGCGCTATATATCAGGGTATCTGCAGGGTCTTAAAATGTCTTAAATTTCAAAAGCTAAATTTTAGGGCTTTAAAAGTCTTAAATTCACTGAAATATTGTCTTGTACACTAAAAAATTTCTGGTTGCCTTAAATTTTTAAGCCGAATCTAATTAACCTTATGAGTCCATTGAACTTATATTATGTTAAACTGATTTAAAACAGCTTGCGTAACTTATAAAATTAAGTTAGAACATGATTAACTTTAGTTTAATAAGTTACAATGACCTAAAAACATATGCTGTCAGGAATAATTGATCATACACTGTAAAAAAAAAAAAATCCCGGTTACCTTAAGTTTTTAAGCTGATTCAAAATAACCTTATGGGTCCATTGACCTTAAATCATGTTGAACTGACTTAAAACAGCTTGTGTAACTTATAAAATTAAGTTTGAACATGATTGAGTAAAGTTACAATGACCTAAAAACATAAGCTGTCAGGACTAATCGATCATATAATTTTTTACAATGTATAAGCCTTTACAGTGTAGGTCTTAAATCATTTTAAACCAGTCTTAATTTTCCTTTAAAGCTACCCAATCAATCCAGTGCACATTCAATCACCAACGATGCATCTCAATAACTTTTAGCAAAACTATATTTATAACTAGCATTATAACAGTCTGTTGTCCATACATTGTTTTTAAAAAGATATGTTGAAAATAAATGTATGTACAACTAGGATCTGCTTGTTTTGACACATTATTTGAAATGTGTGGCTAAGAAATGACTAATTAGAATTAGTTTTTTGATGGGGCAACAAGAACATTTATTTTTCTGCTGGCCAATTTAAAAATCCTTAGCGTTTAGCCCTATATAAGTCTGACATTTTATTCTTCATG
Organism: Danio kyathit; assembly: GCA_903798195.1. Taxonomy (NCBI): domain Eukaryota; kingdom Metazoa; phylum Chordata; class Actinopteri; order Cypriniformes; family Danionidae; genus Danio; species Danio kyathit. The sequence goes on from LR812539.1 coordinate 38,058,792, forward strand.
GTCTTTAAAAGATCTTCAAATCTTAGATTTGACTTGGTGAAACCTGTAGAAACCCTGTATATGCTGGGGGTGTGAATTACAAAGGTGCTTGTTTTAAAATTATTAGTGATTTTAAAAAGTCCTTGAATTTGGTGTCCATGAAAGAATGGGAACCCTGCGTTCATAAAATGTAAGTCAGCGGCTGCTGGTACTTTTAAGTGAAAAAAAAATCTGTGGCTTTTGGGGATACATTGAGGTCTAATGAAGAGAAACAAACCGAACATTATAACATCATAATTGTTTTATCCACAGCTTGAACTTGATTGTGTATGTCCTTGGGGTTGTTTTGTTTTGGGGTTAGCTGTAAATTAAATGTGGTAAATCATGTTATAAGCATAACAAATTGTTATGCTTCTTAAAACCTCAATGTATCTTCAGGAGCCATGAGTATCAAGTTTGTTTTTTGACTCAAATGGCAGAAGCCATTGACCTACAATTTATGAATGACCAGCAGTTTCACATAAGAATCATTGGGTTAGTTCACAGTAACATTTAAATTCTGTTGTTTATTACTAATTCTACTCTTGTCTCATTCTAATACCTAGTTCATCTTCAGAACACAAATGAAAATATGTTAGATGAAATCTGAGAGCTCTCTGATCCTCTATAGACTACAAGGATGGGTGATACCAATTATTTTTCTTCCTATTTGATACTAAGCATTTCAAGACAAGTATTGTCGATACCGATACTTCAATGAAATGTTTTAGATTTTTTTTAATCAAGTACAATAGACATAATTCCTTTTTACACTTAATTACAGAACATTATTAAACAAAAAATTGGCTATATAACACCATATATAACAAAAAAATAACACATTGCACAAAACTTGTTTAATTTTTTAAAAAAAATCTACATTCTCCCCTTTTTTAATGAAAAAAAAAACCCCACCAGATTATGCTTTTTCGTTCAGTCATGATGACCGCAGCCCCGCGCTCGAGTTTTAAAACCTGCGCGGAGTGTGTGCGCTGTGTATTGTGCTTTGAAAGCGTGAGATTGTGAGCAAACACTGACCCTTTAGTGGAGATACAGTGGAGGAATATTATAGTTCCTATTCCTGTTCCTATTTAAGTAAATATTTACAGTCCTCAGCATACTTTATATAAGTACACCCCTCACAAATCTCTCTTTCAAATTCATGTTATTAATAAGAAGCTATACAACATTATATTTGTGCATATACATTAGATTAGTCAGAAGTCAAATCTGGAGCTTATCTAACAAAATAACCTACGATAACGGTCCAAAAACTAGTACAGCCAAATGTATATGTTATAGAAAAATATTAAATACAAATTTAAAAAAAAGAGGAAAAGTCAAGAAGTAAAAAAAATTTAGTTGAAATTTTGTAGGTTGTAATTGTTTTTTTGCAATATTTTGCATTAATTTATTTGTATTATCTTTCAATTTCTAAATATGTTTGGTGACTAAAATATTATTTTAATAAGTATATCCGTTTAATAAATCTGTTTTGTTTAAATACACCAAAATTCATTGTCTATATTAACTGAGAAATGGATACAAATATTCATTAAAAATTGGGGTGTTCTCAATTAGGCTGAGCACTGTATATACTATGCGGTATTACTATCATTATTACTATTATTAAGATATTCTAAAATCAGTGATCACTCATTAAAAGAAACCAGAAAAGATAGACACTTCTATTTAAGAATCTATCCTTTACACTGTAAAAAATGCAGGGTTCCACACAACACAAATTGATTAAGTTAACTAAACACTTATAACAAATTTATGTGGATTGAGCATAAAAAAGTAAGTTGCCCCAATGAAATCTCAAGAATTGTGTTGTTTCAGCTCATTTTAAATAAGTAGTTTGAACGAGCAAAACATATATATATTTTTTGAATGTAAATACATTGCCAGTATCTAAAACAACGATACTTAAGGATTGATCTGCCCACCCTATACTTGGACCACAACGCCAGAAAAAGATCCAAAAACAATGTCAAACATTTAGTGTGACTTGTGCTTCAATTATAATCATACAATTCTCAAATTGTGTACACATTTGTTTGTTAAAAATAGTTTAGTTTAAAAAAATACTATTTAGTTCATTTTCTGAACTTTGAATGTCTCAGGACTGTAGCTGTCAATTGAGGTTTAGAGAGCTCTCGGATTTCATTGAAAATATCTTCATTTGGGTTCTGACGATTAGGGATGCACGATATATCGGAGGCCATATTGTTATTGTCTGATAAATGCTATTTTTAATGTTAGCGTTATCAATCCGATATTAAAATTAGGCTGATATCTTTAAGCCGATAGATTGTCATTGTAGAGAGTCGCCTGCCTCTCGTTTTGTTATTTAACCTATTGTTTATATGCAACAGTCAAGTTGCATGTTAATTTGCTATGCAAAGAAAAGGAAATAATCTGTTTTTGGCATGCTGATTTATGTGAAATCGTGAATATAGGCCTATATAATCACTTTTATATAATTTTTAAAGTATTGCTCTTTTTTGCTTTGAGTAGGCTATTCTAAGATCAGTTCAAACTTTTATTTATTTTTTATTTTTAAATAAAATCAGTTGTTTACTGTATAAATATATATATAAAAAAATTTATCGGCCTCCAAATCTAAAGAGTTATCGATATCGGCTAAAAAAATCCATATCGGTGCATCCCTATGGAAGATGAACGAAGGACTCAGAAGTTTGGGACGACATGAGTGTGCGTAATTATTTATACTATTTACCCAAGTGTGCGTAAATAAATGTTATTTTTGTGTGAACTAACCCTTTAATGTTCTACTCAAGAAAACTATCTTGGATGGTTTGTGGCTGAGTAAATTAACAGCAAATTAAAAGTTTATTTTAAATGACCTATCCCTTTAATTGAATTGGCTTCGCACCAAATTTCAGACAACTCTCTGGCTGTTATCCCATTATCCAATCAAGCTGCTTTGTAGTGTTGTCCAAAATAAAATGAATGAAGCAGGCAGCATACTTTGCACTGTTCAAGATCTCTAACGGTTGTGTTTCATGTTTCTTGGCCTGTGATCCAAAGGTTTTGGTAAACCCCTTCCCTTGTCCTGGATACGTCTGCTCTACCAGCTCTTTTCTGCACATCAGTCAAAGCCTTTCACAGCTGCTGTCCCCTGATATCCTGTATATATTTCTATTCTCGAATAGAACTAAACTACAACATCTGTTCCACCCTGAGGATGAAATCATCTTGATGCTGTAATTATACCTCAAGCACTCTTTTTGTGGAAAGAAATGAGCTTTTTTTGCTGACTTTAAACATGTATTGCTTTCTCAAAGAATTGTTATTGAAACATTTAAGGCAGCCCATCAATTTATTTCCAAAGAAATAAGTAGGATTTACTGTTATGACATTCCATTTAAAGGTTAAGTATGTACTTTGTGTCATCTTGCAGAATTATAAAACAAAGCATACTTGCAAACTCGCTGACTTTTTGCATACATATTAAAGGGTTAAGTTCACCCAAAATTTAAAATGGTCATTATTTACTCCCCCTTCAATTGTTCCAGACCTGTTTGATCGACATCTGTTAAACACAATTGATATATTGAAGCAAGCTGGAAACCAGTAACCAATTGACTTTCATCGTATTTCCTTTTCATATTGTGGATGTCAGGTTACCAGTTTCCAACATTCTTCAAAATATCTTTGTGTTCAGCAGAATTTAAAAAATATCATCAATGTTTGGAACCATGTGAGGGTAGAAAGTAAATAGCGAGTCAATTTAATTTTAGGTGAACTATTATTCATACTATTGTTAAACCATTGTTGCTAGAAGGGATACAGCTGTGGCTGGAAGTATATGTATTTTTTCTTTTACTTATTAAATAACCTGTTAAATTGTGTTTTATTACCCCTCACAGTAATGTAAAAACAGTAATTATCGTTGTACAGTGTCACAAACTTTGTGCTATATTGATGTGCGCATGCCAAGTGGCCGCAGATGTATCCCATCTAGAAGTTACCATTTTAAAGGGGCTATTATTTGATCATAACTTGACTTTAGCTTACCTGTCAAGTTCAGCACCTCATTTGAAAGCCAAACATTCCCTCAAATTCCTCCATCTTGTAAAAGCACTGCAATTGTTTGCCCTTGTTTTACTCCCTTGTCTGTCTCTGTATTTCGGCAAGTATTGAGTTTTGGTTTGCACTTCCGTAAGCAAATCTAAATTGAATTTCTTATGTTACCGGTCATTAAACACCCTCTGGCTCAGCCTGCTTTACAGTAGCCACGCCCCAATCTCTTTCAGTTGGTTAAGCTGGAACGTGAGTGAATGCTCTCAATTAAAAATTATTCTTATGGTAGTCAAATAAAACAATCTTACTGGCTTCACCCTAATGGATTAATAGGATATATGCAGAAGGACTTTTAGTTTTCAGTAACCGAGTTCAAGCTCTCTGCTGTTACAAAATCACAGCGTTAAAGGTCTGTTTTCTTTAAAAATCAATGATCTTCACTGCCTGATTGATATACAATATAAAGTGGGTCTCAGAATGTACAAAAAAGCACTGTACATGTCTTTAAAATGTTTAAAATTTAAAATTTAATTTACCACAGTATTTTCAATGGAGTTTCTGCGCTAGCCTGCTGCTCCTGGTGGCACTTGCATTTAAACGGCTTTTCATCTCGTTTTATGTTTGAAACAACTAAATGAATGCTAAAGTCTATTTAACTGATAATATTTGAATTACGTTGCAACATCGATGCTGTAAAAAAAAAAAAGCTTATATTTAAAAATCGTCAAATTCCTTTCATGGGAAGTTTTATCGGTAAAAAACATAAGCTGTGCGTATACCTTATTGGATTTTGATCAGCAAGCTTCAAAGGGAAACTATATCCAAACGTTACAAAACATTTTTAAAAAAGCATTATTGTCAACGTGAAATCAAAATGTACAATGTTTTTGTTCCCACACACTGTTATTCTTTATGTGAATCCACTAAAAAAACTGTTCCCTCGTAGCAAACTAACGGTAATAGGGGCGTGGTTAGGAATTTTGTCGCTGAAGTCGTCAAACGTCAACAGAGATGAGCCGCCATTGCAAATGTGGATCAGGGTGGGGCCAAGCTGGAGTCTCTCTCTCTGATCCCCCGGGCTCTGCAATGGTTGGGGAAATTCCAAACTAAACCAAAGCAAATGATTACAATTGGCTTAAGATTGGCAAAGAAAATACGGAAAATGCGTCGACCAGCAGAACCTGGGAATTTAAAAAATAATAATTGCGGAAGCAAATGGTCAGACTTTGAAGATTACCAAAACAAAATTTTGCACTACTTAATTGTGCACCTAAAGGATAACAATGTGCGCTAGCAAAATAGCATTGGGAATTTCGATTTCACATACTTTAAAATGACACAAACTCACCAAATGTAGCACTTCAGAAATAAAACTGATTGCCTCTCGACAATGTCTTCCTTTACATTCCATATTTCAAACCCTTTTGACTCTTAAGTGTGTTAGAGCAAAGCTTCGCAAACATCTTTGACTGTATTTTCATTAGTTTGTTGTCAGTGTATGAGTCCAGCTTGGGGAATGTACATATTCGATCACTGTGAAAAACTGAATTCCATTATGAAACACAAAGTGTCACGTTTGCTGTTACGTTTCTGAATGCCATCTCTTCAATTGAGTTATCTTTTGTTTATTGGTTTGTTCGTTAGTTTTTCTGGCTATTACTTTTCTGGTTATTTTCAGGACTGTGTGTAAAGAAAAGGGCACTGATTGATTTTTAAACAGATAGTCATTCTTTCTACTCATGAATAAACCCTCTCTGTCTGCTTCAGTGTATTCTCTCATTCTGTTCTATAAGACCATGATGTACAGTCTAAAAAATAAATCTGTAAATTACCAGAAAATTTACTGGCAGCTCATTAGCCTATAGCTAGTTTTTGTAATACAATGGGGTATACACTCACCGACTTTTAATTTCAGCCAGCCAGCCTCATCGCTTCCAGTGAATGGTTGCTTCCAGTCTTTGCATTATAAAATTGCCACGTTTAAGATCTGATTTGAAATCAGTGATTTCCCCAAAAATCTGTGATCTTCAGTGCCTGATAGATATATGATATAAAGTGGGTCTCAGACCGGACAGGAAGCACTGCATTAAATTCCATTTCCCCTGCCATGTCTTTAAAATATGACTACCCCAGTATTTTCAATAGAGTTTCTGTGCTAGCCTGTTGATCCTGACGGGGATATCAGTTACTTGGTCTTACATCTCGTTTTACACTTGAACAACTAAACGAATGCTTAAGTCTATTTAACTGAATGTATTGTAATTACATTACAACATCGATGCTGTAGAAAGAACCTTGTTAAATGGTCACATTAAGCTTTCACAGGAAGTTTATCATTGGCTGAAAATCACTAGCTGGGCATATAGCCTACCCCATTAGCACAACGAACACCAAAAATACATTGTTAAACTGCAGAGTTACATTTTCAACGTCTGGTGATGGAGCTTAAAGTTTAAAAATATATATGTTCATACAAAGGGATAGTTTGGCCAAAAATTACAACTTTGTCATTTACTCACCCTCCAATCAACTTTTATGGGGTTCTTTCTTTTGCAGGAGATATATAATTTGAAGAATGACATTAGTTTCCAAAGCAGTTTTGCCTAAAATAGATAATTCACTCCAAAATGAAAAGCTTCTCACCATTTACTCTTCAATAAACTTTCATATTTTTTTTTCTTCCGTTGAACATAAAACTACACTGAAAAAAATATTTAAAGATGATTCCTTGAATTTACAATTTTTTTTAAGTTAAGTGGTTGTAAACAAATTATTTTGGCCTGAATTTAAACAAATGAAGTTGAACATTACTAAATTTTATTTGTTTGTTTAAATTCAACGCATAAATTGTTTGCAATAATTTAGCAATTTTAGCTTTTTTTTGTGTAGATATTTTGGAAAATGTTGGGGAAAAAAGCCATTGACATCCATTAGAGAAAAGGATAATATGGAAGTTAATGGCTGTTTTCCCCAACATTCTTCAGAATATATTCATTGTGTTCAACAGAAAAAAGGAACGCTTGGAAATTTATAAAAATGAAAAGCAATTAAATTTATCGGTGAGTTATCAATTTAAAAACATACACAGGGCTACAGCTATATGCTACTCACTTAAAATAGTTGGGTTAATAATAACCCAACAGGTAATCCAATGATGGGTCAATTTGGCACGACCTTCTGTTGGGTTATTTTAACCCAATCCATTGGGTTAAGGTTAACCCAACAGTTTGGGTTACAAAAATAACTAATTTGTTGGGTTATTTTGCCAAAAAGTGGCTTAACCACTATATAATAATAATAATTTATCATCTTTATATGTAAATAAAAAACTCAGCTTTTAATACATTTGCAATGCTTTATTTAAATCCATGAATTTAGTGCCACTCCTCCCACTATTACAAACGCCTGAGAGCAGTTTGGTTCATCCCCAAGCAGCAGGACAAGAGTGTTCTGTCTCTGTTGCTCCTCCTCCTCTAAGTACTGAACGAAATACAAGTATTCACACATGAATTAAATAATGTCCAAAATTTATTGTCAAAAATAATGCAACTAGAGGTCGCAAATCAACAAATTCTTGTTTTGCCTCCTGGTATGAGGGCCAAACCACCTTGCTGCACAATCTGTATGGCAGTGGAGAAAGGATAGCTGGCAGAGTTGTTAAAGCACCATCTCCAAAGCGGGATCTCCAAGGCTGTCTTTATATCAAACAGAAAAAAACACAATAATTAAACTCAAAACAAGCCCCTTATATCAAAGGTGAAATGCTACAAGTTGGAATGAAAACAGAGCTGTTATGCAGGATTTTCTCACCACATGAAATGTTTGCTTGAACTGCTAGATCCAAGGCTCTCTTCTCTTTTTTGCAATACGAGAGAATCCGCAGTGATGCATCTCCCCAAACCTCAAAAAGTTTATCTTCGGTGTGTGGGTATAAAATACCCGTCCTGAGCAATCTAAAAATAAATAAACAAAAACAGCACTTAAATCCATGCCATACAAACAGTACACTGGAGTTATTAAAGGGATATTTTACACAAAAATATAAAAAAATACAAAAAAAAAATACTAAAATCGGTGTTCACCCATACACTCACTCACACTCATACACCACGGCCAATTTAGTTTATTAAATTTCCCTATACTGCATGTGTTTGGACTGTGGGGGATTTGCAAACTCCACACAGCAATGCCAACTGACCCAGATCCAGGCCATGACGGATTCGCCTCTGTTGCTCCTACCTATCCATATACCAAATGATGTTTGCTCCAACCTTAAAACAGAAATTTTCAATTGTAAATTTGCACATGTATGCAGGACCAAATAACAACAAAATCATGTACTTACCCAGTTTAGCAATGGAGAAAAGATAACTGGAAGGCTGCAAGTGGTCATCTCCAGGGGTACCTTAAACATATATATATAGAGAGAGAGAACAAAAAACTATGAAAATGTGCACATTTAGCTGCAGGATTAGTCTTTTATGCGAGTTCTTCAGGTGCATCACATTTGCAAATTTGTTGGGCAAATGAGGTCCATTTTAGATGGTCAATTGTGCACTGATGTTCATCATGTGCTTAATTCTCATGCCCAGAAACTTGCCAAACTCTTGGTCACAGATTTCTACTGAAATAACTGGAACCTGTCAGTAAATTGTCATAACGCAATAGTTAATATAAATAGGTTAATGTCTGTAATATCTCAGTTTATTTGGTCAAATGTTCCAGGAGTGGAGTTCTGAAATTTCTGGACTGTGCTTAGATTAAGTATAGATCAGTCATCTATACTTACCTGTGGCCTCATGCCTGATACAGAGTCTAATACCAAATTCACACTCAAATAAGGCACAGAAACCCTTCTGAAAGAGGCATTTGTGTCTTTACACACTACCAGTGCTGTTCAGAGATGTATAAATGCATTTACAGAAGAACTAGAAATGTATAGTTTGATTTCATGAAATATGGTGACGTAAAGACACATTTACAATATATGATATTGCTTAAGTGTGTGTATCGGTGCATTTTTACATCATGCAAATATTACAAAATACAGCGCTGTTGTTTTCTCACCTTTCTCAACAAGATTATCAAGGAGGTCCAAAGCTCGCTCTGTCCAGCACAACCTACAATAAACAAACAAACAAATAATAAAAAAAAACACAAATTAACATGAGCTGACAGACAACATGCATTAGTTCTGTTGTCACAGCATCACTAAAATCTCACTTGAACTGAAAACTGGGCAAGGACAATGTATGTTTAAGGGCTTTGTATTATTGTTTACTAGCATACATTACTACTATTATTATACAAAGCTAACAGATGTAACAATTCTTTATATTATATTATATACACAGGGAGTGCAGAATTATTAGGCAAGTTGTATTTTTGAGGATTAATGTTATTATTGAACAACAACCATGTTCTCAATAAACCCAAAAAACTCATTAATATCAAAGCTGAATATTTTTGGAAGTAGTTTTTAGTTTGAGCTATTTTAGGAGGATATCTGTGTGTGCAGGTGACTATTACTGTGCAGAATTATTAGGCAACTTAACAAAAAACAAATATATACCCATTTCAATGATTTATTTTCACCAGTGAAACCAATATAACATCTCAACATTCACAAATATACATTTCTGACATTCAAAAACAAAACAAAAACAAATCAGTGACCAATATAGCCACCTTTCTTTGCAAGGACACTCAAAAGCCTGCCATCCATGGATTCTGTCAGTGTTTTGATCTGTTCACCATCAACATTGCGTGCAGCAGCAACCACAGCCTCCCAGACACTGTTCAGAGAGGTGTACTGTTTTTCCTCCCTGTAAATCTCACATTTGATGATGGACCACAGGTTCTCTATCAAATCAAATCACTTTTATTGTCACATCATCAGCAGCACGTGTGCTATGATGAGTGAAAAGCTTAATATTAATAAAGCTTAATACTGAACCTCTATGGGGTTCAGTTCAGGTGAACAAGGAGGCCATGTCATTAGTTTTTCTTCTTTTAGATCCTTTCTTGCCAGTCACGCTGTGGAGTACTTGGACGCGTGTGATGGAGCATTGTCCTGCATGAAAATCATGTTTTTCTTGAAGGATGCAGACTTCTTCCTGTACCACTGCTTGAAGGTGTCTTCCAGAAACTGGCAGTAGGACTGGGAGTTGAGCTTGAATCCATCCTCAACCCGAAAAGGCCCCACAAGCTCATCTTTGATGATACCAGCCCAAACCAGTACTCCACCTCAACCTTGCTGGCGTCTGAGTTGGACTGGAGCTCTTTGCCCTTTACCGATCCAGCCACGGGCCCATCAAGACTCGCTCTCATTTCAACAGTCCACAAAAACCTTTGAAAAATCAGTCTTGAGATATTTCTTGGCCCAGTCTTGACGTTTCAGCTTGTGTGTCTTGTTCAGTGATGGTCGTTTTTCAGCCTTTCTTACCTTGGCCATGTCTCTGAGTATTGCACACCTTGTGCTTTTGGGCACACCAGTGATGTTGCAGCTCTGAAATATGGCAAAACTGGTGGCAAGTGGCATCTTGGCAGCTGCACGCTTGACTTTTCTCAGTTCATGGGCAGTTATTTTGCGCCTTGGTTTTTCCAGACGCTTCTTGCGACCCTGTTGACTTTTTTGAATGAAACGCTTGATTGTTCGATGATCACGCTTCAGAAGCTTGGCAATTTTAAGAGTGCTGCATCCCTCTGCAAGATATCTCACTATTTTTGACTTTTCGGAGCCTGTCAATTCCTTCTTTTGACCCATTTTGCCAGAGGAAAGGAAGTTGCCTAATAATTATGCACACCTGATATAGGGTGTTGATGTCATTAGACCACACCCCTTCTCATTACAGAGATGCACATCACCTAATATGCTTAATTGGTAGTAGGCTTTCGAGCCTATACAGCTTTGAGTAAAACACCAAATATTTTTAACTCAACCATTGGGTTAAATAAATAACCCAACGTTTTTAGAGTGTACATAAGTTAGACCATATTTTAGGCTATAAACCAGAGATGTCTAAAGTAGGGCCCGCTCGTCAACGTTGGCCCATTGTAACCTTTGATTTGGCCCACCATCCCATCTGAGAGGAAAGTGAGAATGATGGAGAGGGTTGGGGCGAATAACACAGAGATCGTCATCACCTTTTTTTGGTTTGTTTTATTGCGGTTTCATTGTTTCAATTAAATGTTGTAAATGAATCTGATTTTATAACATGTAAATACTGTCACTCGACGGATGGAGGACGATGCGGAAGACATCGACGAGCAAACCAAGACAAAAACTATAGTGCAATTCTGTTATAAATCAGATTGTTTTGTTTTTTTAACTGTAATAAGTTCATTATTAAATGTAAAAAACTGTATTAGTTAACAAAATACTGTATTAGTTAATATAAAGCAATGTTTTATAGTCATTTAAACATCATTAATTAAATTAGGAAATTACCCATGTCAATCAAGTTTGGTTTTTGGCCCTTCATAAAAAAAAGTTTGGCCACCCCTTCTTTAGACTATCGTTATAGTTAATCAAATGTATAAATCTTAGATTTTAATAAGATATGAATGTACATCCGCCTCATTTTCTTGTAGTAATTCAGATTAAAAAGGATCTCGAATTTAAAATCTGTTTTCTTGAATAACCACAAGATGGCAGTGCTGTAGAAAGTTGAAAAAACCTCGCCAGACATTTCACAAGAAACCTGATACATTCATTGGGCTCAATCTAATATTTGTCCATTTTCAGTTCTTCATTGAAACACACTTTACCTCACGCAGAACAATATCAAATTGTCAGTAGTTTAAATAATATTACACATATCATACAAACACATTTGAATGAAAATATTAAATAAAATATTTGTATTAATATACATTTTTAGTTTTGAAAGTCTTTTATGCTAAACAATGCTGCATTTATCAGATTATGAATACAATTATAATGTTTCTTACACATCAAAACAGCATATTAGAATCATTTCACTGACATTTTAAAAATGACAAAAAGGAAACAAATAACACAATAAATACAACAATAATAATAATATTAAAAATAATAATAATAATAAATAAATAAAAATAAAAAACAAAACACTAATCTTCTGTTTTTATCTAATTAGTCTAATCTTCAATTTAACTATTTCTTGCAGAATTTATGTTTTTAAAATAATCAATGAAAGGTTGCCAGATTTTCTAGAATTTGTCTTCTTTCTTTTTTAGGGACAATATGATTTTCTCCAGTTCCAAATGTTTCATTACATCCCTCATTAGATGTATATATGTAGGAAGGAGCAGCCGTCTGCTTCCAGTTTAATAATATTAACCTTTATGCTAGTAGACACACAAATGGAACTATATTTTGTTCTGTACTGTTTTTAGCTATCTCAAAATCATTGATGCCTAAAACTGTGATACGGGGATCTGGATCTATTAGCTTTTGACCTATTTTTGAGAATGTTAGAAAAATATTTTCGGAATAAATTCATTTTAAATAGATTAAAACAGAAACAATTTTAAGAATCAAATTAATGCATTCTTAGTGTAGGCCTACTTGAATTTTTTTTTAAAAATCCTACTTATTTCAGTAACACTGTGCTAAGCTATAAAGTCGGACATTTTTGTGCCCGGTATTATTTTAAGGCCAATCTTTCAAACACAAGAGTGTGTTTTCAGGCCTTGTTGCCCTTGTCATCCTGGATTACCCATGGGGGAGGGAAGAGTTAAAGTCTACCTGAATGAGCCTGTCCGGTATAAGCTGTGCAAGAGCTGCTTGAATGTAGATAAACTGACACCATTAGTTCTTACAACTACAGGAAGAGGCGTGTTAAGAGGATTAATATGTTCCTCATTTAGATCCGGGATACTTTTGGATATGCTAATAGTCTAATCGGCAGCGTGAGAATCACATGGACAAACAAACTCAAAAATGATTGTATTTCCGCTGTAATATTTTGATTAATTTGTTTACAAATAAGCATGTATATTAATATTGCTTTAGTAAAACAATCCATTTAGGAACCTTGGAAATTATATAGATCAATATCTAGATATCTAGGCCAATGTCTATATAATATTTCTATGTGTCCAAACTAATAGTTGTGAACTATTCAGTATGATTACATTTACACTATGTACTTAAACTCAGCAGTAGTTTATGCATTTTATAAGGTTATGTTGTGATACATAATTGCAATTTGAAAGCCACTGAGTGCGTGAATTCCACATTTATTTGTTTTTTAATAAGCCTATTTTTTCCTGTTAAAGGGAACGTTCACCCAAAAATGAACAATTTACTCATTATTTAATCTCTCTAAAGTGGTTCCAAACTTCTGAGTTACTTTCTTCTGTTGAACACAAAGGAAGATATATTTTGAAGAAATTTTAACACCTGTAACCATCGATTTCCATAGTAGAAAAAACAAATACTATGGAATGTTTACAGACCGCCAACATTTTTCAAATATCTTCTTTTATGTTTAACAGAAGAAGGAAACTCAAGTAAAGCGTGAGTGGGTGATGTCACTGGTTGCAAACCGGAACACAAAGGAAAACACACTGAAGAATGCTACAAAAACGTTTTTTTTTTTTTTGTTTGTTCTTACTATAGATGTGAAAGATGGGCGACGCAGTGGCGCAGTATAGTGCTGTTGCCTCACAGCAAGAAAGTCGCTGGTTCGAGCCTTGGCTGGGTCAGTTGGTGTTTCTGTGTGGAGTTTGCATGTTCTCCCTGCATTTGCGTGGGTTTCCTCCGGGTGCTCCGGTTTCCCCCACAGTCCAAAGACATGCGGTACAGGTGAATTGGGTAGACTAATTTGTCCGTAGTGAATGAGTGTGAATGAGTGTGTGTGGATGTTTCCCAGAGATGGGTTGCGGCTGGAAGGGCATCCGCTGCGTAAAACATGTGCTGGATAATATGCTTATAATATGCTTGGCATTTCATTCCGCTGTGGCGATCCCAGATCAATAAAGTGACTAAGCCGAAAAGAAAATGAATGAATGAATATAGATGTGAAAGCCAGCTTTTCTCCAAAATTCTTCACAATATCTTGCTTTGTTCAGAAATTCATAATTTTGAGTGTGAGTAAATGGAGATTATTTTGCATACATAAACAAATATAGTTAGACTGTGTTGAGGTGGCAATTTTTGCAGCGTTTGATGTAACATTGGATGTTAATACATTGTCATTTATGAGCAATATCACACGAGTAGCAGTGCGATGTGGCTGTATATGGTCACTGGTGGGAGGCATGCGCTATGTTAGTGTCCCACCAGTGACGATATACAACCACATCGCACTGCTACAAGTGTGATATTGCGTTTATACAACAGTTCGACGGCATAATCAAGTATATAAAAGAGAAAATCAAACATAGAGAGTCTCAAAATTCTTTTGTAAGAGGAATTACTTTCGTCCACCATTTCTTCACATCTGCAGCTGACGGTCAGAATAGCAGAAGCAATTACTAACACCCCATTCACACGGGGCGTCAGCTTCAACGCTTTCCATTCACCTTGAATGGGTGACGTCAGGCGTTGCCGAACTGCATTGTGGATCCGCCGGCGCCACTTCAGTGGCATTGCTCGCTGCAGAAGTTGGAACTCGTTCAACTTTTCAAGCGCTGACGGAAGCGTCAGCCAATCAGATCGCTGTATGCAAATACAGCAGCTCAGACAGTGGCCTATTGCTGACTAATTTCATTGGCTGACGCTGCTATGACGATCGCATCAGCCTCAACTTCAGACACGCCCTCTGTCAAGCGTTGGCGCTGAAGCCCCGTGTGAATGGGGCGTAACTCATCAACATCACTTTAGAGCTAGTGTGTGAAGGATTTTCTAGCGTAATGTCTAAAGTGATGACAAAACAGGTGATTTTGCTCATATTTTAAGATTATAAGGCTGAACAGCATGAAATGCCATCAGTCTACAGAGATTTCCCTGTATTTCTGTTGCAATCAGGAGATCACAATAATTAACCATGAAAAAGCCAAGGCAATGCAATCTCAACTCTTTAGAAACAGATGGACATCTCGAGTTTTAAGACATTAAGATTAGTCCCATCCCACACTCAATACACTACAATTACTATGGTATAAATACAGCACTACAACATACAAAAGAGAGAGATCGACATAGAAAGTCACTTACCCATTTTATAATGATTTGATCTGCTGTAGTTAGATATTACGCTGGGTTTTTCCTCTCCTGTAAGGGCTTATTAGGCGCTCTCTGTCACCATCTTGTGGATGGACAGCGTCAACCGTCTTTTTTCTGCTCAATGACAGGCTAATGGCTGCAGACGCGCTGTCTCTTCGAAATGATAAATATTTAAAAATAGGCACTATTCTTATAAATAAACTGCATAGTTGCAATCTAAACAACTACATTCTCGACTAAAAAAGCCTCAAAAGTACATTGTGTTGTCCAACAGCAGCAATATTTGTCAAACTGTAGTGTCCTCTTCTTGTTGCTGTATGTGGGCGGAGTAATACACAAGGGTGAAGAGTGAAGAGGCTGGACAAGTGCTGTTACTGGCAGAATATCGCACGGCTATCAGCCAATCAGATTCAAGAACCAGACAGGACTGTTGTATAATACCATTATCATATCCTTTATGAATAAATTATGTGTGATTTTATTGCATGCATATGTACACTCAAAAAATGAGCTTGTTCAAACTAGTTATTTAAAATGAGTTGAAACAACACAATGCTTAAGGTTTTTTTTTTTTTGGGGGGGGGGGGCAACTTAATTGTTTTATGTTCAATCAACTTAAATTTGTAAAAGTCATGGCGTTAACTTAATCGATTTCTGTTGGGACAATATTAAGGTATTGTGTGTAACCTGGCAAATTCTTTTAGAAACATATAGTGTATGTATGTATGTATATATACACACACTCTTTGGGGTAAAATAAGTTTTAACACATCACCATTTTTCTCAGAAAATATATTTGTAAAGGTGCTGTTGACTTGAAATTTTCACCAGATGTCAGTAACAAAGTAACAACTAGGGCCGACACCCCATCCACCATCGCCCCAACCCCCCCTTCCCCTGGATTTCTGCAACAACAGCAAAAAGTTTTGGTTTATTTGTCTGTTTGAATTTTTTACCAAAACCTGGTACAATTTCATGTCAGCAGCACCTTTAGAAATACATTTACCAGGAAAAATCATGACTAGTTCAATACTTATTTTACCCGCTGTGTCTGCGCAGCTACCGGTGCAAAATAGTTCACAATTTCTTTAACAAAACAGCATATTATTCTGGTGTAAAGTCTAAAAGTAGATTAATCCAAAACGTCTATAGGCAAACATCTTGAGGATTAGCAGCTGATTCCAAGAGAGATAAATGGTTTTCCAACAAAAGTAGTCTATTCAGCATGGTGAAGCCTCTCCTCCATTAACATCCATCCCTTTAACTGCATACCGGAAAAACCATTATACCTTTTTTGTCTAAAAGGGGGGCATTCCATACCCTCTTAACCCAAATAGTTGGCTTTACTAGATCTTGGCATGGAAACCTGTTGCTTTAAACCACTCAATGTTTTCTAAACAAGGTGAAACTAAACAGCCCTAGTTAAATTAACATGTAATTTAAGTTGTTAATTTACTTTGTGTACAACTTTAAGTGATTTAAGGCAACAGAAGTTTCTAATAAAGCCAGCTATTTGCGTTAAGAGTGTAGTTTGCCACCATTTGCACATATACACTACCTGACAAAAGTCTTGTTCCCTATCAATTTTTTAGGAACAACAAATAACTTGACCTCTAGTTGATCGTTTGGCAGCAGAAGTGGCTTATATGAAATGCAAAGGCCTCTAGATTACGCTTATTTTACCAAAATAAAACATGATCATGCCTTAATTTTTAATGATTTAATTAGGACAGTAAGATCTGACTTTGCTTAGACAAAAGTCTTGTCACTTAACAGAAATAATGTACAGAATAGAATATAAAGTCATGGTGCAGTGGAAAAAGAATTAATGTTGTCTATGACTCCCATGAGCTTGGACGACTGCATCCATACATCTCTGCAATGACTCAAATAACTGATTAATAAAGTCATCTGGAATGGCAAAGAAAGTGTTCTTGCAGGACTCCCAGAGTTCATCAAGAATCTTTGAATTCATCTTCAACACCTCCTCCTTCATCTTACCCCAGGCATGCTCAATAATGTTCATGTCTGGTGACTGGGCTGGCCAATCCTGCAGCACCTTGACCTTCTTTGCTTTCAGGAACTTTGAAGTGGAGGCTGAAGTATGAGGAGGGCTATCCTGCTGAAGAATTTGCCCTCTCCTGTGGTTTGTAATGTAATGGGCAGCACAAATGTCTTGATACCTCAGACTGTTGATGTTGCCATCTCTCGCACACCCCCATACTGAATGTAACCCCAAAACTTGATTTTCCCTTCACCAAACTTGACTGATTCAACTGGGAATCTTGGGTCCACATGGATTCCAATAGGACTTCAGCAGTGTTTGTAATGATTGGGATGCAGTTCTACAGATGATTCATCAGAAAAATATACCTTCTGCCACTTTTCTAATTGATCAACTAGAAGTCAAATTATTATTGGTTGCTCTTACAACTGGGATCAACGACAAGACTTTTGTCAGTTAATGTACTGCCAAATACAACCATTTAATTGTTTATTATGCTTCTTGATGCACTAATACAATGAAGTTTAATTCACTTAAAAAACGGGTTGCCTGCCATATCCTCTGTGATTGTATCACTATAGCTGTGAATGAACTCTGCTTCTCGGATATATTTACAACAGTTTTACAACCGTTTATCCTTAGTGTTAGGTGTAAACATTTTTAGTGCTTCTATTTAAATACATTTGTGTAAAAAAAGAGCACTCTTCTTACAATTAATGTACAGAACAATAAGAATAAATATTCATTGCCATTCACTTTAATAGCTTTTCTCTGACAAATGCGGCAACAGTTTGGAAATGAGTTTGCGCATAACGCATGATTGGCGGATTAGTCTGTGAAGTGGAAGCTGAATGGGATATTTTTGATGCCTACACAGACTGACACAACATATCCACGGATGTCAGAAAGCACAAGGCTTTCTTTGATGCACAGACTTTAACCCTCCTTATGAAAACATGCTAAAAGGAGCAGCCAAATGGACAGAAGCGAGATTACAAGGTCTTTGTTAACTCTGCAACTGCGCTGGATGAGATCACAGAACGCAAGGCTGTGACCTGGTTTCCCCACGTTACCATTGTTTGATGACGGTTCAGTCAACTTGACGGGATGGAAAAAGATTAAACGAGAATTGAGGATATGCAGTAGACATTTGGTCTGGACGGGAACCAACAAAACCATCTATAGATGCGTTAAAACTGGACAGTGTTTATTATGTTACTTAGCATAAAAGATCTGCGTTGCGTGTCAGAAGATTTGTTTTTGAAAGAGTCACGAATGCATTTATTTGATCAGAAACACAGTATAAGGTTTTATCGAAATTGTGCATTATTGTGAAATATTATTGCAGTTAAAATTATTTGAATGCAAATAAAATGTTATTTATTATAGGGACAGTGAAACTGAATTCCGAGTATTATTAGCCCTATTTTAAGTGTTACAGTGCTCAGCATAATTGAGTTCACCCCATTTTAAAAATGAACATTTGTATCCATTTCTCAGTGAATGTAGGCAATGTATTTTGGTGCATTTAAACAAAACAGATTTATTAAACAGATATATTTATTAAAATAATATTTTAATCACCAAACATATTTAGAAATTGAAAGATAATACAATTAAATTCAAGCAAAATATTGCAGTCTACAATATTTCAACCAAAAATTTCCATTTTTTTGCTTCTCTTGATTTTTCCTCTTTTTTAAATTTGTATTTAATATTTTTCTATAACATATAAATTCAGCTGTACTAGTTTTTGGACCGTTATCATAAGTTATTTTGTTAGATAAACTCCAGATTTGGCTTCAGTACTAACTAATCTAATGTACAGTATATGCACTAATAGAATATTGTATGGCTTCCTATTAATAATATGAATTTAAAAGAGAGATTTGTGAGGGATGTACTCATATATGCTGAGCACTGTATATGATCCTTTTGATAATATTATAATATGCTCATTTGTTCTATGATCTATGCTAAAAAAAGTAATATTCATCAATTAATGCTGATGCTGAATGTATTGTATTTATTATATTATTAACAACTGAGCACCAACAATAGCTTCTCTAAATAATTTCTGAAGGAACATGTGACATTGAAGACTGGAGAAATGATAGTAAAAATGATTAAAAATAGTTTTTTGCACAGTATTAATAACCTAATGACCATAAATAACTGATAAAAAAACAAGCATCAAATCAGCACATTAGAATGAGTTTAAGGGATTGTGTGAACCTGAAGACTGCTGTAATTACACTGTAAAAAATGTAGGGTTCCACACAATTCATTCCTGTTGTCCCAAGACAAATCGATCAAGTTAACTTAACACTTTTAACAAATGTATGTGGATTGAACATAAAAAAATGAAGTTGTCCCAATGAAATGTTTAAGCTCATTTTAAATAAGTAGTTTGAACAAGTAAAAAAAAGTACATTTTATGAGTGTATGTATAAATCAGTTTTTTCATAATAAAATTAAATATTTCAGATATATTAAAATAAAAGTAAAAGTTTAGCTTAACTCTGTCTTATAAATGTGTATTAGTCAGAGAGATATAGTTTTAAATACAAAAAAATATCACAAAACATCAACTGTTAAAATCTTTTGGCAGAAATATTTTTTTCTTACTCTCTGAATTAAACAATACAATTATATATTCTTGCATCAAGAACAATAAAAAAACACAAAACACACACACACAAAATAAATATAGTTGAAGTCAAAATTATTAGCCCAGAATTATTTGTTTATGAATTATTTATTTTATATTATTATTTATTTTCTTTTTTAAATATTTCCCAAATGATGTTTAACAGAGCAAGGAAATTTTCACAGTATGTCTGATAATATTTTTTCTTCTGGTAAAGTTATTTGTTTTATTTCGGCTAGAATAAAAGTGGTTATTAATTTTTTAAACACCATTTTAAGGGCAAATTTATTAGCCCCTTTAAGCTATATTTTTTCAATAGTCTACAGAACAAACCATCGTTATACACTAACCTGCCTAGTTAACCTAATTAAGCTAGTTAAGCCTTTAAATGTCACTTTAAGCTGTATAGAAGTGTCTTGAAAAATATCTAGTCAAATATTATTTACTGTCATCATGGCAAAAATAAAATAAATCAGTTATTAGAAATGAGTTATTAAAACTATTATGTTTAGAAATGTGTTGAAGAAATCTTCTCTCCGTTAAACAGAAATTGGGGGAAAAATAAACAGGGGGGCTAATAATTTAGGGGGTTAATAATTCTGACTTCAACTGTATAATAATAATATATATATATATGTATAATAATAAGATAACATTACAGTTAAATGTAACACATATTAGGCATTACAACATTACAAAAAAAAATAAAAAATACAAATATGCATAAGGTACAGCAGCAAAATAAATTAATTAAAAAAATTTCTAAAGGAAAAAAGAAAAAACATATAAACATGCATTTTTTTCCTCTGTGCTCTCCATTCATACTAAGCCAGGGGCACGGAAAATAAGTTTTTATTATTATTATTATTATTATTATTATTTCATTTTAAAATGTGAAAGGCAGGATTGCCAAATAGTGTCAAATGTTTCAGTATTACTGCAAACTGTATACCTGATCTTTTCTATTGGAATAGACTGCATTAGATCATGCATCTATGTACATAAATGGGTAGAGAAGGATTTTTTCAGTTCAGTGTTATAAACCTTTTAGCAATTATTAAACAGAAGGTGAGTGCATTTAACTGTGAAGATAACAAGGAAATATTTGTAGGGTTAAGTCCAAGTAATGCTATAGGGGGCATGGCTCAATGTTTAAGATATTGATAGATATCGATTTAAAAATTGAGGCTAAAAAAGTGCTTAGTGCTGAACAAAGCTAGAAAATATGAATAAGAGTGGCTGGAGCTTGTTGACAACGATTACAAATTGGATTAAAACCAGTTTTTTAAAACGTTATAAGTATTTTTGATCAAATAAATACTTTATTTTACTAAATATGTTTTGTTAAAATGAACTACACGAATGTTTTGACCAGTTCTGTACTTCTTTGTTGAATGTTCTTGTTACAGAGCACTAATAATCTCTCTTTAAATAGAGGGGGAAAAAACTTCAAGGTCCAAGTTCATTTCTTGGAAAAGTTTGAGATTAAGTCTACGTTTCTGAGGATAATGGGCCCCCTGCTTAGGAGAGCAATCTGAACCTTACCAAGGCCAAGAATATTTAATAACAGCAGCAGAACCTCCTCCCACACACTACTGTGGGTACAGACATCTCACATTCATGTTTATTTGATTTAACCGCCAAACCGAAGCAGATACTACAGTAAACCTGCTGGGCTAAGACAATGTCAACAATGTAATGTTCCTCTACTGCTGGATCTCTGCCCAACATAACTTTACCCACGTAGTAAAGTTCTGTGCCTTCTGTCCCAATCAAACCGATAAGAACATCTGCACTGTTAATACAACACTCTTCTCATGGGATCACCTAAAGCCTCCTAACAAGTAGTTTACTTCATGACATAATATATCAATGGAAACTTAGATAGTAGCTGTGTCTCAAATGACACACTGTGCACTATGCATGTTTACACAACCTTGCAGTGTTTGAGTTTAGAATCATCTCAAATGGAACACTAACAAATTTTTTACAAATTGTTTTCATTACAAATGGTGTCCAAAATGACATTAAAGCCTGCGTGAACCAGAAGTTGCTGAGACTTTAATTTCAGTGTATTGATGTACTTCCAACTGAGTCAGATTAATGAGTAGGGGGCGGGGCTTTCTTTTTGCACATCATTCCCTCATAGCAAACTAAGGTTAAGAGGGGCGTGGTTACAAATTTTGTAATTGAAGCTGTCAAAAAATTCCAACCTGGAGTGGTCAACATTCCACCACACTTCATCCGGGTATTTCAAGTGCACTCATTCGTTTTAGAATTGTCATTTTGAACGCACTACACTATTTAAACTACAAAATGGTACAGAATAGTATATAAGTACACTCAAAAAATGATTACTGCTGCTTGTTTAAACTACCTGTTTAAAACGAGCTGAAACAACACAACGCCTGTCATTTCTTTGGCTAATTTATTTGTTTTATGTTGAGTCCACTTAAATTTGTAAACCATTAAATTAACTTAAGCGTTTTGTGTTGGGACAACATGAATGATTGTGTTGGTCCAACTACCTAGTTAGGGGATTTGTAGTTCGCAGCATGCTTTGCGTGGAATTGAATTAAGAGAGGGAAATGTTGACAATAAAAGTAATCTTAGGTGCTTAAAGTTAATAGAAAGACTTGTTAGAGTTTATTCTTCACTTTAGTTTGAAGATTTAGAAGAGTTTCATGTAATGTTTTGAGTTATGAAATTACCACCTTGTAGAAGCACCCATGCTTTGGGTGTTAGCAGCTTAAATAGCAAAATGCACTTTGCTGCGTTGCTCAGTGAGCAATAACTGCTCTAAAATTTGTTCTTAAACAACTGAATATGTAACTCATGAAATATGCTTAAAATGGCTCATTTAGGATAACTTTGAATAAAACGAAATACGAAACTTCGAAATGTACAACACCTGACATACATGATATTATCAGACCTTTGAGTTTAAGTTAAAATAAAATACAAATGTATTTAAACTTTTATTTGATAAAATCATGTTGTACCAACTCAATAGCGTTTAATTGTGTAAATAGTTTTTTTTAGTTGGTGCTAAACTAATTTATTGGATGAAAATCCTGCCCTCATTTAAATTGAGTTCATCCAATGAGTTATTTTTTGAATGTATGTGATTTGGGATGCACCCGCCTGATCTCATGAGGAAACTTAAACAATTTTATGTTTTGTCAGTTAGTGGCTAACTCGTACGAAGTTCAGTTATATGAAAATGTGCGACTTTTAAAAGAAGGTGTGGCATTAAACCTCACCCCTTAAACCCAAGCATAATTCGAGAAAGAGCAAATTGTACCAAAATGTACTAATTAGCAGATCATACAAATTCATATGAATTAGCCACTGAATCAAAACATTACGAATTAGCTTGAGATAGAACCAAAAATCTTATAGCATTATAGAAGGTTAATAATAATAATATTTAATAATTCATTACATTTGTATAGCACTTTGACACTCAAAGCGCTTTACACATTGGGGGAATCTCCTCATCCACCACTAGTGTGCAGCATCCATCAGGAACTCTTTTTTTTTAACGTTTCCTCTGAAAGACGGCGCTCACTGAGCAGTATAGAGTCCCCTCTTCACTATACAGGAGCGTTAGGACCCACACAGATCGCAGGTTGAGCGCCCCCCGCTGGCCTCACTAACACCACTCCCAGCAGCAACCTAGCTTTCCCATGTGGTCTCCCATCCAGGAACTGACCAGGCACAGCCCTGCTTAGCTTCAGTGGGTGACCATGTGAGAGCTGCAGAGAGCTAGTTGTCGTTATAGTGTCAATGTCCAAGTTTAGAAGTGAATCAAACATTATTTCAGTCTTTCTGCTTCTTCTCATGTTTAATTCAGTGTCTTACTTGTCACTGCTTTGAAATTATTTGTGAAGTTTAACCTGTTAGCTTTAATGATACACCCAGTGCTTAGTTACAGGAATAGGCTACAGGAATGCTAAGGGGTTAACAGTTAAAAATAAATCATACACTTGCCAATCATACAGCATAAAAGCATTTATGACTTGATGATCTGCTGAAGTTCAAACTGAGCCTCAGAATGTAAAAGAAATATGATTCAAGTGACTTTGAATGTGTTGTGGTTGTTGGTGAGAGTCAGGCTCTTGCTATTTCAGATATTGAAAATCTACTGGTTTATTCATGAGCAACCAACTGGTTTACAGAGAATGAGATGAATAGGAGAACATGTTCAGTGAGTTGTTCAGTTCAGAGAATTCAGAGGGATATTTAGTTCTGTGTGTGAAAATGCCTTGTTTATGGCAGAGGTCAAAGGATAATGATAATATGATGGTTTGAAAACCATCCATTCTGACTTCACAATGCAACGTGGATCCTTTATTGCACTGTGCAATAAAATTTCTGATGCAATCGAGCTTCTATATGTAATCATATTCTCATATTAACCTACAGTTACATCATTAACTCGATCCTGTACATTAGCTAAGTTTAGTAGCTATAGTATTTCCTACTGACTGTGCAATTTACTTAATAATTTATTATATTGTTTATTATAAAATTATTGATATAACCATATAATAACACAGGGTTTTTCCTGCAAAAACCTCTGCCTTTTGACAAAAATCAGGCATGCACTCACGGCTACTGACAGACCTCAAGTGCTCAAGCAGTGATCATGTGTTTAATTATCATTAATGTTAGCTTTCTTAAATAAATTAATGTTTTACTTGATAAGATTTCAAAATGAACCCAAAATGTATTTCTTTCAAGTATCTCAAATTTCATGAAGGGATACCACCACAGCCATATTATGAGCAAGTAAAAACCCTGAATAACATACAACATTTAATGGTCCAAACTATTGGTTTATCTCTTATTCTGCTATTTTTGCACGATTAATAATCAGAGAAGTCAAACCATTTACTTGTCTGGCTAGCTAGGATGAAGAATGAACATCTGATACAAAGACAACAGTAAGTCAAATAACCACAGGTTTGGAGAACAGCATCTCCTGACACACAACTCATCAAACCTTGAAGCAGATGAGCTACAGCAGCAGAAGCAGAAGAAGAGCACACCAAGGACACTTCTGTAAGACAACAACACCAAAACAAAAAAGTTACAATTCACACAGGCCCATCAAAATTGGACCAAAAGATCAAAACTGATTGTCTAAATTTATGAGTCTTGATTTCTGTGTACTCCAACAAGTGACTCAAATCTGAAGTAAACGTATTGATACCAATGTAGTTAATTTGTAGTTTTGGACAGACTACAAAAGAACACTAACATCTGATTAGATTAGACTTAACTTTACGATCATCAGCCACTTACTCTCCAAATATTTAATCTAGCTGTTTTTAAAGCGGTGGCTGAATTGAACAAACTAAACATAACATTTCAAAAATGTATATTTAAAAGAAAGAAATTGAGTGAAGATAAAAAAGTGCAACTATATGATAATTTTACAGAGTAAATAATTGGGTTTCCACATAAAAAGATCTCAGAGAAACTGAAGGAAATGCAAAAAGTGTTGCAACTGCCCCCGCTCTCCCCTACTATCTAAATATGTATATATTATTAATCTATTTACAATATTATTTACTCTGTAAAATATGCTGTTGCAACTGTCCCCAACTCTGTCAACCATGATTAAACTGTCTATGCTAAGTAGATACAATATTAATTTAACGCTCGATAGCGATCCTTATTTAAAGCAGCTATTTAAATGATACAAATGAATAATGATTAGACAGTATGAGAAATTTTGTAAACATTTTTTTAAAAAAAAACTTTATAAAATGGGTTTTATACTGAAGGAATGGTCACATATGGCTGATTTCTCTCAGACTGAAGGAGGGTAACTGAGAATATGTAGTATGATCAATAGCATCACTCTAGCTCATTCCTGAATGGAGGAACGTCTTGTTGCTACTGTCCTATGTTGCAACCGTCCCCACTGTTCCCTATAAATGTTTACATAAAAATAATAATAATAATAATTATATACATACATATACATTTGAAGTCAGAATTATTAGCCCCTTTTTGATTTTTTTTGTTTTCTTTTTTAAATATTTCCCAAATGATGTTTAACAGAGCAAGAAAATTTTCACAGTATGTCTGATAATATTTTTCTTGTTTTATTTCGGCTAGAATAAAAGCAGTTTTAAATTTTTTAAAACAAAATTATTAGCCCCTTTAAGCTATATTTGTTTTCGATAGTCTACAGAACAAACCATCGTTATACAATAACTTGCCTAATTACCCTAACCTGCCTAGTTAACCTAATTAACCTAGTTAAGCCTTTAAATGTTACTTTAAGCTGTATAGAAGTGTCTTGAAAAATATCTAGTCAAATATTATTTACTGTCATCATGACAAAGATAAAATAAATCAGTTATTAGAAATGAGTTATTAAAACTATTATGTTTAGAAATGTGCTGAAAACATCTTCTCTCTGTTAAACAGAAATTGGGGAAAAAATAAACAGGGGTGCTAATAATTCAGGGGGGCTAAACCTAAATTCTGACTTCAACTGTATATATATATATATATATATATATATATATATATATATATATATATATATATATATATATATATATATATATATATATATATATATATATATATATACTGTATATATCTGCCCTTTAAATTTCAAGTGTGCATCTTAAAAATGTGACAAACTTCTGGAGCCTTTTGAGCCATAACAAGCCATTATCATTTCAAGATGAATGGTATTTTGTTTGTTTATACTATGCCATCAACAGTTTTAGTAAAGTATTTGGCAAGGCGACAAGATGAAACATTAAATCTTCATTTACCAGTTGTATTTGTTGAGTTGTAATGCTTTTGCTTGTTCGGTGTAGATCTGTCGATGTGAAAATGAATCATTTACTAAAATACTATACCATTAACGTCACCTTTAACGTAGAAGCATGTTGAATGGAAACGCCCTGGAAGCTGATTGGTCACTTCTGCAGAATGGGTGGAAAAAGTATGCGTGTTACTATTTGTTTATACCTACGTCATAAACCGCCCCTAGTGTCAAAACGTAGAAACCGGAGCCGAGGCTGATCATTTGCACTCGGGCAGACAAAGTAAATACAACAAACCCGAAGTTCCCCGCAACCACTCGTACCAGAAGCCAAGAGGTAACTATTTACTCTTTTACATTCATTAAACGTCAGCTATTGGGGTGAATAAGGCGGTTTGGTAATAATCTATCATGACTCCACAATGGATCAACGTGGATCCTTTATTGCACTGTACTGTGAATTTTCTGATGCAATCGAACCGTTTCATGTAATCATAAACGCGTGTTCATTTACAGCTACAACATTAACGCTAGCTTTTAATGTCTGCATATTACATCTGTTAGCCATATTATTTGAATAAAAAACAATATGCAAAAATATATGTATAATTGTAAAGTGGACCAATGCACTCTTGTCAGCAGAGTAAGGAAGAATATATGTGGATTAGCTGTTAATATGATCAACTTCATAATTAATTGATTCATTCATTTATTTATATTGCATCCTGCAAAAATTGTTTACATGTAACATTACAATTACTGAAAATATTTAACGTTATATACCATGCTCCGTGCGATGAACATAACGTTATTATTATTTATGACATTACTTATTTTAAAATGCAATTTAATGATATAACCGTAATATAATAGTCACAACAATTCGTCTGTCTGATATACTTTTATTTTGCAGGATTGTCTATCGCAGGTTCAAACATATGTGTGTCTAGCTCGATAAGACGGAGAACGTACCGCATTCACTTGTATATAAATTCAATGCCTGTCTTATATGTCTCGTTTTATGTCTAAATTTGCTCTATGTTTAATTTAAATTGTTCAGAAAACGTCGTGTTTTTATTTTCGGCGCGGTTCATTCATTCACGCGAGTTCCCGCTCGCTGGGCACATTTTGTATTGAAGTTGACGACACTGACCCGGAAGTTGTAACGTTAGATGCTGTAACAATTGCATCAGCCCAGAACCAAAGAGCTTCTATGCTCTTTGCCAGAACTGACTGGTACCAGTTCTGACTGGCCGGGTCTCATGCCAACCCCGTAACAAATTATGAGTTTGAGTATTACGTCAAAAGTAATAATTGATTCATCCAGTGACGTTCGTTTGTTTGTATTTGTTTGTGTTGCCTTGTGTTTTACCCAAGCTGAAAATTTAATTTTAAGATGGTGGCTTTGTTTTGGTAACCAACACATATGGGTTTAATTTGCTTCACGTGTTGTATTCATTTTTTGTTTTCACACATTTTACATTAAACTTTTAGGTATAATTTTAAATGTGGTTTGCATGTTATGTATGCAGTTCATTTTTGTAACTTGTCATTAGGATTGTGAATGTGAGTACTTAATGTAATTAACCAATCTTTATTTAATTATTTAATCTTTTATATTAATATTTTAAGAACATTCAGACTATTGTCTTTGCAGTGGTTTTCATCACAGAACCAAATACTTGAAGACTTGATAGACTATTATTTTAAATTAAACATTTTTACAATAATCTGACCTAAAGTATGACCGATTTTTATTTTATAGCCCTCTATTGTTTGGTAACACTTTAGTTAATTTCTTAGTTAATTTTCAATCGCATCCAGAAATATTGATGTTGTCAATTGAGAATTCTTGTCACTTGAGAATAAATTTTTGCAAACAGTATTATGCCATTAATATTTTATAAATGAAAACTTAATGTGAAAATGTTTAGTAAAAGGCAACACGGTGGCTCAGTTGTTAGCACTATCGCCACACATCAAGAAGGTCGCTGGTTCAAGTCCTGACTGGGTCAGTTGGCATTTCTGTGTGGAGTTTGCATATTCTCCCTGTGTTGGCGTGGGTTTCCTCTGGGTGCTCCGGTTTCCCCCACAGTCCAAAGACATACGCTATAGGTGAATTGAATAAACTAAATTGGCCGTAGTGTATGAGTGTGTATGGATGTTTCCCAGTACTGGGTTGCAAATGGAATGGCATCTGCTTTGTAAAACTGGATAAGTTGTTGGTTCATTCTGCTGTGGCGACCCCTGATGAATAAAGGGAAAATGAATGAGTGTTTAGTAAATTCAAAATATAGCAAACTCTTTGGAGACAAACAATTGGTAGTCGTAATGTTGCAGATCAGTGTTCAGTTTCAGGTTAAAAATGTATCACAATACTGAAGATGCTAGGAATTTCTGGTTCACACATACTTTAAACAAACTATGTTTCAAATTCTGAAACCCTTGTTTAGTGACACCACTTTTTTGTGGTTGAAATTGTCCATACAAACAAGAGAATGCGTTTCAGTTCTCTGATATACAATGAAGTTGTTTATCATTCCTTGCTAAGAAGTAAACCAAGTTGGTGTTGTTATCTTTGCAGCTGCTAATAACTAACATCCAGACTGGATCTATGCTAGGGCTGCATGTTATTGGAAACATCTGATATTGCAATATTTTATTTTTCTGCGATAAATATTGCGATATGAATAGTTTCACAAGATGGTTTGAATAGCTCTATTTGACATTTTTTGGGGGGGAGTCTAACAGTATTCAGGTTAGGGTTGGGCCGATAGACGATGTCATCGTCCATCGCCGATGGCTGATAAACTTCACGATGCTGAGCCGGCATCGTGATCCATCGCCCCGCCCCACATGTATATTGATATATAACTTATTATTTGCATGTCATCTTAATAGCAATAACGGTTTTTTCATGAGCTGTGTTATATTATACTTATAGCTGCTGTTTGCACGGCTGACAGCATCATGAGGATTAAATACATCGTGAGGATTATACAGCACCTCTCGCGCTTAAAATGTGTAGATTCAGTGGCAAACGCTGTTACCTGTAAACCCCGTCCCACAGACTATACAGTGAATGGCTTTAGTTATTTTCATAGCAGACTTGAAGCCACTGGAAGTCTTTTATCCACTCTTGGAAAAGTGTAAATGGTGGATTAACATTCAGCACATGATCACTATCACTAATAAGATGTGCCATTATTTAACTTTAGGTGGTTTCTAAAACTAAATCTGTCAGTGTTATTTTCATTCTCTCATCTTCAGCGCGTCACATTTCCGCGGCTGTTGTTTCTGTCATGTGAAGGCAGAAGGCGTTGACTGAGTGATTGACAGCTGATATTAACCAATCCATTCGCGTTCAGTTCTAGCGCAGTGGGCCAATAGGAAGAGCACAAAGGCGGGGCAAGCATTGGGGGCTTTTTTTACTTCAGCAAGTTCACATGACAACTGTTTTAATCTGTTCCTGAGCGCTGCGTTTGGCGTCTTTAGGTGCAAAGATGCATTCTGCATAAATGTCTCCTAAATCCGCGCATGCGGTGAGGATTCTGCAGTGAAAACAGGTCGCACGGTAAAAATGTATGCACTACCACAAATGCTTTCAAATACATATTTTAGGTCGCATAAAATATCGGGCGCAAGTGTGACCAAAACAGTCGAGCCCTAGCATCTTTACTTGTTATTATGTCCTCATAATAATAATAAAATAAGGAATTTATCATTAATCACAATACAATTTACAGTGAACTCTAAACCAACTCTCGTCTCGTCTCTGCCACCAGCTGTGGGGAAAAGCCATTATTAGGACACAGACCACTCCGCCTAATCATGCCAGAGTCCCGCGGAAAAAAGTGATGGACAGGTGGTAATTTGTGTATAACTTTATTTATTTATGGTTTGGTTATGGGTAAAGCAAAGACCATGTGGGTCAGGTAGTGAAAACGATAGGCTACAATTATTAAATTCGTTATATATTAATTGATATTTAACAACAAAGACCCCCTCCTACGACGACGATACCATCGTCCATCGCCGATGTTCACATTAGACATCGTACGATGCCAAATTTGTCAACATCGCCCAACCCTAATTCAGGTACAGAAATTGAATAATCTCAATGCAAAAAAAAAAATTGTTTTCTTACTTTGTCTCGTTTCTTGTTTAAATATCTAAAAAAAAGAGTAGTTGATAAAGTAAAAATATTGTTTTGTTTTCGTCTTCAGAAGAAATGTCTAAATTCTGCGTCTTTCCTTAAAACAAGCAAAATTATCTACCAATGCGGTAATAAATACTTTTATTTTGACTTAATTTGGACTAGAAGACAAAAAGTCTTAGTAAGATTTTTCTTTGGATAAATAAATAAATAAATACAATTAATCTTTGCTACACTTTCAAACATACATTTTTATGCCCAAACTCTCTTGAATTGCTCAGTCAAAGGCTTTAAAACACATGTAAATGATAAACTTTAACTCTATTATGGCTAAACTTAGTGGTGATTCTACAAATCAGATGTGTTCTGTGGCTCCTGGTCAATTATAATTCAGACTCAACATTGCATGTCTTGCGATGTAATTATTGCCGATGCCCACATTGCGATATCGATTCTGAAACGATATATTGTGCAGCTTAGTACAAACCTAACAGATCACTCAAATCTTTAGGGTCATATAAACTAGAAATTCCAAGAGTTCAGTCAAAGCTGGGTGAATCGGCTTTCAGCTACTACGCCCCTCGCTGCTGGAATCAGCTCCCAGAAATGATCAGATGTGCTCCAACATTAGGCACATTCAAATCAAGACTGAAAACACATCTGTTTAGCTGTGCCTTTACTGAATGAGCACTGTGCTACCTCTGACAGATTGCACTATTATGTTTTTCTCTTTTTTTCATTCTTTTATAACCTGTTTTAACACATTTTTATCTGTTTTTATTTTTTCTTATACTTATCTCTTTTATTCCTGTTTATGTAAAGCACTTTGAATTGCCACTGTGTATGAAATGTGCTATATAAATAAACTTACCTTGCCTACATTTAATCCATAATACTGACAGCAACATTTAAATCTGTAAATATTCCTTGTTTTATAACAAGCTGTTCATGCATTCCTAATTTAAAAAGTAAACCACAGATAAAAGATCTCAAGCTTCAGCCTTCAAGCTTGAAGCGTCTTTAGTTGGTATTTTGCACAATCTGTGGAGCCCCTTTAAAAGGGGTCTGTATGATGGCATTTTGCCAACTATTCGAGAGGTTGCCAGGTTCATTCACAGCAGCATGTGCCACCCTGAGGCCTGAATAAGAGCGTTTCACAACCATGAACTCTTGAGTTCTCCAAGAAAGAAGCTCTCATGCTGGTTTCTGCTTGTAATATGGCACCAGTGGGCTGTAGACGCCTATAGAGTTTTACAGTATCTCCTTCTCATTGTTTGCTATGAGAAGACTCATATTCCTGTTCCGTGTTAATCTTCACCACATTCAGACACCTAAATGTCAATTTACCCACAGATATCATGCTTCTAGGCACTGCTTATTAGAAGTAATACTAACCCTGGTTTAGTCAGAAGCAGAGCATAAGGGAAAGAGTTTTTCCTACAAGGATTTAGCAAATCCTGTTATGAGGGGTAACAGTAATACATCTAAATGTCTCTCGAGTGGTCAAACGTAGCATCGATCATATCATGAATAGTTTACAGTATATTGCAGCATGCCCATTGTTTGAGGAGAAAACAAACTGATTATACCTTGTATATTGGGTTCATGGTGTTTGTTTTGAAAGTTCCGATGTTGGACTAACACATTTACTGACCTGCAGTACAAATCCATTGTGCAGAAAGCAGAACCAAAACAAAAACAACACCTAATGTAAGCCAATCGAAAGCCTCGCTCTCCCGTTAAGAAGGTTAACCGGTTGGCGGGTCTTTGTGTAAGCCTCTTAGAATTCATTGAGGTATTTATTTTGAGAAAAGCCCAGTGAGTCACTTCAAAACAGTATCATCGCACATACACACACTGTTTATGGGGTACTTGAATCTTTAATGTACAGGATGACTGTTTAAAGATAGTAATTAGCTCTCGCTTAATCTTAGCTTTTAGCCGTTAACATTTTTGATACCGCTTTACACACCTTGAACCAGATTTACTTACACTTTACAAACACTTTGTTGATGTTATAAACTGTCTGAACTGTTATAACTGTCTGGATTTACTAAGGATGCAGTGAAACATTGAATCACTTTTGTAAAAATCTGTTATCTGGTTAACAGTAAGTCTCCTTATACAGCGAATAACCATGAATTGGCTTTCCCAGAATTCTCTGCATGACACTTTACTGTTTGTTGTTGTTGTTGTTGTTGTTGGCTTTACTATGGTTCTTTTTAGTTTGTTTACTAATCAGTGATGTACATTAGAGTTATTGCATTACTTTAGTGTCATGGGTGTTACCGTGATGGGTTTAGTAGAAACACCTTCTACATTATATTATGTTTCTCTTTCTAGTGGATAAGCATTGGCTTATAATATGACTTTTTTTCATCCCCACATGCTTTTGGTGGTGTTTTTGTTTGGATAAGTAAAGTAAAATGTGTATACTGTATGTTAGCACTTCAAAATATTGGTCTACTAACACTATAAACTCATGAAATACAGTAGTTTATTGTAAACGTAGATTTTTTACGGATTCTACTGTATTTTTAACAGTAAAATTCTGGCCGACCACATCTGCTGTTTTTATATTCTAAGTTCTATGGATTTTAGTGTTGAACAAGCAATTTTCTAAGGTTTGTGATAACCAGTTTATTTATTTTTGTGTCATTAACTGCCAAAAATGGATGTCTTAAAACATTTTGCGCCTGTGTTGTTACTAAAATACACAATTGAATCTTACCATCATCGGAGCTGCTTGTTTGCCTTCTAATTTGCATTGGTTAATGCACTGCTTAAGACAGGGGTGCTCAACCCTGTTCCTGGCGATCGACCTTCCAGCTGATTTCAGCTCCAACCCTGATCAAACACACCTGAACCAATTATTTAGAACGTGAGGAGCACTTGATAATTACAGGCAGGTGTGTTTGATAAGGGCTGCAACTGAAAACTGCAGGATGGTCGATCGCCAGGAATAGGGTTGAGCACCCCTGGCTTAAGACATTATGGACAGTTGAAGTCAGAATTATTAGCCCCCCTGTTTATTTTTTCCCCAATTTCTGTTTAACAGAGAGAAGATTTTTTCATCACATTTCTAAACATAATAGTTTTAATAACTCATTTCTAATAACTAATTTATTTTATCTTTGCCGTGATGACAGTAAATAATATTTGACTAGATATTTTTCAAGACACTTCTAAAGTGACATTTAAAGACTTAACTAGGTTATTAGGTTAACTAGGCAGGTTTGAGCAATTAGGCAAGTTATTGTACAGTATAATGATAGTTTGTTCTGTAGACTATCAGAAAAAAATAAAGCTTAAAGGGGCTAATAATTTTGTCCCTAAAATGGTGTTTCAAGAGTTCCCACTTAGATATGCTTAGCGTTTATAGCAAGTTTGGCATGCTGTCCCGGGAGAGAACCCTGAGCTCGGAGATACTTGAGCCCAAGGCTCCCGCCCGGTCAATAAGCATATCAGGGGATCAGAGATCAGGTAGGTCTCGACAGCTCCCCCTTAGAAAAGGGAGGAAAAGGAGGAGATGGGGTGAAAGGGGGGATTCTTCCAAAACGAAGATAGAGCAGTAGGGAGAAAACGATCCATTTATAGCAAGCTTGGATCACTCTGATTGGACTATTACTGATTACAGATGAGCAGCCAGTTGATGCTCAATCATATCACGTGCTCCTCTCTAAATTAGTTTATGAAACTTCACTTAAAAAATTAAAAACTGCTTTTATTCTAGTCAAAATAAAACAAATAAGACTTTCTCCAGGAGAATTTTTTTTTATCAAACATACTGTAAAAATTTCTTTGCTCTGTTAAACATCATTTGGGAAATATTTAAAAAAGAAAAAAAAAATCAAAGAGGGGCTAATAATTCTGACTTCAACTGTAAATGAGCTGTTGTATCAGTCAGTGTTCTTTTATTTGCCCATTGACAATCAATCAAAATACTTTCTACTCCCAATGTGCTGGATGTCAATAGTTATCAGTTTCCAGCTTTCTTTAAAATATAATATTGCAGGTACAACAGAAAAGAAAAGAAAATCATAAAGGTTTGAAAACATCTTATAATTTGTGCATGTGATTATTTCTGTTGGGAAAGAATTTCATAGATTTGTGGCTTTAAAAATAAAAGAAGGTTTTACGTCTAGCGACAATACATTCCTCTCTCACCATGGAACATGTCATTCGCGATGTTTTCTCTAATGTGGAATTTAACATTTTTTTTAAAATGATGGAGCAGAAAGATTGTAAATAATAAAAAAAACTAATATTTTATAATATTATCAAAACTTAAGAGACTATGTTTTTAAAAAAATATATAACAGTCATTGTACAACCGAGGCTTTTTATTGTGAATTTTAAGTGCTCACTTGTATAATGAGTCCAACGGATTCACATGCCTGAGATCAGCTCGTTATACAGTACAACAAATATGGCATAATCATAGTGTTTAAATGCATACCAGAGACCTCATAAGTCAGAGAATCTCTAATATGTATAAAATTTCTTAGATTGAATCTCAGTGTAGTATAGGGCTGTGTGATTAATTGAAATTGAATCGCAATTGATTAGTTAATCGCAAGAGGCTGCAATATAAAATATATATGTAAACAAAAATAACAAATAACATCTTGGGTGAAGTGCTTCGAAACCAGTGCTTCTATGCTATAACTATGCATCAGAAAATTAAACATGCTAGACTTTGTGTGATGGTGTCGTAAGGCATCATAGACATGGTATAGGTTGTCATGAACTATGCCACATTACATGAGAAGAAACGATTGAAGCTTGTGTCACGACGTCCATTTGCTGTTTACAACTCCCCTACGTCAAGGAAATCGTGCCGAAATCAAGTGATCTGATCGGGGCTTTGTAACTAGCCAGTCGAGTGAGCACACTTTCGTTCTGCCCAATCAGAATTGTGCAACTGAACTACGCCCACAATATAAAAAAATAAAATAAACAAGCGCTGACATGTGGGATTATAGCATCTGCTGCTTTAAAAGCATTAATAGACTAATTAATATCAAAGAAAAACAGCACGTTGGTATATGGGAATATTTTGGTTTCAAAGTCACAGACACCGAAAAAAAAATAGGTCATTTTTAAGAGCTGTCACAGAATTGTTGCCACGGCTTACAGGTTATTGAGCTTTTAAATTTTAAAAAGTTTTAAAATTAAGGTTTGAGTCCAACGTGATACCTAAATATTTGAATTCAGTGACATTATTAATACTTTGCCCCGTTTATAAAAAAATTCTAAAACATTTCCAACTTTATACCTATTTGAGAAACAAATAGATTCAGTTTTTTTTCAACATTTCAGGTGAGATTTGAATTTTGCAACCATTTAAAAACATTTTGCATTTCATTTGTTAATTTGGTAGCAACTTCTGTTTGATATTTTTTGTGTGAAGCACAGCATCATCAGCATACATTAATAAATCAGCATCATTGCATATAGCTGGGAAATCATTTATATAAACACTAAAAATGAAAAGTCCTAAAATAATGTAAGTTGAGATGACTAGAAAAGTCCATTTGATTCCACAAAAAACTTTAAGGCCACAAGAATACATTTTATTAACATTTTTTTCAATGTTATTAACAAATACTGTTAAATACTTCAATATTAGTATTACTAAATAAATACTTCAAAATACTATTAAATAATTGTAGACAAAATTGTTTTTACTATTTTTTACAGTTCTTTACTGTAATTTATTACAATTTCACACTAGCAGTACAAACCTTTATTTTTAGTATTTACTATTGAATGATTTCTAAACAAGTGAAAAAAATGTTCATTACCTGTCACATTTTTGTACTACAGAAGCATTTGATTCAACAAAAAACTTTAAGGCCACAAGAATACATTTTATTGAAATTTGTTTTAATGTTGTTAAAAGAAAATACTATTAAACACTTCAATATTACTATTAATAAATAAATACTTCAAAATACGATTAAATAATTCAATGGTAGACAAAAACTTCAAGTTTAAAAATTGGTAAGTATTACATTTTAATAATCTTGTTGTCTAAATTCAAGTATTAAAATTATTAATACAATTAATTGTACTTGGTTACTCCACATAGCACAAAGCTCCTTTTCAAGAAAATTGTTGACCAAATGCAACCATCTTGCAACAGGTGTGTTTAATACTACGATTTTAAAAAGAGATTCTTCTTAATTCTCCCACATCCGAATCAAAGCGTTACGGCAAAATGTGTAGGTCTCGTCGCTGTGCCAGTTTCCCTCAGGAAGAACGGCGTCATGGTATTCATGAATTTCTCATGGCCAGATCAAAAGCCTTCCTGATTTAATTTCGCCTACGTGTCACCCAGCCATCCTCGTGGAGACCACAAGAAAGAGATTAGCACTGCCGCCCTCGCCGCGGCCTATCGTACATGTGTGCACTGTACAGTCCGAAAAGAAACATTTTCAAGGCTACTGATATCTTTGCACTCTGTAACCTTGTTTAACTGGTCAACACGTCCAAAGGAAGGGATAATTCTGGATGCTCTCGACTGCTAGATATATCAGTGCAGCAATTAATATGTCATATATGCGTATTCATTTCTCGATAACAAAAAGATGCGAGTAGGGAAATAAAGCATCCATTGTGTGTGTTGTGTAAGGCTTAAAGTCCTGAGCCCTTGCCCAGACTGAGCTCAATTCAAACCGCTAAGAATCTTGCCAGCTGCTGTGCCAAGTGAAACAAACCATCTCGCAGATAAAAAGAGTCTATTTCAGCTCCTCTATTGTACGGTGAGTTACAGGGATGTTTTTGTTTTTCTCACCCCCTCCTCGGTCCTCTTTGTCAAACCTGTCTTTGATCCGGCACACAGAGTTCTCTGCAAGCATTTCCACAACTTTCATGAATCCATTTTTAGCCGCTTTCATTGTTCTGGCTTTGTTGTTTTTTGCTATAAGTGTTATTAATAAGTGTTAAATAATTATGGGACAGGAAGTCAAATCGTCACGATGTAGCGCTCCATCATGTCCTGCTTTCTTCACTGTCGTTGCATCCGGATTTGTGTGGGTTTTGATTGCTGAAGATTGAGTTGTGACCTCATTTGTGCACGTTTACAAATCATCTTTTTTTAATGAGAAATATTGTTTACATCTTGCAATACTAAGTTAAGGAAAACACAAATTTGACTTTTTTTAATTTCATTTGTATCTCACAATTTTGACTTTGTGCATGTTTTGAATTGCTAGTTAATATGGCAGCACTGTTGCTAGCAAGTTACTGCAGAAATACAATAAAATGTCTTACAGTGTAAATAGCTATGTTTCCATCCACCTATTTTTATGCGCATTTTGGACATCTGCATAAAAAATAGATTGATGGGAAGTGCCAAGATGCGCATAAAAAAGGTATGCCCATTACTGAGTAGGATGAACTTTTTATTCGATAAAAACAATTTGCATAAACTATGATGAAAACACTTTTACCGAACAAATTCCAGTATGCACATTAAAAAAGTCATGTGATTTTGTTATAAGAGAACATGTGATGATAAAAATGTGTGTGAATGGACAAACCAGCAAGATGACCACATGTAAAACATCTGAAATGTTGTTTTAGACATTCTGAGACATCGTAACCGTTTCAGTATTAGTGTTATTATATTATTAATTACCTCTAGAATAGTCAAGAGCGTCTGTGCTCCGCGTCTCACACCTTCAAACGCTATTCTGAGGCTCAGCTCATTTAATAAATAAGTAAAAGATACACACAACTTCATTTTTGTATGAGGTATCTCTATAACTCAAAATTAAGAGATATAAGATATAGGCCTGTCACAATAATCAATATATCGACTTATCGCATAACTTATAGACATGACCTCAATCATTTCTGGTGATGCAATATATATCGCCCATACATAATAAACATTTATTATTATTTATTTGTTGAGGATTTATGTTTTCACATAGTCCAATTCCAATGCCTAATTATTAAGTTGTTAAAATGACTATAATTAAATGAAATATTCTTAAGAATAAAATATTGTGTGTTCTTTGGAAGAGTGTACCTGCATTGTGATGATATTATAATATTCTGGCATTATATAATGAGTAGCATAAAAATGACAATAATTTCGTTTATCGCGATGTATTTTGGTGCAATATATCGTGCAACAAAAAATAGATATCGTAACAGGCCTAATAAGATATTAACTAACATGTCAAAACAGGAACAATCAAGGTCAAAATGGCCCCTTTACAGTAACTTACCTGTAAATGTGTATTACAGTAGCAGGGACATATACCGCAATTTCGTTTTACAGTAAAATTGTCTTACCGCAACTTTTTTTTAGGATAAAACACGCTTTACTACATTTTAATTTTACAGTATGACAATTTTTACAGTACTTTACTGTAATTTATTAAAATTTTACACTAGCAGTACAAAACCTTTATTTTTAGTATTTACTATTGAATAATTTCCGAACAAGTGAAAATTTTTTTCATTAACTGTCAAGTTTTTGGACTACAGAAACAGTATCTGATTACATTGATTACAGTAGAATACTGTAAATATGCAGTAAGTTATTGTAAAAGTTTTAAAATGGTCCACAATTCAGTGCATATTACAGTAGGGAACTGTAAAGATTGTATGTGGTCGTTTACTGGGTGTTTTTGCAGTAAATAACTGTAAAATTGCGGCAAACTCAGTGTACGCTCTGGCTAATTTTTCCAAAATTGTTGGAGTTATTTTATTTTTTTGTTGAACAAAACATAAAATATTTCAAAGAAATGTTGGAACTGGCAATATAGTACTAAAATTATATATTTTTTCCCTACTCTTTCTAGCTTTTGTGTTCAACAGAAGAAAAAAAAACTCAAAATAAATTTGAAACCACATGAAGGAGAACAAAATGTGTGTTTACATTTTTCATCTGGGTGAACGGTCCCTAGTACTATACGTATGAAGACCAAAGATGCTTTAATTTGTCATGCGTTTTATTAGACTGTGTTATAAGAGAACCGTAAATGTATTTATTATGATAAAACAGTGAAAATTCTTTCCCACATGATCATGACCAAAAAACCTAGAAGAGGTCGACTGGCATAATAAAAGCTGCACTGTTTTTGTGTTTTCATGTTGCGCTTGTCGCTTATCAACAATTTCTTTATCAGTCTTGTTTTGCGTTGGCAGATTTCAACATTACTTCAATTACAATACGTTTTGAATACTTTATCTTAATGGTCTCAAACTCAATTCCTGGAGGACTGCCTCTGCATAGTTTAGCTCTAACTCACATCTGCTTAATAGTGTCTAGTTTTGAACAGCTTGATTTGTTGGATCAGCTGTGTTTGATTAGGGTTGTAGCAATACTGTGCAGAGCTGCGGCCCTCCAGCAATTGAGTTTGAGACCTATGCTTTGTCTCATCCACGAACATGATTTTTTGAGGAGTCCCGTAAGATGTAATGAAGACCACAACTCCCATGATTCCACACTTGTGGGCGTCATCAAAATACTCCTTAGTTTGTTGTGAATACAAGCCCTCTAGTGGTGAAAATGACATCTTGTGCCTTTACAATTATCCAATTGTTGCAACTTTGAAGTCTGGAAATTGTGAGAAATAAGTCAGATGTATTAAAGCATTGAACGCCATGCAGTGGGAATCAGTAATCTTATGTTCCCGTTTTCTTCACTGTTGTTGCGTCAGCGGTTTTGTGGTTTTGATAGCTGTGCTGCAACTCAATGTTCAGTTGTGACCTCGCCTGCGCATGTTTCCAAATCATTTGTGTTTGGCTCGGCTGTAAACGTCACCAGCTAGAACTGCACAAAATGTCAACATCGGTGTACTGCTGTTTGCTCAGACGTAAACATGACCATGTAACCCGATGAGCAAGCAGGAGCGCTTTGGAATCAGAAAACGCCGATAAGGGGTTGAGCGGGTCAATGAGATACTGAAAGGTTCACACAGAACATTGCGGAGCTTGTTGGTTGTCAGAGCGCTTACATGAGCTGTTATAATTGAGCTGCAGCAGGTTTTTGTGTGGGCGAGTCGAAGTATTCAGCCATCTGTCTAAATATACAGGAGACTAAATCATGTTTGAAGGATTCTTTCAGACTTGTACGGTTTCAGTCAGACTGTGACAACTTAATAATTTAAGAATGCTTCAAATCAGGCTTCTAGGTCACATTAGAGAAATGCTGGCAATTGTGTTGGGTGCATATGAGTGATATATGAGGCATGGTTTACATAGAAGTGCATAGAAGCTTGTTTCTGCCACAGAATATAAAACTTTGTAAATTACAAGTTAATTTCCCAATTCAGACTTTTCCTCTCAGAGTTTTGAGTTGAAGGTATGGTTCACACAAAAATGAAAACTCTGTCATTGTTCGCCCTTGTTACTTGTTTCAA
This sequence comes from Danio kyathit, assembly GCA_903798195.1. Classification (NCBI taxonomy): domain Eukaryota; kingdom Metazoa; phylum Chordata; class Actinopteri; order Cypriniformes; family Danionidae; genus Danio; species Danio kyathit. The sequence continues at coordinate 38,100,010 of LR812539.1, forward strand.
ACATGTTTAAATTTTCTTCCTGTGTTGAACTCAAAACAATATATTTTGAAGAATTTTGGAAACATCCATTGACTTTCACAGTATTTTTTTTCCAACTATACAGTTCCTGACAAAAATCTTGTTGTCTATTTCAGTAATAAGAGCAACCAATAATAACTTGACTTCTAGTTGATTATTTAGAAAAGTGGCAGAAGGTAGATTTTTCCAATGAATCATCTGTTGAACTGCATCTCAATCATCACAAATACTGCAGAAGACATATTGGAACCCACATGGACCCAATTTTTTTACAGAAATCAGTCAAGTTTGGTGAAGGAAAAATTCAGTATGGGGGGTGATGAACTCTGGGAGTCCTGCAAGAACGCTTTCTTTGCCATTCCAGATGACTTTATTAATAACACAATATTCATTCTTTTTCCACTGCACCATGACTGTTATTCTATACTTTACATTATTTCTGTTAAGTGACAAGACTTTTGTCTAAGCAAAATCAGAACTTACTGTCTTACTGCATACTAATTAAATAATTAAAAATCAAGGCATGATCATTCATTCATTCATTTTCTTTTCGTCTTAGTCCCTTTATTAATCTGGGGTCGGCACAGCGAAATGAACAGCCAACTTATCCAGCACATGTTTTACGCAGCGGATGCCCTCCCAGCTGCAACCCATCACTGGGAAACACCCATACACTCTCAATCACACACCTACACTACTGACAATTTTAGCTTACCCAATTCACCTGTACCACATGTCTTTGGACTGTGGGGGAAACCAGAGCACCCGGAGGAAACTCACGCGAACAAGGGGAGAACATGGAAACTCCACACAGAAACGCCAACTGACCCAGCCAGGGCTCAAACCAGCGACCTTCTTGCTGTGAGGCGACAGCACTTCCTACTGTGCCACCGGGTCGCCAGGCATATTATATATATTATATATAATTTAGATATTTTAGATATTTAATTTAATAAGCATAATATAGAGGCCTTTGCCTTTCATATAAGCCACTTCTGATACCAAATGGTCAAATAGAAGTCAAGTTATTACTTGTTGTTCCTAAAACTTGGATAGGTGACAAGACTTTTGTCAGGTAGTGTATGGATGTCATTGGCTACCGGTTTCCAACCTTTTTCTAAATATCTTGATTTGTGGTCAACAAAAAAAGAAATCTCTTTAAAATTCTTTAGAACCACTTGTGTTTGTGTAAATGGTAGAAATTTTTACATTTTTTTTGGTAAACTCTAATGTCTATTTGCAGAATTTTTTATTACTATACTCCATAAATAATGTATCACTTTAAAAATTCACAATTTTGAGTCTTATCTTGCTTTTTTTTCTTCTAAATTGATGAGAAACATGAAAATTATGACATATCAGGGGCAAATATATTAAAATCACAACCCCTTTTCAACTTACAGAATTTTGTTTATGCAGTAGCATTTATAAGTGTACGATTTAAAAACAAAAAAAATATTAAAATAAATATTTCTCTTTCCAATCGACTTTCTTTCCATTCAAGAATCCTGGAAAAATGCGTCACAGTTTTTAAAACATTCGCAATAGGACAAAACTTAAGTTCCAAGTTCATCTCATACAATTTATTGCCTGACTTTTCCTCCGGCAAGTTTTTCTTCTTCTTCTTCTGGCTCACTGTGTTATGCATTCCATTTCTTCATCCACCCATAACCACTATTTAATTGAAGGCCAAGAATCTGGAGATTTAGGACACAGCTCTCCTTGTCCTCCAGGAATTTGGGCCATCTTTGTATTTACTTACTTCTTTGGAGAATCACAAAATGGTGCATTCACTGAAGTCTGGCAATGATTTGTAGTGAACACTAAGATCAGCAGTAAAAAGAACAAGTCCTGACTAGATCGGTTGGATCAAAACTAGACGTACTGTCTTGTGTAACCAACTTTCACACACCCAGATGTGTCTAATCCTTCCTTCCTCTTTTCTGTGCTCTTCTAGGCAAATAAAAACCAGCACAACCAAGAACCTCACCAGATCTTGAATTAACCATGGTGGACAAGATGGCCTCTTTCGGACACATTCTGCTGCGGCGGCGGGCGCTAGATTTTTCAGGCGAGGAGACACGGTTCGCGCGGTGTCTGTCCACTCTGGACCTGGTGGCTCTCGGCGTGGGATCAACACTGGGCGCTGGAGTTTACGTTCTGGCAGGAGAAGTTGCAAGAGAGAAGGCTGGTCCTGCTATAGTCTTATGCTTCCTCGTGGCTGCTCTTTCCTCCATGCTGGCTGGATTGTGCTATGCAGAATTTGGCGCTCGAGTTCCGAAAACTGGATCTGCGTACTTGTATAGCTACGTTACAGTGGGAGAAATCTGGGCCTTCATCACTGGTTGGAACCTCATCCTCTCATATGTTATAGGTGAGTGGGTCTAGTACTACATTGCCCTCCACTGATATTGGTTAATATGAGCAAAGAAGAAGAAATATAAATGTGTTTATTGATTGAATGAATGAAACTGATCTTATTTTCTCTTCCTTGTGTGGTTTTAAACCTTTATGAGTGTCTTTTTACTGAAGAAAAGAAGATTCTGAAGAACGCCGGTTGTCAGGGGGTCGTCAGCATTTTTAATATAATTAAAATATCTTCTTTTGTGTTTAACAGAAGAAAGAGTTACGCTTTACATGAAAGGGGTTCAGTAGACTGTCACGACACATTTATAATCATGACATGACACTTGTCATAAGCATCCATAAAATCTCATTTATATTTGACACATTTCATTAAGAGTCATTTGCTCAGTTATGTCTTTTTGAATGGAAAAGTGACATTGTTTGAGATGTGTTTGTTATGACAACTTGACATAACCAAATACATCATAATCCTTGTTCATCTTTATGACAACTTGACATTACTACAACAACATGATTTGTCATAAATCCGCCATAAACATGATTGTCATGAGGCCATAATAATTGAGTAACTAAGACATTTATGATCACATTTAAGTCAAATAATGTGTCCAGGCTTTAAAATCCACGGCAAGAGGGGCTCTGAGCTTTAATGGTGCTAATTTCAGCTAGAGTGACGCTAAAGGTAGGTGAGGAAGACGCTTCACTGTCTTTTTCCACTTGTTTACCTTTTCCTTTAGATATGTTAGGTGAGAATATATTACTACTACACACTCTAAGAAAGAAAAGTAAATAAATATAGGTTGCCAAAAGGTTCTAAAACGATGAGGTTTGTAAAAAAGGAATGAAAAGTTAAAGGGAGCTGGTCGCACTTACGTCTATACCGAAGGCAACATAACCTGATATTTCGTCAAATAATGTTATAACTGCATCATTGATACTTAATGACATTACTTTGTTGAAATTTGTTCTACTGTTAGGTCAAGAAAAATATTAATGACGCTGTTATAAAAGACATGACACAATTATAATGCCATCATGACAGTCATGTTTATGACGGATTTATGACAAGTTATGTTGTCTTTGCTAATGTAAAGTCGTCATGACTGACAGGTTATGATGCATTTTGTTATGTCAAGTTGGCATAACAAGGACATCTCAATGTCATCTTTGCATTTAATATAACATAACTGATTGAACAACGCTGAATAATACATACAATCTCATTCATATTTATTTAATGTGTCATGTCATGTTATGAATATTTCATGACAGTCTTATGAACACCCCTTCAAGTAAGCTGTTTTCACTATACCTTTAAGTTTTGATCTTTCTTTTTTGACCTTGAGATGCTTGAGCTGTTTTTGGACAAATGTTTTGTGAACTGTTTATGGTGAGGTCTGTGATTTTGGATTGTATTTTTTTTTTGAGACTTTTTGAGATCAAAACCAAACTTCTGCAAATCTCCAGCTGTGATTCTTGGAGATTTGCCACTCACCGCACCATCATACCAGTGATAAAGACACAGACACAAACACACACAAACATCCTCTTTCAGATTCACCTACCAACTCTTACAGATTTTTGTAATTTTATTTAATTATTGTCCTGATGGTGAAAATTCTCAGTGTTTTTGCTATTTTCTTCCACTAAATAACTAAACTAAGTGAGTTTGGCTAAGTTACCTCATATTTGTCGAGTTGAGTTGTGTTTTCCTTGCAGTTTTTGTTTTTGTAAAAAAATTTTAGGACACTGTAGTTGATGCACATTTGAAAGAAACCCAGAGCTGAAAGGAAAATGCTGGTGTTTGTTTTGCAGGTACAGCTAGCGTGGCTCGAGCTTGGAGCTCTACATTTGATAATTTGATTGAGCAGAAGATCTCCAACTTTTTCAGGGCATCGATGGCCATGAAAGTTCCTGGGAAAGTTCTTGCTGAATATCCAGACCTGTTCGCCCTCATTCTCATCCTGCTGCTGACTGGTGAGCAGTCGGAGAACAGACATTATCAATTAAATGAGTTTTGAATGAATAAATGAAGAAAGGAAAGGATAGATAGATAGATAGATAGATAGATAGATAGATAGATAGATAGATAGATAGATAGATAGATAGATAGATAGATAGATAGATAGACAAAAAGATCTTAAAATAGTAAGTCCTACATGATGTTTTATAAGTAAGAACCACTGAATGAAGTTCTAGACCACTATGATTAAATAAATAAACAAACAAACCCTAAAAAAAAACTTAAATCAATTCGTTTAAATGTTACATTTAACATTTAGGCATCACATATGGATGAGTTTACTTTTTGATATTGTGAAAAGATTACATTTAAATTAAAATGCATTATTAAATTAGGTTACAGTTACATGATGAAGAAGCGATGACAGGAACAGAAAATGAGCAAGAGTAAGGGACATTCTACCAGAAACATACATTATCTGTCCCTGAAATAAAAACATAAATACAGTGAATAAAAGTATTTTATCCCGGAAATTTCTAAAATGGATTAATGGTTGATTTCTGTGATGCATCATTCAATTGGTTCTCAGACTTTTGTTCTTTATTAAATACACTTTACCAATGTACAAACCCTGTCATTGTCCTCAGCCTAATTAAACCTACAGCTTTAATAGTTTTGTTATGCTAAAAACTGTTATTTAAATAAAAGAAACTTCAGAAATAGCAAGTTTGAGTTGTTATCGTTCACATAAATTGATTAAAAACATTAAATTATGAAGAAATTCCACAAATAAACACTAATTTACAATTGTCCCAATGTTTCTGTCAGTCCTGTTACATTTGCATTAATTTGATCGTAAAATGTGTGCAATACATCATTAAGGCTATGACTCAGAGGTAATGACGTCATTTGACGGAGGAGTGATCAGGATGCGTTCTATCATTGAGTTGTATGATTTTATGCTTGTTTTGTTTGATTTTCTGAGGAGGCCAAGCTTAAAGGTCAGGCCCTGTCCCATTTTTATAAGTGAAATGTACTTTCTAAATAAATATTTGATATTAGCTCATTCAGATAAAATTCACCAGATAACCAAAATGGCTCTACTGTATTGTATAAATCTGAATTATTATGTTTATTAAGTTTATTTTTGTTTAGATACATTAAACCTGTGAGCTAAAAAAGCTTCTTCATGTGCTTTTTGCTCCTCAGGACTGCTCGCTTTCGGTGTAAGCGAGTCTGCTCTGGTCAACAAGATCTTCACCGGGATCAATCTGATCGTGCTGGGCTTCATCATCATCTCCGGCTTCGTCAAAGGCAACACGGCAAACTGGAACCTGACCTACGAGTACTTCGTCAACGATACAAACATCACCGAACCAGAGTAAATCCAAACTTTGAGCCACAGACTGCTCATTTAGCAGAGCAAATGCAGATCTCCAAGAGTTGTGAAGTGGATAATGAGATTTTCCTCCACAAGATTTAACACATCCGTTTGTCCTCACAGACGGATAGAAAGCACATTTGGAAGTGGAGGCTTTGCTCCGTTCGGCCTTGGCGGCATCTTATCAGGCGCAGCCACCTGTTTCTACGCCTTCGTGGGCTTTGATTGCATTGCTACGACAAGTACGTCTCTGAAATGTCACAGTCATAGAGCACAAATACTGATTTTGTTTTTGTCAGATGAGTCATAAATGTGTGTGTGGTTGACTTTAACCTTGTTTTTTTTATATTTATATAGGTGAGGAAGCCAAAAACCCGATGCGCTCCATCCCTGTGGGCATCGTGGCCTCGTTGCTCATTTGCTTCTTTGCTTACTTTGGTGTCTCAGCTGCTCTTACGCTCATGATGCCCTATTACAAGCTCAACACTCAGAGTCCTCTGCCCGAGGCCTTCAGTTACGTGGGCTGGGCACCGGCACGATATATCGTAGCCGTGGGTTCACTCTGTGCTCTTTCCACAAGGTAAATCCAAGACTTTTCTCTCTGTCTTGTGTGCTGTGTCCCAAATCACATATTATTATTCCTGAGTAGTTTTGAAAAGTTTGTAATATGCTTCAATATGTTTTTCAAAGTTACCAGGGTGAGCTACTATTTCCAGTAGACATTCAAAGTGCCGACTTCAAAGGTCATGATTCACACTCATTAAATAATTACTTTGTATAGCTTTATTTTACATTCTTAGGTGATACAAAACACAGACGTGTCTGCTCAAAGCCTCTCACTCCACCCTTTTTACCCCACAGTCAATAACATTAAGTCATTATTTAGACGACCACTCTAGTTTAAAACAATCTCATTTTCATTTCAATATACTGTAATTAACCACACAAGAACTATTTTCCTTCACCTTTAAAAGCATCATATTGTTCGAACCTGCGACCCAGCGACGTTCTTGCTGTGAGGCAACAGCACTACCTACTGCGCCACTAGGTTGCCTAATTTCTAATAACTGATTTATTTTATTTTTGCCATGATGACAGTAAATTATATTTGACTAGATATTTTTCAAGACACTTCTATACAGCTTAAAGTGACATTTAAAGGCTTAACTAGGTTAATTAGGTTAACTAGGCAGGTTAGGGTAATTAGGCAAGTTATTGTATAACGATGGTTTGTTCTGTAGACAATCGAAAAACAAATTAGCTTAAAGAAAAATTAATAATTTTGACCTTAAAATGGGTTTTAAAAAATTAAAAACTGCTTTTATTCTAGCCGAAATAAACAAATAAGACTTTCTCCAGAAGAAAAATATTATCAGACATACTGTGAAAATTTCCTTGCTCTGTTAAACATCAAAAAAATTCAAAGGGGGGCTAATAATTCTGACTTCAACTGTGTGTATATATATATATATATATATCTTTTGGCACGGACATTTTAACATGTAGACCACATCACGTGTAGAGCAGGTCCTACAGGTTACTGGATTCAGAAATTCCTTACACTTTACTAAATTCTGACATGCGGCACATGCTATTGTATACAAAACCGTGTTTTGTATCACCTAAGAATGTAAAATAAAGCTATACAAAGTAAATACTTAATGAGTGTGAATCGTGACCTTCTGAATAATATTATTGACTAGATTAACGCTCCAAATAATTTAAAAACCGCGACCGCACAGTGCAAACTTCATTACTGAATGGCTAATACTGTATTTCCCATAATGCTGGGTGCATTACAAACGTGGAGCTGTACTACACTTGCTCTAGTTTACTCAGAAGATGTTTTTCACATCAAGCAAATTTTCCACTCCAGTTGAATCATTTGAACTTCCACGGAAGATGATTGAGGTGAATTCCGCACGTTTGCAGGAAACGCATAACACATTATGTGCTATTCATGCCGCCTGTTAGAAATACACCAATATTCATGCGTTTACATTGATTTTGTATGTAATCTATTCACGCAAATGCTTAATTTAGCTTTAGGTGTAAACCCAACATGACACATTTAGCGTTGGACATAAATTCTTGAACTACAAGCAAGTTCTAATCAAGGGTAAAAAGTTTTTAAAAACTACAAACATGTTGGATGATAAGCTTATGAGATTATTCTCTTTTAGGTAAGGGTTTAAATGATTAATAACTAACCTGATAAAATATACTTATTTCATATTTATCCATTATATTCATCCGCAACAACATTGTGAACTTTTGTACAAGACAAGTTGGTCATTAATTTTGGAATTATGAAGGAGATTAATATGTTGCTTCATCTACAATGTGGTAGAAACTAACATATTAGAAATGTGGAGGATTTGACGGGAAGATTGTCAGACCAGAACTAACTAACTAGCCGAGTTCAGACTGCACGATTTTCAAAGTAGTCGTGTCACAGATGTTTTCACATTGCTTGACTATCTGGGGTAGCGTTTGTCTGATTTTTTAATCAGAACATATTTCACATGGCATGATTTTGAATCGCCAACAGCTTCAGATATTTAGCATGCCAAATATCTCACAGGCAAATCATCTGTGATTCTCTCAGATCGCGTCTTTAATAGTTCACACTGTGTGATTGTTACACTGTAAAATCCAAAAAGTTAAGGTAACTCAAACCATTTGAGGAAAACGATTGCAGCAAATCATTTAAGTACAAAAACTAATCCTAATGAGTACTGTAAACGTAATCCATTTAAGTTGAAGTAATGAGGTATTTAATTAATTAGTAGAATTAACTTTCAGTCAATTTTGAGTTAACTACACTCATTTCATTTGATAAAGTTGACTGTTGGGTTTTACAGTGTACTGACATGACCGAGCATCGATTTGCCTGTGATTTCAGGCATTTGTCGGCGATTTCTCAACCTGTCGGCGAGTCTAAACCAGGTGTAAATCGTGCAGTCTGAACTCGGCATAAGCAACAGAATAGTTTGTTAATGACAAAGTAGTTTTTTCCCAGAGCTTACTTACTCCTCAAAACCTTTTTCTTCATAAAATACATGTATAAGAGGAGAAGGGATTGTGTGTTTGCGTTTAACATTTATCTGAATATGGTGTGGTTTTTGTTTCGCTTAGTTTGCTGGGCTCCATGTTCCCTATGCCTCGAGTGATTTACGCCATGGCTGAGGACGGGCTGCTATTCCGTTCACTTTCCAGGATGAACAAGAGAACCAAAACTCCTCTGCTGGCGACTATTGCGTCTGGAATAGTGGCAGGTTTGTGTTACAGCTTGTTCTGATTTTGCACAACATGCGTCATGTGGCCTAGTCTGCATTGAAAATGTAAATACAACAAAAAGTAGCCTATCAGGACATACTTGTGTCTTTAATATTTGAGCATGGCGCTAGCAACGGCAATGTTGAGGGTTTGATTCCCTGGAGAAGAACTGATCAAATGCATATCTAGTGCATAAATATAATGAAATGACAAGACAAACAGCTTTTTTCATTAGAATTTATTAGAGATTGCCATTTACAATGGTTAATGGCATTGTAGTCCTTACTCTTATAAAGATGGGATAAGAAAATGCTGAATAACTTCAGGACAGTACATTTTGGACAGAAAAACAATGTGAATGAAATTAATGTAATTCAAGTATAAAAGCACATTTTCTATTAATGTTCAGAAATGTGGGTATGTATACCATGGTAATTGCTATATTTTACATATTTAATATTGTATATTATATATTGAGCTCCACATTTCAGCTTCACATGATTCAAATGGTCTTAAAAGTTACCAGATACCCCCAAATATATAAAGCAAACAACCAATCAAGTGTGTTGTTGTGGCCCTTAATAATAAAAATATTCTGTTTCAGCTTTTATCGCATTGCTTTTATCACATGATGTTTGACCTCTAATAGCTAGTGATATCTTAAGGCAATGTTTGTAAGCTTTGTCATGTTATGACTGGATAAGATTTTAAACATGTTTATTTTGTCTTCTTTCAGCTCTCATGGCATTTCTGTTTGATCTGGCTGCGTTGGTTGATCTCATGTCTATCGGAACGTTGCTTGCGTACTCTCTTGTGGCCGTTTGCGTTCTCATCCTCAGGTGGGTTTAAACCAGCACCACAAACACTAAGCAGTCAGTCAGCCTTGATTGTTTTAAGAAGCCAAATAGTACACCTTTTTTTCATAGATGTTCAATGTAATCCAATTGTGATCATTTCATTTTACCTGACTGTTTTAGGAAGTAAAAGGATTAATTTCTAAAGTTTTACTGATCTCAAACTTGAGTGTTATTAAGCACATTTACATGCACACTAAGGGTGTTTTCACACCTGTCTTATTTAGTTCGGTTAAGTCGCACTAGAGTTCGTTTTTCCTCTTAGTGCAGTTCATTTGGGCTGGTGCGAATGTAGCAGTCATACTCGAGTGCACACCAAAAGCGGACCAAAAACCCTGGAGTGGTTAGTTTGTGGTGAGAACATGATCCGAACTTAAACAGACCCAACTGCAAAAAGTACTGCACCTTTTTGGACTAATCCAGCTGCCGTAGTTTGATGCGCTGTCCCGTCTTATGGGGTGTGGAGGAAAAATATTTGTTGACAGCGCTTTACCAACAATTTTAGAAAGAGAGAGAGAGGGAAAAACATTACCTGATGGATCGTTGGTAATATTTCCAGAAGATGATCATGTCACAGTTTAGCTAAATTAATTCTTACCTCCTCCTAAAGTGACTTGCGATGCGCCTTAACCATTTGCAATGCATTAAAACATTGTTTTCCAGCCACAGCCGCGCTTCATTCTCGAAATGTATAGTTTGTCTAAAGTGATGTATGCAAACTATATAGTATACTATGACCAGGGATACAATCAGCCAACGCAGTCATCCCTCCATAGTCAAAAGCGACATTTTGTGTCTGCCAGTTTGTTTATTTACGGGAGTTCCATTGGCATTTTCCCGCACGTTAATTCTGACCAATCGAATAGCAGTTTAAGAAATACGTTCAATAACATCTGGCCAATGAATGATGTGGATTTTGTCACATGACTGCATTTTGGTTCTTTTCAACTGGTTCCGACCAAAGCAATCAGTGTGGTGTGAAAAGGACCCAAAAACGGCAGAAAAATGCTACAATGTATCATTTGCTGACCTTGGTCTGGACCAAATGAACCGAACCACAGATGTAAAAGCACCCTAATTCTCTGATAACTCGCAAACATTTCACAATTTCTTCATGTTTTCCCAACACAAATCAATGAAGTTAACATAACCTCCTAGGGCCCGAGCGCCACATACGTGGACGGCACATTTTTAGCTTTTAAGTGGCTATTTAAAATACTTTGTATGTCTGTAACAAAATATAATACATTCAGTGTCATCCTGCCACAGTTTTGCAGCATATGAAATGTCCCGAACCCTATTTTTAACTGTTCAAATTGGGAAAAAATTTACTCTGATAGTCAAAGCAAGTTCAAAAAAAATTCTATGTTAAATATGCATAAAAGAAAATTCGGGAAAAAGTGTTTTATGTAAATTCGGACCACGAGTCCACATATATGGACATCATTTTTCTCTAAAAGTACATCATATCAAAAAATGATACTTAGATTTTTATTCTAATTAGGTTCCAATAAGCCCAAATAGCAAAGATAAATAAAAAATGCATGTAAAAAAACACCTTGGGCCTTAAACAATTATGTTGTACCCTAAAACGTCTTAAGAGTTGTGTTGTTTCAACTCATTTCAAATAATTAGTTTGCACAAGCAGCATTGTATTTTTTTGATTATACTTTGTTTACTTTATTAACAAATAAAGGCTTTAGTAATCGATCAGTTTGTCACCAAGTGGTGTTGTTAAAGTTTGCTTATATGCAAATCTAACTCCCAAGTATTTCATTTGTCAGTTGTCATGTTCACGAAAGGAGAGCATTGCTACACATCAACATGAAACTTACTGCATGATTATGATCCTCTCAAGATGCAGCATTGTGATTCTAGGATTTCTGATGCATGAGATGAGAATTTAGTTTTATAGCACTTTGGGTCAACACTCAAACATGAGTTTTGTTGCTTGTTCAAACTACTTTGAATGGAAACACCGCAATTCTTGAGATTTTTTTTTTTTTGGAACAACTTAATTGTTTTATGCTCAATCCATTTAAATTTATTATTCAATTCACCTTTATTTCTATAGCGCTTTTACAATGTAGATTGTGTCAAAGCAGCTTCACATAGAAGATTATAGTAAATTGAAATAGTGTCAGTTCAGTTTTCAGTGTTTAAGTTCAGTTCAGTTTAGCTCCGTTCAGTGTGGTTTAATAATCACTACTGAGAGTTCAAACACTGAAGAGCAAATCCATCGATGCGCAGCTCTACAGATCCTGAACCATGCAAGCCAGTGGCGACAGCGGCGAGGAAAAAACTTCACCAATTGGCGTAAGTGAAGAATTAAAAAAAAAAAAACCTTGAGAGAAACCAGGCTCAGTTGGGCACGACCATTCCTATGGCCAAACGTATTGTGCAGAGCTGCAGTCTGGGCGCCGGAGGCTGGATAATGCTGGACCTCAGCGAAGACTGGTCTGTCCTTGGAGCCTCACAGGAATCAGTGTCATGCTCTCATTATGTTAACTTAATCAATTTGTGTTGGGACAACATGAACGAATTGTGTGAAATCCTGCATTTTTTTTTTACAGTTAAACATCTGAGTTTATGGTACATTTCTTCCACACTTTAAAACACTGTACACTGTAGTTAACCAACAGAAAGCAGGTTAAAATATTTACATATTCTACCTGTGACCATGAGTTTATATTCACCATTTATGGCCTTACTCTGATTACGGAAAATTTTACCAGACCATGTGCATTGACAACTTATTAAGCACACTCGGGTTAAGAATGTGCATGTAAACATTGTGTGTAAAATGAATGGCAATGCTTCATGTCAATGTTATCTCACCGTAGTTTGTAACTTTTTGATTTTGTGGCTAAATCTTATGAATTGGTACAATCTCATTTGTACAATTTAGTACGATTTTCTCATCCCTCAATGACGGTTGAGTTTGGGGGTGGGACACCTCCTTTGTATTTTTTTGTATGACTGGACAAATTAGTACAAATTAGTCTCTAAACTGACAAAACAAAATAGTTACGTTTCTTCGTGAGATCAGGCTGTTCATGCTGTCTGGTTTAACATGTACATTTCTTGTTTCCAGATATCAGCCCGGGAACCTGAGCTCCTCCAGTCAGACCGAGAAGCTGGTGGAGCTGGTTGGTGGGGAGAAGGTGGCCGTTTGTGGAGACAGTGGAGATGAATATGGCATAGAGCTGGATGACAGTCCTCGCAAAGAGAAATTCACTGCCAAACTCCTCCTGGTTCCCTCCAAAGACTCGCCAACGGAAATGTCAGGAACAATTGTCTACGGCACAACTGCAATTATCTGTGAGTTAAAGATTGGTTTTTCACTTCTTGATGAATGCAAGTTGAAGAAGAGATGGCTTACTTGAAAAGAAAAATGTCTGAAAATATTAGGCAAAAAATGCATGCACCGCGGTCAGAGTTCAAAATAGCTCAATGTTTCACTTTGCTGATATTCCGCTCATGTACACATATACTTATGCGTGAATTAACCACACATGCTCACCAAAAATAATGCACATAGATATTACATTTCGATTTAGTATACTTGTTCCTGCTGCTTGCAATAAAGCTACTGTCCTGTCATGTCAATGCTGGTAAACTGATGCTTCTCGACTCATTTACTTTTAGTAAAATTTCACAATCAATACAATTAGGATATATATATATATATATATATATATATATATATATATATATATATATATATATATATATATATATATATATATATATATATATATATATATATTAGTTTCAGGAGTTTATTTTAGAAATTCAAAAAACATCTTATCTGAAAACACATTTGAGTTTCCATTGGTCTGTGGTGATGATGATGGTGAAGATGGTGTGGCTCAGAGGCTCCACCTTCTTTCACGTGGAAATCTTCCCAGCCTCATTTACTCTGTTCAGTGCTTTGAGATCTTTGCAAGTAAAAATGTAAATAAATTTAATATGTTATATTAAAGAGGTAATAATATTAAATTATTTTGTATAGATATCTACAGTGTATAGACCGTTTTAAGGGGTGTAAACAAAAACAATGGCCCTAACATATTTCCTGTTTTACATTCTTAATTTCTATAGCTTCCGAGAATCCAAAAAGAGCCACATATTGATGAATAATGTTATAATCGCTGTTTTAACAGTAAGATACAATTGAATTGTCACTTGTTACTTATAAAATAGTTTGATAACAAGCAGGAAATGTTCATGGGCCCATGACATGACCACATTGAAACGGTCTATATACTGGTTTTGCAAAATCAGCACATGATATCTTATATCGATACCACTGAATTGAGTTAAAAACGGAATACTTAATATTATAATCTCACTCTCTTTATCAAATAAATCCACTAATGCTGAATAAAATATACTATTGATTTAAAATGATGACTGGGTAATCTTGATTAAAACATATTCACAAGTTTCTATTTCTAAATCTTGATTAATTCAGTAACAGGGTGTCCGCTGGGTCTTAAAAAGTATTTAAAGAAATTTAAGGCCCTTAAAAGGTATTAAAAAGTCTAAAAATGCTAATGCGAGGTATTAAATTTTGTATCAGCATGCGAAAGTTTGCCTGAATTTAATCTGTGAATATTGGGATGCTGTGTAGTTTATGAAATCTATAAAATCTTGCTGATGTTGACATCATGCTGCTTTGTTTACTGCAGTAAGGAAACACCATTATTTCGCTGTGGATTAGAATTTCTTTTTTTAGTATATGAATAACGTTTCAGTTTAGGATTTGTTTCTTACAATCAGTATTTATTAAATATACTGTACATTAAAATGTTGCCAATGTTACTGGTTGAAACCTGAAGTGGCGAAGAGGTCTTAAAATGTAGGATAAGAGTCTTAAAAAAAGGTCTTAAAAGGTATTGAATTTCACTCTCTGATTCCTGTATATACCCTGAGTAAATACTTTTTCATATTTGTAAGAACAGTGAAAATCTGAAATAATGTCAAGAAATGAAAAGCTACAGACCTCTATTTTAATTTTTTAAAAATGTATACATTTCAAGTACATAAAAACAGAACCATCTCTTTAATTTAAGATTAATATGGAAAAATTGCTCCTATATATCCTCTTAGAGGCTTGATTCTGCATGAATGTTGTTGATCTTGACAAGTGCTGTGATTGACTGATGGATCTGGCAGTGATTTCTAACTCCAGCATCTTGTGTTGTGTGTAGCTGTGCTGATCACGGTGCTGTGCGTGGTTTTGGCTCAGCGTCTGGAGTCCATCATGAATCTGGAGATCGTGTGGGTGATGGCGTGTGTCATTCTGGTCCTGCTGTGTGTCCTGTGTGTAATTGTGATCTTCAGGCAGCCGGAGAGTAAAGAAGCTCTCACCTTCAAGGTACCCGATGTTCCTGATATTATTGATTTTGGCTTTTAGTTATGCTACAAATATTCACCCTGAGTCGTGAGAAGTGACGTAAACAGGAATGCGTTATTAGATCCAAGGTTATTTTTGTAATTAACTGTTGTTTAATACTGTACTTGATACTGTTTGTCTAAAACATTTTTGTAAACACAAAGAAATAAAAATTTCCTTAAATAAAAATCTAATTTAATTAAAAAACGAACTGAAATACAATAAAAAAAAATCAACTAAATGTTCATATAATAAAACAAATATCAACATTTTACTTATTTATAATTAAATAAATAAAAAATCCAGCAAATCAAGAAAAACACTGTCAAATATCCATAGCTGGAAATAAGATATATAAGATCAGCTAAAGTAACTTATTATTAATTGTGTATCACTAATAAATCTTGACAGTCGTTTTTTTAGCATCAAAAGAGTTTGCTTTGGATGTTTGTTATAAAAAAACTTCCTTGCCCTATTTTTTTCACAATTCTGTTCCCAACTGATGTAATATATATATATGTATATATATATATATATATATATATATATATATATATATACATACACGATCCTAAACAGGATCTGTTCCTTTACGCAGGTGCCTCTGTTGCCTTGGCTTCCTCTGTTCAGCATATTTGTCAACATTTATCTGATGATGCAGCTGGACGTGGCCACCTGGATCCGCTTCACCGTGTGGATGGCCATCGGTGAGCACATCTGTTCCTCTCAGAGCGTTAGTTTGCTTCCAGAATCAACATTTCCTGATCATTTGCTCACCCTGTTATTATATAAAATGCTCATTTCTTACTTTCAACAGAAAAAAAACTACTTTTACTTTTCAAAAATTTTCTATGAAAAGTTCTGTAATGGCTCGTTTCCACTAAGTGGTATGCTACAGTTCAGTTCAGTACGTTTTTATGGCTGTTTCCACTGTCAAAAAGGAAGCTAAAAGCGAACTGTACGGTACCACTTTTTTGGACTCTTTATAAAGGGTACCTAGCGTGACAAGTGGGTACCAAAGGGCAGAGCTAGACGCACAGTTAGCTTGGCTTACAGAGAAACGCCACTCGTTTTATACACAGTCTTTCATCTCGTTTTAAGCTTGAACAACTAAATGAATGCTTAAGTCTATTTAACTGAATGTATTTTAATTACATTACAACATTGATGCTGTAAAAGGAACCTTGTGAAATTTCACATTAAGTTTTCACCAGAAGTTTATACCCCATTCTGAATGTGCTCCACACAGGTGAGTGGGCTTGACAAACAAGCTGTAGGACACACTTTTCCTCTCAGTATGCTACCTTAGACTTGTCATAGCATTTATATACTGCTACACTCGGAAGTACTATTTTTATACTTGTATGTCGCTTCGGATAAAAGTGTAAATGTAAATAAATGTAGGTGAGACCCTTTTTTCTCTTACAATGTTTTCCTCAATAATTAATCTTCAGGTAAGGGTGAGTAAAGAATCATCAGGAGATATTCATCCTGGAAGTGAACTAATCTCTTAACTGCGAAAGCCTCCTGTTTGTTTGTTTAATTTCAACCCACCCATTTCTGCTCTCTATTTCCAGGTTTTGCAATCTACTTCGGCTACGGCATTTGGCACAGCACTGAAGCCACGAATAGCTCGGTCCGAAAATACGAGCCAGCCCTTCAGAACAAAAGCCCAATCTATTTAGGCGGTGGGGAGAGTGAAATTGAGGGTATTTCTCCTTGATGAAGAAAAAAGAAAGAAAGAAAACCCCGACAGGCATGTTTCCGTTCAGGTCTACAGATTTAATTTTATTGTAGAGACTGCCCCGAACCTCTTAATTCAGGTTGCTTTTAGCAGAAGCGTTAAGTGTTTCCCGTTAGGAGTGCAGCCTTGGCCCCTCAGTGCTGTAGATGTTGGTTTAACGTCCGTTCGGCTGCTGCTGTAATTCACTAGTACTGTAACGGCCATATTGTCTGGCAGACAATGAGCTGACTGTGTACAGGGTATTATGTTTTCATCATCGAGGTCCAAGCACATTTTTTGTTCGTGCGCGAAAAGCCTCCCGAGTCCAAACTGTTTTTATTGTCAACCTTGTGGTTTTTCAAGGTTGTGAAGTACAACAGAGGCCCCTAGTGTTCAGAATGAGAAAACGGCAATACCTTCAGACAGTATTTGAGGACATTGGTTACTGTTAAGCGGAGGAATTGAAGAATTAAAACTGACTGACAAGCTTTTTAAAATATCTTAGCATGGCTGAGGTCCCATGTGTATGGTATGAGAGTCGTCCAAAGAGTGCGTGGAAAATAACAAAACCGTTTCCATTTTCCTAAATATGACAGCTGTGTGCTGTATGTTGGGATCAGCCATTAAAATGATAATATTTTTAGGAATTGTTGGAGAGTTTCGAATGGCTCATATGAGGTCAAGCCAGAAAATTTTCCATTTTACAAAAAAAAACCTAAATTATTTTTTTGGGAAAAACCTGTTTTATATGAATATTTGTAGTTTACCCATTCACACAAGTTCCTTAGACTTGATTATACTTTAAAAGTTGCTATGTAACTATTGTTTCTGCTGAAAATACTTACATTACCGTTCAAAAGTTGTTTATTTCATCAAATGTGTTTTCTTCAAGAAAGAATTTAATTGTAAAAGACGTTTTATATATATATATATATATATATATATATATATATATATATATATATATATATATATATATATATATATATATATATATATATTCCACAAAAGTATTAAGCAGCACAACTGTTTTCAATACTGAAGACAAGAAATGTTTCATGAGCAGTAAATCAGCATATTCTGATTTCTGAAGTATCAAGATTGAAGTAATGGCTGCTGAAAAATTGGCTGAATTTGTTTACGCATGCGTGTTTACTTCAGTTAAACGTGCAATCACACCATGTCATAATTACAGAAGCCCAAATTGTGATGAAACTTACTATATACTTTTATACAGACCACCATTCGTTCACAATACGACTAAAGTGTACTTTGGCCTTTCAAATATATAATAATATGTTTTGGAATTTCAAATATCCCTTAAATTATGATAATTCGTTGTTTTTGTAAACAAAGTTACAAACGGTTAACTGTTAAATTGGCGGTAATAAACACTGCTGAATTGAAAGATGCTGAAATCTACTAATATGGTTTGAAGGACTGTCTGTATTTGAACAGTATTAGCTGAGCAGAAACTGTAGTTACCGTGCTAGCTTTGTTAGCAAGGCTAGTCTGCAATAATAACCAACTCACAGGTCAAGGGTTAAACCTTGCCTGAGGAATGAAGATCTAATGAAAGAGGCTTCAAATGGCCTTTCTTTCATATCTGAAGGTTTAGATACTTGAGAAATAAGTGTCACTATTTCTTTTATTTGTATTATAATTATTGTTGTTTTCATTGAAACTTGTTCTTGGCAGCTTGGCTGTTGAGCTCATGTACCGTTCTCTATTTTTGTTCAATATTGTAATGTAGTGTATTACTATCGTCACTTATCTTGTTCACACATCATATCTTTTTGATTTGTTTATATAGTATGACTATTTAACCCTTTGGAGAGCTGAGTTTCAGCTCCGTTTCAGCCAGTTTTGGTTGGTTGTGTAGTTTATTTTTGGTAGTGTGTTCAGATAATCAGAGAGAAACAAAGGCTTGTCTATAAGACAAGATGGAGGTTTAAAATCACCTTTTAAACACTATTGTTTAATTTAAAACCACTATTGTTTTGAAACCCATTGCTGTCTTTAATGGATTAACATGATTAGAAGCCTATTTTTGTATAGCTTTACTATCTGTTTTGCAATCAACTGAGTTGTTGTTTACATGTACCAGACATGTAAAGTTTAGCATGTAAACATGTCCGAACACTGTCTGATTCCAGGCATTACAAACTTTTGATTCAATATGGAGGTTTGTGTCTCCTGTAGATCAGTGCCTGACGTTTCAAATGTACCTCAAAGTTGGTTGTTAGATATCAAAATAAATACCAAGTCCTGTTATATGCCTTTGAGATACACTTGTAGTGTTACATGTGTCTGTTTATCAGTATATGAATATATATTTTGTTTGTCCTTGGGTTTTTTTAAAACTGTAAATATTCATGCCATGTACAAAGAAAATGACCTGTATTATAAACATTTCTGTTTTTCCTTTTTTAAATAAAATGTTTTTCAAAACAACTGGATGTTTGTTGTGAATTTTCTGCTAAATATCCCTGAGGGAAATCATTTTTAGACACAAAATCTTTTGTGTCACACATTTTATTGATAGTTCATCTCATCTCTCACACAAGATGAATAAATATGCAGTTAATAGTCATTTCAGTTGGCTAAATGACATGGTATTAGTCTGTAAGTAAAAACAAGTACATTTCAGCAGCTACTATAATGTCGAGTGACGGGTATCAGTTTTGAAAGTGAAGTTTATTAAGAAGAACCAAAACAGAAAGAAGGGACATCAGTTCTGTAAAGATATCATGACCGACTGTAAAGAAGAAAAAGGCAGAAAACTCAAATGTGGTTCCACATCTATGTAGATATTTGGAAAAGATTAATAGTTTTCAGTTTAGCAAGTCGCTAGCTTAAATTTGCAAAATGCGTTTTGTTTGGTCATTAAAGATCCCTTTGGTCATTAAAGTTCACCCAAATTGTTTAAATTTGATAATACATTTGCATCATTCACTTGTAGCAAAATTATTTGTTTCTTTCTCATGTTGAATACAAAAGAAAATATTTAGAAGAGGGCTGGAAACGGTTAGCTAATAAATTAGCCTACTTTTCCACCCTTCAATGGACGTCTGGCTATCAGTTTCCAAATCACATTTGTGTTCAACAGAGCAAACTAATAAAGATTTGGAAACACAAAGGGTGAGCAAAATTTAAATTGTGATTTTGTTGGATGAGCTATCCATTTAACTTTAGATATTAATTTTTAATTGTTCTGAAACATGAATGGACGTGTGCGTTCTGAAGGGAAGAAAAGCAGTAATCACATACCCTGTCAATGTCCCCCCCTTCTGTTGAATTCATGAACTCACAGGTCCCAAATACACCACTATTTAAGTTTGGGATTGATTACTGTTTTTAAAGTCCCTGTTCATCAGAGCTGCGTTTAAATGATCAAAAATGTTATTATTATAATTTTAAATGTTATTATTAAATGCTATTTAATTCTCTAATCTACGGTGAAGAAATCATATTTTTTTGTGCTGCTTCATTTTCTTTTTTTTTGGAAATCATGATAACGGTTCAAGTAATTCATTTCAAAGATCTTGTAAATAGTTTAAACTGTCACTTTTGATCAGTTTAATGCATCCTTGCTGAATAAAGCCATTAAAGGGTTTGTTCGCTCACTACAAAATTAACATTCTGTCATCATTTTCCTATTTACTTATTTTTTGCTTCCAAACCTAAATTTGTTCATGTCCTGTGTTCTCATACAACAAATAAACAGGCCAGTGACTGCCAAAAATCAACAGACGTGTTTCTTCCACTGGGGTTAGTTACTGTTCTTCCAAAGAAAACAAACCTGTGCTATACTTAATATTTATATTCACACATGCCCAACAAAGTTGACTATGTAAACTAAATCTGCACATACAGATTTGTTTTTATATGTCAGGCAGGTTGAGCTTAAAGGGATAGTTTACCCAAAAATGAAGAATCTGTCATCATTCACACTAGCAGTGACTTTGTAGCTGTCTGTCGCTCTGGGTGGCGTCCTGCTGCAAATGCAGGTCTGTGTAGATCTATAGTATGTAGAATACAACCAGCCTCTGAGCGAGCTGAGAAAGGATCACGTGAGCATTACTGGTGCTCCTACTTGCTGTCGCTCAAGTAAGTCGCTCTTCATTTGCATAAAGTTGAAGGATTCTCAACTTTGTCGCCTTGCTCACATGCCTGCCTGGTCGCCAACGGTGGCTGTCGTTCACGTAGACTGAGGTCACCAGAAGTAGCTCATTCTCCGTCAAAAGCTTGTCGATTTGACAAAGTGAGTCGCTCGTAGTGTGAATGAGGCTTTACTCCTCTACTGATTTGAGTTTCTTTTTTTTCTGCTCAACACAAAATAAGATATTCTAAAGAATGTTGGGGTGGCGCAGTGGGTAGTGTCGTCGCCTCAAAGCAAGAAGGATGCTGGTTTGAGCCCCGGCTGGGTCAGTTGACATTTCAGTGTGGAGTTTGCATGTTCTCCCCGTGTTGGTGTGGGTTTCCTCTGGGTGCACCAGTTTCTCCCACAGTCCAAAGACATGCGCTATAGGTGAATTGGGTAAGCTAAATTGGCTGTAGTGTATGTCCTGGTCCTCCAGGTTGAGCTTTGGGCTTGTAAAAATTAGATGTTATGAAACATCAACATGGTGCAGCTAAATATCAACTTCAATATAAATGGCCCTGGGAGTAAGTAAATATAGAATGTTTTAAAAAAAAAACATCCACTGACTTCCATAGTATTTTTTAGGGATGTCCAGATCCGATTACGTGTTTGGAAATCGGGCCCGATCACACGGTTTCAGACTCGATCGGAATCGGACATTACCTCCAAAGTTAGACCAGCATGACATCACTTTGTTGCAGAGGTGCTATTGGTTAAATGCCGGCAAAGTAGAACCCAGAAGCAGTTTGAAGCAGAAAGCTTAGTATGTGTGCAGTCCGAGGTATTATAAAGTTGATGACGACAATATCGCCATAAGCAAACTGTGAGATATATAAACTTGGGATTACCTGCCGGGTATTTTAAGTTGAGGTGCTATTTGTTTTTATATTAGTTTTTTTATATTTACTGTTGCACTAAAGTCCAAACGTGAAGAATTGATGTTATTTATTACTTGATTGTTCAAGCAATCTCACAGAAGTGCTCTGTTTGTTAACAGAGTTGTTGAATGTTAAAATAAGGTGAATTAAATAAAAAATAAGGAACATCCTGGATCTGTTTCTTTGCTCTTCTATTCTTTTTTTATGTATTAAAGAAGTATCGGATCGGGTTTCGGTATCACTAGATACTCAAAACCAAATGACTCGGATTTTAATCTGATCGGGACATCCCTAGTAATTTTTAAGTTCCTACTATGGATATCAATGGCTTCATTGATACAATGGATGTTCAACAGAATAAATAAAGGTTTTGAAGCACTTAAGTGTGAGTAAATTTCATTTTTGGGGTGAACTATCCCTTTAATGGTTAATTATGAATAAAAACTTTACTCTGTTTATCATGTAAACTGATTATTTCTCTTCAGATCAATTGGATTAAACCAACTTGATTGGTATCGATTTACTTTTTGATCTCTTTACGAATGTTGTAAAGCATCAGATTTTCAAGTGAACAATTTTTCAGTGGAGAGACAGAAATCTCTCATATTTGAGAAAATATACAAACAAAATTCTTGTGTATTTGAAACATGAGCGCGAGTAAATGATGACAGAATGTTTTCTGTTTTACCTCATTAAACAAACTCTTTAATACCTCAACAAACAAACATAAAGAGCCATCACCGAAAATCATTTAAAAAGCTAACTTTAGTGAACACATAAAGGGCTATTCAGTCCAGTGTGACATTCGCCTTGATCTTCTCATGTTCTCAAATCACTGCCTGAACATTTGGTGTAAACAAAGGATCGTTGTGTTCCTTCAATCGTTTACTCCGACCTTTCCCACAACTCCGTTCTCCAGACGAATCAAAGCTTCAGTGAGTTCTCCAGATAAACTAAAGTTTGCAGATCTGCAGCTCACACTATTTCAGCGAACAGGAAGTGTGTTTAAAGTAACTATGGAAGCAGGAGACACTAGTTGAGAGGCTGGAGAGTATTTGTGGGTTTGGTGATAGTGGGAGGGAGAAGGACAGCGCTGGAGTTGCAGTAAAGTATGGTGAAACGAGAGTCTGGTGATCAACAGAGGCAGCGGCGGTCACTCTTGGTCACCTCCTCGGATGAATGCACCACATTGGGCACAAAGCCGCTCTTGACCCCCTCCCAGCCCTCCTGGATGGTAATATCCCCACATTTGACCAGCTCGAAGATGTCACGTGTGAGCTCGGTGAAGGCCTTCTCTACGTTTATGGCGTCGCGGGCTGAGGTCTCCACGTAGCGCATGCCGTAAGCGGCCGCCATCTTTTCGGCCTCCTGCTGGCTGACCTGCCTCTGCTGCTCCAGGTCGCACTTGTGTCCCACCAGGATGAAGACGATGCTGTGCGGCTGTACGTGACTGCGCGCTTCCTCCAGCCACTCGTGCACATTCTGGAAGGAGCGCCGGTTGGTGATGTCGAAAAGCAAAAGGCCACCCACTGAATTGCGATAATAAGCCCTTGTGATAGATCTAGAGCACATGCAGAGGAGAAGAGCAGATGATATTAAGACAGCCGCTGGATCAGGTTGTGTATTATGTCAGGAATAATGAATTAATAGATGGATTGAGCTGTAGTTTATGTATTTAATGTATTTAATATCATACTATGGTGCTGCTGAATGCTTGATTTTGATTGGCTGATGTACAGTTGAAGTCAGAATTATTAGCCCCCTGTATTTTTTTTCCCCAATTTCTGTTTAACGAAGAGAAGATTTTTTTCAACACATTTCTACACATAATAGTTTTAATAACTGATTTATTTAATATTTTAGATATTTTTCAAGATACTAATATCCTGCTTAAAAGGAAAATTTAGGGCTTAACTAGGTTAACAAAGCAAGTCATTGTATAATATTTATAATGTTATATATAATATATGTTCCGTAGACAATCAGGAAAAAGAAATGTTGCTTAATGGGGCTAATAACATTGACCTTAAAATGTTAAAAAAATAATAATAAAAACTGCTTTTATTCTGGCTGAAATAAAACTTTCTCCAGAAGAAAAAACATTATAGGAAATACATTGAATTTTTTTTTTACTCTGTTAAACGTCATTTGGGAAATATTAGAAAAAGAAAACACTGACTTCAACTGTATGTATTTAAAGATGCAACAGTATGAAAAGTTGTTATCATTGTTATAATGACCGCAATTATCATAGTTATTAATATTATCGTGGTTTTGTTAAAAATACTTGAAAATAATAAAACATAAATGTCACACACACTGTGGAGGCTTGCATTTTAGATTTGCTTACTTATGTTTGTATTATTTCATGAACATTGCTTTTTTATTAGTACCCTTGATCTTTTTATTTAAGGTATTGTTTGTCAAAACCTGCACTTGGAAATCTACCACACAGCGATCCATGTTTACCTTGTTTTTCCACAAAACTGCATAAAGCTGCTTTATATATGCTAAAAAGGTCTGTGCGTTTGGAAGGAAATGTCTAATTGCAATTTTTCTGACTGATTGGTTGATTTGCAATTAAATTTTGTGAAGTTTCAGCTCAGTGGTGTACAGCACACACTTTAAATAAAAGGAATACAACATACTTTCACTATATATATATCAGTGTTTCCTCTAGGATTTTTTCCAGCTGTGGCGGCAGGACTGGTAGACACAGAACTACCTATGGCGATAATTGCGTTCTTTCAATGACAATTGTCATAAGCGCAGTATTACAAGTCGAGATCGCGTTCATGTAATACGAGCATGCGAATGTCTTTGCTTGTCTTTGCAATGTATAATAAGAGTCATACGCTTGCGTATTTACTGAATTACAAAAAAAAAGACTATTATAGATAGGGCTACTTACTGTTTTTATTGATATATTTATCATCTGTTTAGTGTGTCTATTATTTTATTTCAATGTAATATCTGAAAATGTATATAACATCCACAAACTAGCATATATAACTATTACAACATTTTTTTTAAATCAATAACTATCTTCATAAACACAACGGCTTTGTGTTTCTCAATAAAGTCTCAATAAAGTATTTGAACTGCTGTGTCTTCTAATTGAGCAGGACATATCAAATAACTTGTGTCTTTTTAAAAATAGCTAATAGGCTTAAGTAATTTCTGAATTTACAGTAAATTTCGAAATATTTGTAAAACTATTATTACCTCTGTGCAAACTGTTATACCCTAGCTTAGCATTCTCATTTTCATATTTGATTTTGATTGGCTGAAATTCTGACCTGTGCAGGATGAGTCATCAATAGTTTTATCTTGGTTTCCTGAAAGATAAAGACTACATATTTTAAATGTATCTATCTGCTAAAAACCTTTGTTTAGATGTACACTAGCACTCAAAATTAAACAAATCTCCCATTTTGATTTCTTTAAGCCATTAAACAGTTCATGGAGCTTTGATGTCTGCATGTAAATATCATCAAATACCACCAGATGTACCTGAATCTCTCCTGGCCTGCTGTGTCCCAGATCTGAAGCTTGATGCGCTTGCCAGGTTCAATCTCCACCAGCCGGGAGAAGAAATCTACGCCAACAGTCGGGTCAGACACCTGTGCAAAACGTCCTTCTGTGAAGCGTCTGATCAAACAAGACTTCCCCACCGTCGAGTCGCCAATGACAATCAGTCTGAACTGGTACAGCCATATAGCTTCCATATCTTACTTGATCTGTCAAGAAATAACAGTGTGATTAGATTACACAGTAAAACAATACTTAATGTAGCTACAGTCTATCACTGGAATATGCCAGAGTCAACATTTACTCATTCTTGAGTTTTCTATTTTGATTTACTGAACTCAAAGTCATAACTATGATCTTAAAAGTCGTTAAAATAGACTATAAACTGAGCCTTGTTCTTTAAATGTACGGTTATTATTCGTGTTTTGTCTAATTACCTTAATACACATATAACTCGCGACTCCTAATTTGCAGCCCAAACCAAGAAATACACTTTATATTCGAAATATTTTGCAAATTAACATGTCAGAGATGAAATTGTGCAAAAGTGATAGTCCTATATGAATCGTAAGTGTTTATATGAGGACATGCATGTTGTTTAATAATTTAATATTCATACAATATGATGTAACAATCAATAATAAACAGTTTCATGCTTCCTCTTTAGTATTAAAACGATGACCGATGAACAAAAATCGAGTCTTTTTGGTAAAGCTAGTTCCTCAAGCTAGCTAAACATAAATGTTTGCAGGCCTACGAGTCGAGCATCGCATTAATTTAGATAAATCGCTTTATGAACGCGTATTATAGGCTACACGTTATTACCTTCGTTGTGCTTCTCAATGTATGTGGATGGCAAGCCCCATATTCTTCGCTTTCTTTCAATCAGGAAGCATTAACACCGTGACGATCCCAGGCAAGGCACCCAAGCGTTTTTGAGGATAATTGTGCAACTAGTCCCGTTTTGAATGTGCACTAAATGACCAAACGAATGACCATGGTCGGTCTGGGGCGCCTGCATCAAGACCTGCTAGTGTCGGAATGCCCGTAGATTCTTTGTAAATTCATATTGTCAGTCTCATCATTAGAGATAACGAGATGTTTGTGAAAATGTGCTGATGAAATGGCAGTATCATCAGCATCATATAGCCTGACTCATCCCTCATCAGTACCATTACCGTAATGGCCGATGGAGCGACGCACTGCTGGACGTGTCCCAAATCCCTGCTCTCACTGGACACTTCCGGGAGGACCTGATGGCCAAAATAATAACAACAATACTACTAATAAATATCCTAATAATAATAATAATAATAATAATAATAATAATAATATAAAAAAGCTAAAAACAACAATAACATCAACAGCTGAGAGCCTTGCTAAGCAGGGATGGGCAAAATACACTGAAATGTATTTTTAAATAAAATACTAAATACATAATACATACATTTTATGTGTATCAAAAGAAACTACAAAATACTGCAAATACATTTTTGCATTTTAAAAATACTACAAAATACTTTTAAACGGTAGCATGAAATTTCTTTGCAAACCTTCCGTCAATTGACATATTCGATCAATCCCTTCACCATTAAACTGACATAGTAAAGTAAACAATGTTTGATAACAACAAATTTTCTCTGCCACTTCGTTCACCTATAGGGGAAGTTGTGGTCTAATGCAGGGATGGGCAAACTTGATCCTGGAGGGCTGGTGTCCCTGCAGACTTTTGCTCCAACCTAATCAAACACACCAGCCTGCAGCTTTCTAGTGATCTTGAAGACACTGATTAGTGTGTTCAGGTGTGTTTGACTAGTGTTGGAGCAAAAGTCTGCAGGGACACCGGCCCTCCAGGATCAACTTTGCCCATCCCTGGTCTAATGGTTAGTGAGTTGAACTTGTAACCTAAAGTGGGTTTCTCTTTTGGTTTAGTATAAACTTTGCACAAATTTGATATAAAGTGCTGTCTTGAAGATGATATTCTATGGTTTAAATCATTTAATGCAGATAATGGGTCAGAACATACTATATGTTGATTATGTTTCCACACATTGCATGGCCAGTAAAATTCCCATCATCCATATTCCGTCTCATATCTTAACCACTATAGCCATTATATTTTTCTAGTCTTAGCATTGCTCAGCAGTTATTTTCAATGGTTGTTGACTTGCTCCTGAATATACCTTCACCATTTGTCTGTTATTTTTTTTTAAGCATAATTTCCATTCATCGAATCATTGACCACCTTCTTAAAAATAAATTAGTTTTCTTGTTCTGATCTCAAGCTTAGGCAAATAATGAGAAGCACCAATCAGAGGCTTCATTTTTATGATGTCATCATGTAGACTGCTTGTAAAGTATTTTGCAGTATTTTAAAAATACAAAAATACAAGACACTAAAGTATATTTTTACAAAATATTGACCCATTTCCATCAACCCCATCAAATACAAATTACAAAATACTATTTTGTATTTGAAATATGTATTTGAAATACATGTATCATAAATACTGCCAATCCCTTTTGCTAAGCAAAGCATCAGTGAATTTCATACGAACTGTCAGAAATAATTATTATGGATAAAATGTGGGATTAAAAAACAGTTGGTAAATGTTTTAAATCTTTATTTAAACTAAAATAGATGTTGTTTCATCGCCTCTTTTTCTTCCTTGTGTGACCGCGACAGATAGGCTAGACTGAGACAGGCAGATGTTTTTTTAATGCTATTCTAGGAAAATTTGTTTTGGTCTATTATTTTTGCAACCACAAAATAATGTTTCTAGAGTTTTGCAAGGAGGTTGTTTACAAAAAAATA
Source organism: Danio kyathit (assembly GCA_903798195.1). Lineage (NCBI taxonomy): Eukaryota > Metazoa > Chordata > Actinopteri > Cypriniformes > Danionidae > Danio > Danio kyathit. The sequence goes on from LR812539.1 coordinate 38,128,364, forward strand.
CAATTAAATCTAATTTAGATATTTATATGGACCAAAATTAGGCCCATAGCCAGGGAGCGGGGGTTGGGTGGATCAAAAGACCCACCCCCCTACTGAAAGTACAGAATTTAGCCCCCATAAGAGCTCATTTGTCCCATTTTTGTAAATAACCAAATAGAAGAAGGCTTTAAGACAAATCTAACTTTAAATTGTTTAAATGGAAAAAAATCTGACTGAGGAAATGAGCTGGCTTTGTTATTCACCTATAGGCTACAGTTTTTCATTTAAAACTAGTTCTTTTAAATGATAATACATTTGTATTTTAACAGAGTATCTTTTTCATATTTCTTTGTTTAAAAATTATAATTTTAAATTCTAATCTCATTACATTATTTATAAAACGGTAACAGCATCCAGTTTAAAATGCACATTTGTAAATAAACACTTTGTGGTAAAATAGTATTGTAAGCACTTTGACAAAAATGTGGGAAACATTTTTGTTGCATAAAGAAGTGTGGTTATGATCACCATCCGACAAGCTAATCCAACTTGTGCTTAAAATTTCACTAAAATGCAGTATTTGAGCATCATAATTTAAAAGAAAATAAGGCAAATAACTGCAGAAACGTCAACTTTTTAAGAAAAAAAGGCCACCCCTTTCAATATGGCTACGGGCCTAAAAATGGCAGACGACTTACAAAGTGCAACATATAGGTTCTGGAAATAAAAACAACAATTGATAAACAACTACATATTTATTAATCAAGTGAATATATCTTTTCTAAATCGATCAGTTCAAATTATTTAAAATATTTTAATAATAGTTATGTTTAATAGTGGAATCGCATGAAACAGCAAATGATAGCCGGGCATCTTTTACAGTAAACGGTAAATACATGTTTCACTGAGTGCAGGAAGCAATGTTAATTGAATTGCTTTATGTTTTTTGTCATCTTTAATTTAATTGTGTCATTCACAGTGCTTCAGGGCATTGCAGCTCTTTCCCAAATTAAAGCTGGTTGGTTTGGTTTATTGTTGCTTATAATTGCTTAAGACGTTTTAAAAAATTCATATGGAAAATATACTTGCAAGTCCGGTGCTGCTGAAAAAAGGGCTTGGCACTAATGCACTTTATAGTGGACCACAAAAACAACCTCTTATGTTTTTTTTGTGAAAACTTTTATTTAGAAAAGAAGAAAGGTACAATATCAATTAGGAAGTAATCTGTAAGAGACTGGAATTCATTCATTCATTCATTTTCTTTTCGGCTTAGTATCTTTATTAATCAGGGGTTGCCACAGCAGAATGAACCGCCAACTTATCCAGCATATGTTTAATGCAGCGGATGCTCTTCCAGTTGGAACCCAACACCGGGAAAGACTGGAATACAAGTACATACAATTACAAAGTGATAAGAACAATAAGTAACAAATGAGAAATAGAAAGGAAAAGAAAGAAAACAAAACAAAGAAAGGGAAAGTACAAAATGAAATAAAAAAACACAGAAAGCATCAAAGATTAATTTAAGCATGATATTTTCATAAGTTTCTATTAACTTGCAGAATTTATTGTTGTTAGATAAACACTTTAAGCAAGAAATCAATTTCAATTATGAATTGAGCAAATGAGGGAAAGAATTTGAGACATTTTTTTTTGTGGATCAAGAATTTAGCATTTAATATAAAAGAGTTATATACAGTTGAAGTCAGAATTATTGAACCCCCCCTTTGATTTTTCTTTATATATATATATATATATATATATATATATATATATATATATATATATATATATATATATATATATATATATATATATATATATATATATATATATATATATATATATATATATATATATATATATATATATATATATATTTCCCAAATGTTTTTTTTCACAGTATGTCTGATAATATTTTTTCTTCTGGAGAAAGTCTTATTTGTTTTATTTTGACTAGAATAAAAGCAGTTTTTAAGTTTTTAAAAACCATTTTAAGGTCAAAATTATTAGCCCCTTTAAGCTATATATTTTTTTGATAGTCTACAGAACATTATGATTTTATGATTTTCTCTGTTACCAAGAAAGACAAACAATTATTGATTTTGAATAATTTTGTTAAAAAATAAGACGTAAGTAACAATCTGAAATTTTTTTCAAGACACGTTATACAAAATTAGTCAGTGATACAGAAAGAACATAAAAACAAATCAAATTAAATAATTAAAATGGGGGATTACCATATGATAATCTTAATACATCATATTTAAAGTATTAAATTGACAAATTTATTTTTTAATTTCTAGAGTTGTTGTTCTTATAGCCTTATTATTTCTTGAAATTAAGGTCGAAAACTTTTATTATTTAATTATATCATACAATATTATTTTAGATTCTTGACATGTGGTGCAGGTGAATTGGGTAAGCTAAATTGTCCGTAGTGTATGTGTGTGAATGAGTGTGTATGGATGTTTCCCAGTGATGAGTTGCAGCGGGAAGGTCATCCGCTGCGTAAAACATATGTGATAAGTTGGCGGTTCATTCTGCTGTGTCGACCCCAGATTAATAAAGGGACTAAGCCGAAAAGAAAATAAATGAATGAATTCTTGACGTTTACTCGGGGATTTTTCGGACGGGGCGTGGTTATGACGCAGTGCGAGTTAAAGGGCGTGGCCGTCGAATTCCATCATCATTTCTGTAGGCAACGACAGCAAACTGAAGAAGCTGAGTTCATCATTTGCTTAAACTAGTCTTGCTCTGTTTGCATGATTTTAGTTTTTTTTTTTTCAGATTTATTATCTTATTTGTTATGCATTTTTAAAACACGTCCACTTTGTATTTTTTTTCTCTTATGGAAATGGGAATGTACCACACAACCTGTGCTTGTATTTAGTAAGAGTCTCTCAGTAACATGTTGACACAGCGGTCTGACATAACTTTCGCCATTATATAAACTTTTCAAGAGCGCGTGCCTTCTAAACTGTAATCCTGTAACAATGCTCAATGGATAAGCTGTGATACATAAGAACATTCATGTGCTACAAACTGTAAAAAAGTAGGTCAGTGCGTTTATGATCCGGGTGTTTACCTTATTATTTTTCTTTTTCATTTCTTTTCTTTTTCTTTAAGTCGTCATGCAGAAAGAGCATCTGTTCAAAGTTCTGGTCATCGGAGACCTCGGAGTTGGAAAAACATCAATAATCAAACGATACGTTCATCAGATATTCTCTCAACACTATCGCGCGACTATAGGAGTGGATTTTGCTCTGAAAGTGCTTCACTGGGACAGTCAGACGGTGGTCCGGCTTCAGTTATGGGACATAGCAGGTACGTCATTCCCCTAAATTTAATATTCGTCTTTTTGTAATTCGTTTTCTTTGTTTTACTTTATAAGATGCTGAATTTAGGATTCTTAATTATTGATATTATTTAGTGAGCTGGTCAGAAGGTATTGACGTATCAAATACCTCTATTAGGGAACAGTTATTATTTTGAGGGTAGCTCTAATATGATAATATGTAATAATTATGCTATTGCCTGAAAGTTCCTCTCTCCGAATTCCCTTGAGTGAATGTGAAGGAATGTCTTGAGTTAATCTCAGCTGGTCTCATACTCGTGCTAAAGTCACATGAGAGCTTCAGACCATAAACACACACACACACACACACACACACACGCACACACACACGCACACGCACACGCACACGCACACAGAGACAATGCACTAATACTTAAATCAACACAATTAAAAAACAATTTTTACGTTAATCAACAGAAAAAACAATGTCCTTGTTAGCATGTTACATGTACTTAAATATAGTAATAGCAATAATGGATGCAAAATGACATGCAATTAACTCTAAACCTAATCTGGATCAAGTAAATATTTAATTAATCTTTTAACCGCCCCACCAAGAAAAACTAATTTGGATTGCATTTCTTAACTGACTAATGTCGCTAGTTAACAGACTCAATGCATTTTTTGCAACACATCCCATAATTTCTAGAATATAAACCTCTACCAAATGGTTGATATGTCGGTTTATGGTAAAAGTACTGGAATTAATACTATGATCATCTACTGAATATACTATATATATCTACTATACTGTATACTAAATGATCTTTGTTTACAGTATATGCCATAAAATATTTCAGATTCTCATTTAAAATGTTTTCTTGTTTCTTTTACAATAAAACCAAAATCTAGGTGTAGGAGTGCACCAGGATTATGTTTGTTCGATTTTTTTTAAACCAACAATGATGCGTGTGTAAGCCATTATTAAAACAGTCATTCTCTACATGACTTTACCAGTTATTATTTATTTATTCATTCATTTTCTTTTCGGCTTAGTACATTTATTAATCAGGGGTCGCCACAGCAGAAAAAACCACCAACTTATCCAGCATATGTTTTACGCAGCGGATGCCCTTCCAGCCGCAACCCATACACTCTTGCATTCACACAGATACACTACAGCCAATTTAGTTTATTCAATTCACCTATAATGCATGTCCTTGGACTGTGGGGGAAACCAGTGCACCCGGAGGCAGTCCACGCGAACAACATACAAACTCCACACAGAAATGCCAACTGACCCAGCGGGGGCTCGAACCAGCAACCTTCTTGCTGTGAGGTGATTGTGCTACCCCACTGCACCACTGTGATGCCATGACTAACAGTTATTATTTAAAACAGTCAAAATATGGTCAACCATTTGGTAGAGCAGGCCGTCAAAGGGTTAATATTACTCAGTAGATAGATATTTTGAAGAATGTTGCAAAGCAATTGACTTTCAGAGTATTTGTTGTTCCTACTTAGATGTCAACGGCCGTTTGTTTCCAACATTCTTCAAAATATTTTCTTTTGCATTTGACACAAGAAAGAACAAGTTTAGAAACACTTGAGTGTACGCATGGGATGATAACCGTTTTTAAGGTATTCCACGGTTTGATTGTCTGCGTGAAATCAAACTCTGGCTCACCAATAACTTTATACTTTTGAATGAAGATAAAACCAGAGTTATTCTTTTTGGCCCTCCACAGCATTCTAGTAAACCACCTACCAACCTCGGTGCATTAAACTGTTGCCTCACCTCTGAAGACAGTAGTCTAAAACTTGACAAACAAATAAGTAAAATAAGTTCAAGATTTATCATCTACGACGACTAGCCAAAGTGAAACCCTTCCTAATCAGGAAGGGTTTTGAAACGACTATTCAGGCTTTTATTTCCATGTGATTAGATGATTGTAATTCTTTATATATTGGTCTACCTTCATCTTCTATTTCAAGACTTTCAAATGGTCCAAAATGCGGCCGCCCGTTTGCTCACGAGTAGCCACAAATATGACCATATCACACCAATATTGCGATCTCTACATTGGTAGCTGGTTCATTTCCGAATAAACTATAAAATTTTACTCTTTGTTTATAAAACTTTGTATAACCTAGCGCCCCCGTATCTTTCTGATATGATCACTACTAAGGCCCAAACCCGATCGCTTAGATCAAATTCAAACTGCCATCTATTGCAAACACCCCGATCTCGTCTCAAATGCAGGGGCGATAGAGCCTTTGCAGTTGTGGGTCCAAAACTATGGAATAAGTTACCATTAAATATCTGAATAGCACCCACTCTGTCTGTTTTTTAATCAATGTTAAAGACTCATCTTTTTTCGAGTGCATTTAATATTCCCTAATGACAGTTCCAGGCTATACTAAATTGCTTCGTTCTTGGAAACCTTTACTGTTGTTATTATTATTTTATATTGTTGTTTTTATTGTAGTGTATTGCTGTTTTTACCTACTACTGCTATTGTACAGCACCTTGGTCGACCAAAGGTTGTATTTAAGTGTGCTCTAGAAATAAACTTTGATTTGATTTGATTTGTAAAAGTCAAGGTTTTAAAACCGCCAAAATGTTCTGCTCTAATATTCCTTCTGTATATTTAATATTTTTTTAATAACATTTTTTTTGTTTTTTTAGGACAACAGTATCTTCAGCAGGAAAGATATCCAAATATTCCATTTTAAATTGTGACTAAATCAGTGTTTTTAAAATTAATGAAAGCAGCAGAAGTCAATGATTCATTTTCATTATTCAGCCTGACATGTTTACTGTTACAAAATATTATAAATGTTTCTCAAAACAAAATATATTGTGTTTAATGGGGGAAAAGTTTTAGTTTTTTACCCAGACACTCAAAAAGAACTGATTTTTCAAGAGTTCACACTTAGCTGATGATTGATAATAAAGCTTGTTTGGCATGCTGTCCCAGGAGAGAGCACTGTGCTTATGAGATCCTCGAGCACTGGGCTCCCTCCCATTTGCAGGGCGAGAGGGGAGTTTGAGCTCAGGTAGATCTCGATGAATTCCCCCCAACTTATTTCTAGCTGAATAAAGATGAAGATTTGAAGATGAAGATATTGAGATAAGAAAACTGGTTATTTTTAGTGAGTTAGGAATCATCTGATTGCAGAATCAGTCATGAGCTGATGCGGGAGTAGCTGAGATCAATCATAAGCATGTGATTCTCTCAAAATTAGTTTAGAAATAAACTTCACTTAGAGCAGTAATCACAATATCATAAAACTGTGATATTTTTATCCAAGGTTATCATACCGTCAGAAACGTATACTTGCCCATGACTACTTGAGTGTGAGTAAATGATGAGGACGTTTTCATTTTTTGCGTGAACTGCCCCTTTTAACAGCACAGACACACTACATTGTTGGAAACAAGTAGGATTTGTTTAGTTTTCAATCAAGAACGAAAAGCAGAGGTGGCTTTAATCACCCTGAAGGGGGTTGTTTTGTAGTAACAACCGCCTGGATGTACATTAGGCTGCTTATTACATGGCTACACGGCCACAAAACTAAACTGATGCAAAATTTTGATTTGAGACAAAATATTTTATTTCACAAAGAAAGAAGTTGCTAGCAAGTGACAAATTCAAACTAAACAAACCATTTCATAAACTAAACAACCATTTCTGCTATATCACTTATTGTGCTGTGTTTTACCACATAATTCATTAAGGGGACAAGAGACATTTGAAATTCAGCTGAAATTGCCTTGATTTAACCTGCCTGTTATTTTATAATCCATTAAATATTGAGAGATTACAGTACTATTAATAGTAATGTTCTCTGCTTTAATTTTTTAGTATAATCAAAAACTGGGCGACGTGGTGGCGCAGTGGGTAGCACGTTCGCCTCACGTTCGCTGGTTCGTGCCTCGGCTGGGAGGGCATCAGCTGCGTAATACATGTGCAGGATAAGTTGGTGGTTCATTCCACCGTGGCGACCCCGGATTAATAAAGGGACTAAGCCAAAAAGAAAATGAATTAATGAATGATAATCAAAAACTATAACAGACAATAAGGAAGAAGTTAAACTACGTTCAAATTTGCATATCACTTGCCCGGAGGAGCCTGCGTTGTCAATTTTTGACAAATTATTATCATCATGGCTTAATTGACCAATCATAAACATGCACTCCAGAAAACATTTTCAGCAATGAGTAATATCAATCAAAATCCATCCAGCTTAAAAAAATTGAGCATTCAAAGTGGCAGACAACAAAATTACAGCATGTGTTAATTATAAACAGAACAGTATTGTGCATTGGGCTGGGTGCTAATATAATTATTCACATACAGTAGATGCTAATGTAGCTCACATAAAGCTTTAACACTCTTGTTAAAACATGTTGCTATTTATAAATGCTATTCATATCTAAATGATGTTTAACCTTCAGCTTTTCGTCCCACATTTGTCACAGGACAGGAGCGCTATGGGAACATGACGCGGGTTTACTATCGGGAGGCCGTGGGAGCCCTCATAGTGTTTGACGTGACCCGCTCCTCCACATTTGACGCAGTGCTGAAATGGAAAGATGACCTCGACTTGAAAGTCTCTCTCAATAACGGCAAGCCTGTCCCAGCTGTCCTTCTAGCCAACAAATCTGACCAATCACGTGAAGGCCTGTGTTCCCAGATCCCAAAGCTTGATACCTTCTGCAAAGAGAATGGATTCGTGGGCTGGTTTGAGACCTCTGCGAAGGTGAGCCGGTTATTTTGTGACCTTGAGTATCATGTTGTTGTTTTTTTGGAGAAATTAGAATTTTGTGGGTGCTGAATGTATTCAGGATGATAGATTAGTTCTGCTCTGTTTTCACATACAGTTGAAGTGAGAATTATTATTAGCCCTCCTGTGAATTCTTTGAATTTATTTTTCAAATATTTCCCAAATTATGTTTAACAGAGTAAGGATTTTTTACAGTATGTCCTATAATATTTTTTTTCTTCTGGAGAAAGTCTTATTTGTTTTATTTAGGCTAGAATAAAATAAGTTAAAATGTAAAAAAAAAAACATGTTGCAACCATAGACTGTAAAAGATATGGACGTAGTATCCGTGACGTCACCCATAGGTTTATGAAGAACCCAAAAGAAGCTACCAGAAGGCGTGGCCGACCGTCGCCATTTTGTTCAAGCGTCATCGCACCAACCCCAGGCATACCATACAAGAGCAAAGAGGCGGAGCGTGAGCGGAGCTAAAGACGCATGCTGGCATTCTGCTTAGACGGGCTTTCCTTAGGGAGAAACGCCTAATACTTCATCACCTGCGACTCGTTTGTGTTCTGATCAGATGTGCTTGGTTGTACACTTTATCAATAAAGTGTTTAGACTTTTAAAAACACTGTTTCATAAGCAACGTCATAAGCGCAATGCTTAGTGGCTCAATGCATTACACATTGAGCCACTAAGCATTGTTCTTATGACGTTTTTCAACAGAAGGAAAGTGCGAATTACTTCCAAAAACTTCAGATATAGTCTGTGTTAGTAAATGCAAGGTTAATTATGAAATCCAGGCAGAACACTGTATGACAACGTTTCAGATGACTGTTCTAGAGCCTACAGCTAATAATCTGTCAGATTCTGGAGTGCATTACAGGTCTAAAGAACATTATAAATGATAAATGATCTTAAATAAAACAAATACATTCATAGAGATGGTATATAATGATATATTTCACTCACCTGGGAAATGGAGGCCATGTGAATGGCTTGTGAGCACAATTAAGTGCACACAGCATGCTATATCATCTGATAATTGTAGGAAATAATTCCAAAAGGCAGCTGACTGTGTAAAGTCACATAAAACAACACAAAAATACAATGAATATGCTGAGATCAGCCGTAATCAGCTGAGGTGAAGTGACGGCGACCAGCGAGACCTAGCTGTCACTCAAGTGGCCACGCCCTTAATTATGCAAACTTAATATAACCTAATTTAAAGGAAACGGATGAGTTATAAAAAAATTCACCCCCCTCACAGTTGCCACAAAGGGTAATAGTAGCTATATGAACCAAAATCGTTCTTTGTACCAGGCTGTAAACACCTTTTTTTCTGCTGTAAAGTTGGCCATTCTAACAGTGGGCTCAATAGAAATCTGCTCTATTATGGAGCCAGGACTAGCAGAATTTCGATGAATTGCAGTTTCAGTTACTTCCGTATTGGCTTCCCGAGGGAGAGCGGGAGGTTGCCGCTTGGTTGCAACATAGGCTCATTTTGAAAACTTAGCCCTATGTACGTTTATTATGTAGCCAGAAGAACGTATGGTTGCATTTCGTCTTTAAAACGAATGATATGGGGCGTTGTGACGCCGTTCCTTTTCCTTACCTCCGTATGGACCGCTTTCCTACTGTTACCAGTTTGTTCAGTGGCTCATCTCATACGTCGGCAGACTTGTGACGCAGAGTGGAGTTGACAACGACGACGAGGTTTGAGTCTGGCAAAGAACAGTTCCAGAAAGCAGATAAGACAAAAATAAAAGCCAAAAAATAAAATAAACAAGTAAATAACAGGGTGAGAATGTGGTAAAATCTGAAAACATGGTAAAAATCAGCCTGTCACAAGGACTTTTCTTTATCTGGAATACTTTTTTAAACACTGTTGGTTGGGTTTAGGGAGGTGGGCGCTGGTCAATCTGCGCTTTTTAAAACACTATCGGTTAGGTTTAGTGAATGGGGTGGGTGCATGAAGGCATCGGTCAGTTGGTCAGTCAGTCAGTCAGTCAGTCAGTCTATAGCGGCCCATACCTGTCAAACCTCCTGTTTTCCCCAGGATTCTCCCGTTTTTTTTTTTACAATTTCATCCTGCTAATATCCTATTATTAAGGTATTAATAAGATATTTTTCTGCATTTCTCCCATATTTTTCGTCTTTCTATGAAGAATGTCAATAAACATTAAAAAGCTGATCCTCCATATATGCAACCCATACCGCCGAACCACCAGGGGACGCCCCTTGCTCTTAAAAATGTGAATCTGTACTGAGCTTTCATTTTATTTACTGTAGACATGAAAACACTTTAAAATAAATATATAAACAGCGGGATTTCCTTTACACGAGAAGAGCAGGCGCAAATTTAAGAAATTTTAGATCTCAAAAAGCATACACAGTGGCCTCTGGTGGATTTACGCGTGAACAGCAGGCGCGAATGGCACTCACGAGAGAAATTTGAGATCTCAAAAAACGTACACAGCGGCCTCTGGTGGATTCGCGAAACAAAATCTTCAAAACACGTAGCTCCTGGGACATATTTGGCGCTCTCCAGAAATGTATACATTATAGGGGTACGTAATCAGAATGGGCTTGGGTTGCCATTTTAAGGTCAATATTATTAGCCTCCTTACTCATTATCTATTTTTGATTGTCTACAGACTTTCCTAATTGCCCTTACCTGCCTAATTAATCTAGTTAAGCCTTTAAATGTCACTTTAAGCTGAATACTAGTATCTTAAAAAATATCTAGTCAAATTTTATGTATTGTAATCATGGCAAAGATAAAAGAAATCAGTTACCGAAAATTAGTTGTCAAAACTGTAACATTTAGAAATGTGTTGAAAAAATCTTCTTTCCGTTAAATAAGAATTGGGAAAAATATACAGGGGGGGCTAATAATTCTGGAGGGCTATTAATTCTGATTCAACTGTATGTAGGGGTTTTTGTATGTTTAGCTGTGTTTGCATTTAGCACAAATACAACAAGAATGCATTGTGCTCGTTAGCAGGAAGGCCTTTGTTTATGATCTACATGCCTGCTTTAACGAATTACACAGTTGTGTGTGAAGGGGAATGATGTGCATGTGGCTAATGGGGCTGTAAAGTGGTTTCTCTACTTTATGAGTATGCTTTTTGATTTCCATATCACTCTGTTTTTATTTAGCTATCATAGTTAAAATTCTCTATTGAAGTTTTCAGCTGACTCTATATATTTTTTAACCATAATCTGGCATAGAGTTGTGCCATACAACTGTTGCATTCATAACAGAGAAATGTCACATGATCTGAGCTGTTTAGACAGTGTTTCTTTATATGTAGACTGAACCAAAAATGTGCCATATTGAATTGATGTGACAAAATGCTGATGGTAGGTATGCGTGCAGTGAATGGAATTTCCAGTTAGATAAGTCTTAGAACAATATTGGACTTTTGTTACATGTGCAAACACATTTTGTCTGGTTGTGGTCAGTAAGATTTCTTTAAAGGAAATTAATACTTTTATTCCACAAATATGCACTGATCAAAAGTGACAGTAAGAACATTTATGATCTTGCAAGACACTTATGATTTTACTAAAATGGTTCAAGATATTGTTCTTTCTGGTCAGAATCTTCATCAAAATGCATCACAGATTCCACAAGGATATTAATTGTTTTAGTATGAATAATAATAATAATTTTTGAGTTAAGCAATAAATTTGTAAACCATATGTACAATGTAAAAACAAAAGCAAAGTTGACTCAATATAAAAGTTTAAGGCAACAAACTTCAGGACATTTTAGAGTGTACTCAACTTTCAACCCAATTACTTCACTTGACTCGATTTAAGTTAAGTAAAGTAAAAAATGTCCTGGCGTTTGTTGCCTTAAAATTTCAACTTAAATTAGTTATAAACTACACTGTAAAAAAAATAATTACATCTTTGCCGTGATGATAGTACATAATATTTTACTAGCTATTTTGCAATTATTTAGCTTAAAGTGCATTTTAATGGTTAATTAGGACAGTTAGGTTAATTGGGAAGTAATTGGACAACAGTGGTTTGTTGTGTAGCCAACTGAAAAAAAGATTAATGAAATTTTTATTATATGTATTTTTTTATTCAAGCCAAACTAAAAGAAGAAATGCATAATAGAGGATATTATGAAAATTTTGCTCTGTTAAATATTACTTGGTGACGCGGTAGCACAGTGGGTAGCACTGTTGCCTCACAGCAAGAAGGTCGCTAGTTCGAGCCTCAGCTGGGTCAGTTGGCATTTCTGTGTGGAGTTTGCATGATCTCCCCGTGTTCGCGTGGGTTTCCTCTGGGTGCTTCAGTTTCCTCCACAAGTCCAATGACATGTGGTACAGGTGAATTGGGTAAGCTAAAATTTTCGTAGTGTATTAGTGTGAATGGGTGTTTCCCATTGATGGGTTGCAGCTGGAAGGCCATCCGCTGTGTAAAGCATATGCTGGGTAACACTTATGCTGGGTAAGTTGACGGTTCATTCCGCTGTGGTGACCCCAGATTAATAAAGGGACTAAGCTGAAAAGAAAATGATTGAATGAATAAACATTACTTGAGAAATATTTGAAAGAATTAAAATTTCCCAGGAGGGCTTATAATTTTGCATTCATCTGTAATAGAATGATTTATGAAGGATTGTGAGACTGAAGTAGTTATTGCTGGAAATGGCATTACAGAAATAGACTGCATTTAAATTGTATATCATTGGAAAGTTGTCAGAAAATCATTTTCACTATTTTTATGAGACTTAAAAAAACATGTAAATGTCTTACTGGCCCCAAACACACACAATACTTGTATGTAAATACACTCACCGGCCACTTTATTAGGTACGCCTTACTTGTACTGGGTTGGACCCACTTTTACCTTTAGAACTGCCTTTATCCATCGTGGCATAGATTCAACAAGGTACTGGAAATATTCCTCAGAGATTTTGGTCCATATTGACATGATAGCATCACACAGTTGCTGCAGATTTGTCGGCTGCACATCCATGATGCAAATCTCCTGTTCCACCACATCCCAAAGGTGCTCTATTGGATTGAGATATGGTGACTGTGGAGGCCATTAGAGTACAGTGAAATCATTCTCATGTTCAAGATTCCAGTCTGAGATGATTCGTGCTTTATGACATGGTGGGTTATCCTGCTGGAAGTAGCCATCAGAAGATGGGGACACTGTGGTCATACAGGGATGGACATGCTCAGCAACAATACTCAGGTAGGCTGTGGCGTTGACACGATGGGCCCGAAGTGTGCCAAGAAAATATCTCTCACACCATTACACCACCAACCACCCGCTCACTGGATATCTTCTCTTTTTCAAACACAAGAGATGATTGTGCTGAAAATCCCAGTAGATCAGCAGTTTCTGAAATACTCAGACCAGCCCATCTGGCATCATTAACAATGCCATGTTCAAAGTCACTTAAATCACCTTTCTTCCACAATCTGATGCACGATTTGAACTGCAGCAGATTGTCTTGACCATGTCTACATGCCTAAATACATTGAGTTGCTGCCATGTGATTGGCTGATTAGAAATTTGCGTTAACAAGCAGTTGGACAGGTGTACCTAATAAAGTGGCCGGTGAGTGTGTATAAATATACATATTATTATTATATTATTATATTATTGTATTAATATATAGTGTGTGTGGCAATAATTTCATTTTTTTGCTTTGTGATAATAATGTCTGAATGAAACCTATATTCTGTTTCATTTTATGCCCACTTAAGGAGAACTCAAACATTGAGGCGGCAGCAAAATGTCTAGTGGATCACATTTTGGCCCACGAGGAAAACACTGTCAACAACACAGACCCAGATGTGGTGGCCCTGCCCGGGTACAACAACAACACCAAAGAGCGGGTTCGATCCAGATGCATGACGTGTTCCAAGTCATGAACACAGGAGGCTATAAATCACTGAGAAACAAATAAAAATATGTAGCAGGTTATCATAGATTCCAGGGGACTCAGCCATCCAATGTGGCACCCAAAACATTGAGATTTATCTTCCAGAGATGAGCCTTGCAACAAAATGGCGGGGACTGTGAAGAAGAACTGTGCTGATTATATGTAGCGTGAAATCTCACATAATTAGATACACCGTGCTGGCGGAGCGTTGATTTGATTCATCAGTGTTTTGTTTACAGGTGAACCGTGTTTGATTTTAGCCTGGTATCAGCTATTTTGACACTAATCTAGGTTAAAAATGTATTTCGTGTACAGACAGTTTGAAAGCACGTATGAAAGGTGAACTCTGATCCAGTTTTTAAGTAAGATTCAAAGCTATTAAAATGCATGGCTTGCACAGCTCCAGTATGTAGGAATGTTATTCTGCAATCTCTTGCATTAAAAATAAAATGCAGTATTTTTTCCCTTCATGCTTTTAAATATGGTATTCAGCCCATGTCACATGATATAAGCTGTATAGACTGTTCTTTCTTCTGCGCTATATTGAGTTTTTGTGACAAAGTATGCACAGTATTACACCACTAAGTGGCTTATTTCTCAAATTACACTCACTGGCCACTTTATTAGGTACTCTTAGCTGAGATCATATTCAACCCCTTCAGAACTCCTAAATTATATGTGGCACTGATCCATTCCTCATTTAGGTCCCTTATTGACTTGATGACGTCACACAGATGCTGCAAATTTGTTGGCTGTACACACATGATGTGAATCTTCTGTTCCAGCACCAAAGATGCTCTACTGGGCCGAGATCTGCTGACTGTGGAGGATATTGAGTGTCACTGTCATCTTCATGCTTTATTGCAGACCTCAGTTGTAAGTGTGGTTATTTTGTGTTACTGCTGTTGGCTTATATCAGCTTGGCATCATTTTTGCCCAGATAACTGCTGGATATTTTGTTCTGTAAACCCTGGAGATGGTTGTGCTATAAAATCCCTGTAGATCAGCAGTTTCTAAAACTAACAAACCACATTGATAATCACTTAAGTCGGTGTTTCTCAACCACCATCTCTGCATATTTTCCATGTCTTTTTAACCAAACACACCTAATTCAGGTCATCAGCAAAGACTGAAAGACCTGTAATGGGTGTGACAGACAAAGGAGACATCCAAAACATGCAGTGTTGGTGGGCCTCCAGGAACGTGGTTGAGAAACACTGACTTAAATCACCTTTCTTTCCAAAAATCTAATGCTCAGGTTGAAGTTCAGCAACCTAAATGGCTGATTATATATTTGTGTTAACAAGAAGCTACAATGTGTCTCCTATGAAGTGGCCATTGAGTGTATGTGTGCATTAGAATACTATTTGACATAAAACTGAGATTCTGATTAAAAATATACATATGCACAGTGCAAAAGCCTCTACGTGCCATCTGGAATTTTCTTCTAAAATGTGCATTTTTCTCAGTCTCCATATGTTTAGGTTCAGTAATGTCACTTTTATGGCTAAGAATAGGTTATTTTCATTGCCTTTAATGTGAAATAACTGAAACACAAGAGGCTGGGAAAATTGCTCATTTTAGAAGAAACTTTCTTAGAGGTTTTAGCATCTGATCTCTTTAGATGCATTTCATTCATTTGCCAATGATTTTAGATGCATTAAATGCATCAAAAGTGTCATTTGTAATCTTGTAAAACGCATGGACCGCACAGCTCCGAGCTAGAACGATACCCTGCAACCTCTTGCATTAAAAATAAAGCATGCAGTATTTTTCCTCCATGTAAGCTCTTGAATATGTTATTGTAGTCCTGCGCAATTCAGCGGCTGTGCGATTAAAAGAAGCAAGACGCACCATTAAAGACTCTGAAATGGCCGTCTGATGCATTCTTATGTACATAGAAAGGGGGTTTTAAAGCAGTGCGGAAATTCCACCTTAAGGTGCCCACCCCAGATATTCTGACACAGGCCAATCGCCCCCCTCTCCAGTCACCTGATTCTGATACTGCCATTTTGCGCGGAGCGTCCGACTGTTAACTATAGGAAATTGGAATTGTTGCTTCATCAAAGATGTCATCGACGAGATGCTGAATTTCCACGTCTAGGAGGACCTCTGCTCCATCTGGGATATCCGTCTGAATATTTCCCCCTCTCCCTGGCGCATGCATTCATTCACGTTGACGCGCTGAAGGAATTTGGAAAATGATGCTCGGTATCAAATTCCGTGATGCACCGACTCCGCGCATGCAATGAATCAAGGCGAGATTTTCCGCGGCTAGAAATATCGATAACACTCCAATCGAACCGGTTTCGCTCCGTTTTCGTCCGTACAAGCAGCAATTACATGGTTAACCGGCAACACCGGAGGCTAGCGAGTAACACGGTGTCCCTTTTCTTTTGCGCGTGCTGAACGGTAGGCCTATTTAAATAACGATCTGTCATTATATTGCCATCGTTTCAGCGCGCGGTGATTGCCGTTATCTGAATGTCAGAGCATCCTCGCCCGTGTCCGGTTCGCATCAGGGTAGCGCTCTCCGCAAGACCGACTAAAGCCACGGAGCAGGCTCCCACACACCTCTGCAGTGAATAGATCTGTTTTGAGAGACGATTTATTGAAAATCGTAATATGTCGGGACAGTCCATCACGGACCGGATCGCCGCGGCTCAGCACAGCATGACCGGATCTGCGATCAGCAAAGCCGTGTGCAAGGCCACGACGCACGAAGTCAGCGCGCCCAAGAAGAAGCACCTTGATTGTAGGTTAAAGCAGAAAAAAACCGCTGCGAAATGTCACCCGTTGTGTTGTGCACTTGTCATTTAGATTCTCTCTCTCTGTCTCTGTCTCTGTCTCTCTGCTTGGCCGCTCGTTTGCTGGTATTTACTACCTAATTCAGATGATTACAGCAGATTATTTCTGGACTGCCATTATAGAGTTCATTTCATCAATTAACTGAAGGTCACCGTGGCACGTTCACGGTTAATGCTAATTTGAATGCGTGATTGACACGCTGACCAATTTGCATACGACAGGGAGCTCGCAGGCGTTACACATTTTTATTTATTTATTTAATTACATTTGCTCGCAATGCATTCTGTCTAGATGATGCATTCCACAACAGAGAATCATTATAATTCAGATTATTATGTTGATCATCATTATTATAGGCATCATGTAATGTCAAGGGCATTCATGGCGAAACAGGCTCAAATTGCTTGCGAGTGAACCCGGTATTCATGCTTTTCTCTACTGTTGACTTCGACTGTTCTGGTCTGAGTCACTGAAGGTGACAGCAATATCAATGCAGTGATGTTTTGTAGCTTAGGTGTTTCATATTGGTTGATCTGAACATACATGCTACGTTGCATTTGTTAAGGCGAGACACTGCAGACAAAAACACTTTTGTTTATGCACCTGCCATTATTGACAATTTTGGCATTTTCATGAAGTGTTTTTATTCAGTCTAATGGGGAAAGCCATCCTGAATACAATACAATACCTTTATTTACTGCACTTTATCTGTTTATGTCTATAGATGTCATTTACTGTCTATTTTTAAAGGCCGTTTTTTCAAAATGACCTCCGTAAGTCACTTCAGCACATACACACACCAAATTGTGTCTATTTTCTGAATTATGGAGCTGATAAAAAGAGATTCCTAAAATCCCCTTTGTTGAAATGTAACATGGCACAGGAAATTTAGACCATTCAATATTTCGATTTTTTAAAGCAAAAAAGTGATTACTGCTCTAAAATATTTTCTTCTTACATGTCTGAGTAAAAGCAGGGTTTCTGCAGGTTTCATCATGTCAAATTTAAGACTTTTTAAGACCGTTTTAAGACCAATATCAATGAATTGTTAGACTATCAAAGGGCAAAATGCTAATAATTTTCTGTAATAGCCAGTGGAATTTTTTTTATCTGCCCTATTAAAATTCAGTTATTTCTTAGCCACATATTTTAAATAATGTGTCAACACAAGCAAACTAGTTATATACATATATTTTTATTAGCAAAACCTTTCTTTAAAAAAAGACAAGTTTTAATAGCTATAATAAACAAAATTTATGCACAACATAAATAAATTTTTTTAAATGTAATTTTGTTTCCTAATGTTCAATAAAATATTTTCAGAATTCTGAGGTGTAAATCAAGGCTAATATTTATTTTGAGAGTAACTACTTTAACTTCTAGATTATTTTAAAATATAAAAAAACAGTAATTTTTGGTGTCATTTATTTTATCGACAGTCACAATGAAATACTAATCTAAAAGTCTTCTGAAAATCAAAGCAAAACAGAATATTTTTCAAAAATGCAATGTAGCATAAACAACATTAAATTAAAGACAATCAGAATGTCTCAAAGTTTTTTTATGCACAACATAAATTTATCCATAAAATCATGGATAACATTTAAACAAATATTATTGTAAGGATGTAAGAAAGACAATTAAGCCATATTGCGAAATAGTTAATAAATGTTAATTTTGTTAAACATTTTTTAGATGGATTTGTTGGTTGTACTGATTGGTTATAGCTGTACATGGACAATTAGTGAAAATTAAGACCTGTTTAAAAGTATTTAAGCCCCACAACACCATATTTCAGTGATATTTCAGAGCGTTTAAATTTATTTTTTGAAATTCAAGACCCCGCAGACACCCTGAAAAAAACTAAAACTTTTCCCCCTTTGAACACAATATATTTTATTTTGAGAAACATTTAAAATATTTTGTAGCAGTATGTTAGGCTGCTGTCTTCATTAGTTTCAAAAACACAGATTTCTTTACAATTTAAAATAGCATCTTTGGAAAAAAAAAATTCTGCTGGCGATACTGTTTTCCTACAAAGCTAAAAAAAAAAAAAGGAAATAAAAAATCTTACACATACCTTAGAAACGGTATATCAGAAAGTGTTGGCGGTTTTAAAACCTTGACTTTTACAAACTGCATTACCTTGAAAACGGTTATCGTCCCATGCCTAATGCATATAGCACATATTTAATCAAATAATAATGGATAATTAGCATATTAAAACAACATTATAGAAATATTATAATACCAAAAATATTCTTAATGTAACCAATCAACTGGGTGATAATTATTAGTTGTTTTTGCGCTATTAATCTGCAGGGTCTTGCCTTATAAATGAGGCTTTAAAAAAAAAGAACACAAATCTATATGCAGATTTGAGTAGGGTTAACAGATTAACTGATTTTCTTTCTTTAATTAATTTATTTATCGAATGTGAGCTTTGGCAGAATTATTCTCGTATGTGTTTCGACACATTGCACACAATTTTAGGATTTACTTCTGTATTCTGTGCAGGTCAAAAACAAGTAACATCACTATTAATAACTAAGCGTATAGTTGATTAATGTAGCTGGTTATCAATTAAGCTGTCAGTTAATGAGTCCAGAGCAGATGTCCTGTGGGGGACATAAAGAAAGCAGCCTGCAGATCTAATAAACTGCCAGGCTCATCCACAGTAATAAAGGTAGCAGGTGTTCGCGGAATATGTGCTAGCATTCACCGAC
This sequence comes from Danio kyathit, assembly GCA_903798195.1. NCBI lineage: Eukaryota > Metazoa > Chordata > Actinopteri > Cypriniformes > Danionidae > Danio > Danio kyathit. The sequence goes on from LR812539.1 coordinate 38,147,871, forward strand.
ACAGTGAATATTATCTGTTAATTAGTGAGAAATCAAGTGTAACTTTTGAGTAACTGCTATTCAAAGCAATGTCATGTCTGATAGGAGACCGGGATCACTGTGGATTGTTCTCTCACAGCGAAACTGCACAGTTTAGCTTAATATAATGGTAAGCCACCGAAGTAGACAACTGATAAGCATTATAATTCATTTCTAGATTAATGGAATGAAGTATGTTTTGCTTTTCTGTCATCGTCGACTCACTGTCACATTGTTCCAATAGTATAACATCATTGTTAATATTTTTGATCAAATCTAATACATTTCTGTTCCTATACTAATATCTATTCACACTACAAAACGTGCATAAGAAGATACAAAAAATATCTACACCCAGATGAATAAAGCGGTTTAAATAAACTCTTCTGACGAGACATGACAGCTAAAACGACAAACAGGTTTAATTTAGGCTTTTATTCACATAAACATTAATCGGTGAACATAAACAGTTCCTCAACCAGACTTGCCTTACACGCAGGAATGAACATCATTGGTTCGTCCGTATCAAGCAAGCTAAGCTTTTCTGATCAAATGTGAATGCTGTAAACATTGTTTGGCGATCCAGTTTTATATGTGAATAAAAGATTTTTGGAAATGTCTTGGCCAGTGTTTCTCAACCACATTCTTGGAAAACCACCAGCACTGCACATTTTTCGTGTCCATACACACCTGATTTAGCTCATCAGCTCATTAGCAGGGACTTAAAGACCTGTAATGGTTGTGACAGACAAAGGAGGGATCTAAAACATGCAGTGTTAGTGGTCCCCCAGGAACGTGGTTGAGAAACACTAGTCTTGGGTAAAGAGACTTTCAGTGGAGGGACATAAATCTCTCAGATTTGATTAAAGATATCTTTATTTGAACAGTTTTTTAATGGATTTGGAACAACGCGAGGGTGAGTAAGCAATTTCAAATTGGGGAATAGATTTTGATTTTATACCCACCATGTAGCCTGAAACATGTGAACGCCTTAACAAAAACAACATTTTTTAAAATCTTTTAACTGCGTGTATCTTCCTAACTGCTCATCTCCTTCTGGAAAGACAGATGTTTTAACAGGGATTTGCACAGAAGTCAATCTCTGTCTCTCTGTTAACTTTCTGATTAATAATTTTGAGAAGTGCTTAAAGGGGTTCAGGTCTGGGCTTTGTGCAGGCCGTTTACACTTACAAATAATTTCTTTATGGATTTCACATTAATGAGCCCCTACATTTTTTAATGACCCGTATACATTTGACTACATAATCTGTTGTTTTTTTAAGAGCACAAACCACTTAAATATTCACAGTTTCTCTGGGTTATGACATGTAGTTATGTGTTTTAATATTCTGTAAATTACTCGTTCCATTTCTTTCAAATTTATAATAAAAATGTAGTCATTTAAAGAATTGTTTTCATGATGTAACTAAAATGTGGCATGTTTTTAGATAGTTTGTATTCATTTTGTATTGTATTGAACACAAATCCAGTGTTTTAACTTTAGAAGAGTAAAGAAATCAATATTTGGTGAAATAACCTTTTTTAAATCAAGTTGTCAGTTTCTTAAAAACATATTACCCCAAATCACAGTTTTTGCTAAATTACCAGAGATTAGAACAGTTTGGTTATGAAAAAGCCATTCCGAAACATGTTTTCAAAACTTCAAAATACTTTTGACATGTGTAATAAGTTGTCCTGCTTAATATTTTGTGGAAACATTTTACTTTTTTGATTCTTGGATGAATATAAACATATATAATGTAAAAAACTTTACTATTTGATTAATTAAATGCTACCTAGCTAGCAAAAACTACTAATTACTTTACAAAAGATCTTTTTGATTAAAAACCTTTGAACAAATTTGTTTATCATCCAATAAGTAGTCCACTAATCATCCTGCATCATGTACAGTCATCACTTTTTGCTCTTGTCCACAGATCTAATGCACTGCACCAATGATGTGAACGTGAATATACCTCACTTGGCTGACACATTGTTTGAGAGGACAGCAAATCAAAGCTGGGTGGTGGTCTTTAAAGCTCTCATAACTACACACCACCTCATGATGTACGGCAATGAGGTAAGAGTTGCCAACTAAACTCTTGTTGTTCTTGTCAGTTTCTCAGTGGACCGTAGTATGTCACAAAATCAATGTAGAAGTACTTGCCAGCATCATTCTGGTAGGTTTGTTTTGAAAAGTTTAATCTTTTTCTAGATGTGAAACATAACATTTATGGGCTTTATGTATTTTAGGAAGGTATTTATTTTGTTGGCTTGACAAAGCCGACATACTCATCTACTGTTTAAGCTTCTTTTTAAATGATGAAATATACATTCATTTTGAGGTTTCAAGCTACAACCACCAGACTTTTTATGGGGTCAAATCTTTAGAACATTTAAATCTTACAGAATATTTAACCTGCATCCACTCAGTTCAAGACCTTCAGAGATTCATCTGTCTAATTGTCCAGCTAACTACCACAATCCTAGCCTAGGGCATAGCCCTACTGAAAAAGCAGCTTAACCCAGCCTAGATTGGTTGGCTGGTTTTAGCTGGTTGGCCAAAACCAGGCGGGTTTCCAGCCATTTCCAGCCTGGTCTTAGCTGGTCAGGCTGGAAAACGACCAGCTAAACCCAGCTTGACCAGCTTGGTTTAAGCTGGACATAGCTGGTTTTGGCTGAGCTCCCAGCCTGGCTAGGCTGGTCAAGCTTGTTTTAGCTGGTCATCTCCCAGCCTGACCAGCTAAGATCAGACTGGAAATGGCTGGAAACCAGCCTGGTTGACCAGCTAAAACCAGCCAACCAGCCTAGGCTAGGCTAGCCTAATTCATGCTAACAATGCTAGAAAACTCACTAGCAGTGTGTTAGTTAATATTTATGAAACGTTCATTTGTTATCAATGTGCTAATCTATGCTAGAAAATGAACATGTTAACAATATGCTAAAAACGTTAAACCATACTAGTAACATGTTAGCAACATGTTAATTCATACTAGCAATGTGTTAATAGAATGTTGCTAACATGCATAATTAAAATATGTTAACCATGCTAGAAACATGCTAATTAAGTAATGTTAATAAAGAGGCTACAATTATTAAGCATGTTAGAAACATTGTTAAAGCATGTAAGTCATGTGGTAAAACATGATAAAAAACACACTAGCAGTGTGTTACTTCTTGTTTATGACACATTAATTTGTTATCAATGTGCTAATCTCTAGAAATGAACATGTTAATAATAACAACGTGCTAACTTATGCTAACAATGTTAAAACATACTAGAAACATGTTAGCATACGGTTAATTCATGCTAGCAATGTGTAATAACATGTTGCTTACATACTTTATAACAATACGTTAACCATGCTAGAAACATGGGTTGCGTTCAAAATCGCCTACTACTCAGTAGGTACTGCATTTGAATTTAATGTACTACTCGACCGTTAGAAAAGTACGTTCTATACAGAATGTGAGCAGTATGAATGAGACTCGGATGTACTACATCCGCCATTTTGTCATGATCACGTGACCTAGCTATGTCAGTTGCGTCACTTCTGATTCTGATTCACTCACATTCATGAATTCTCTCATGGTGCATCTTGGGATACCGCAGCGTGCATCAGACGTGCACTTCAGAGTCTCGCCAGAAGTAGTAGGTCATTCGTGTACTTCTCGCATAGGCCTACTGTCTTTCGAATTCTATGAATTCAGACATACTACTCGGCTCGCATACTGTTTTAGTGTACAATATAGTATGGAAGTATGTGATTTGGAATGCAGCCCTCCTAATTAAGAAACATAAATTAATACAATTTTAAAACATGTTAGAAACATAAGATAGCAAAATGCTAAAACATGTAAACCATGGGGTAAAACATGCTCGAAACATTCATTTTGATCAACTTTCTCCTACTTCTCTCTGAGTAAAACCTCCAAACAAAGAAGTTTAAAATTTAAAGTCTGTATTTGTCAAGTTTGTCATCAAATTTCACTCCTTTATTTATTCTTTTCTTCTCAGTATGCTTTACTGACCACCCTGCACTTGTTTGTTTTTCTCTTACATTTGATCATCCAGAGGTTTATCCAGTACCTTGCATCAAGAAGCACACTCTTTAACTTGAATAATTTCGTAGATAAAGGCGCATTACAAGGTATGTTTTATCATGAATAATGCATTCACTGCATCAGATCTGAGTAGCATGCGAAGCTGTAAATGGTCTAAAGACTTGTACTGTTGAACATCTCTTCTAGGTTATGATATGTCCATCTACATTAGACGCTACAGCAGGTATCTGACCGAGAGGGCTCTGTCCTACAGACTCGTCGCGGCTGATTTCACCAAGATGAAGAGAGGGTGAGATGTCTGCTCTGGGGAAATGTCCCATAATCAAGTGGCCACATTACAGAACAGCATCTTTTGAAGGTGTATACCATTCAGGTTGAGCTATGTTTAACCTCTCACTGTCATGAAATGTTGTGCACAGGACTGATGGAGTGATGCGCACCATGAGCATAGATAAGCTGATGAAGACTCTACCCATCACTCAGAATCAGCTCGATGCCCTTTTGGACTTTGAGGTACGCAAAATAAGATTGTTTGTGAGTTAAACAATTACAATGAACTGTTTCCCGCTGAACATGGTGGCTCAGTTAGCACTGCCACCTCACAACAAGAAGGTCGCTGTTTCGAGTCCTGACTGGGTCAGTTGGCATTTCTCTGTGAAGTTTGCATGTTCTCCCCATGTTTGTGTGGGTTTCCTCTGGGTGCCCTGGTTTCCCCCACAGTCCAAACACATGCGCTATAAGTGAATTAGATAAACTAAATTGGCATACGTAGTGTATGTGTGTGAATGCGAGAGTGTATGGGTGTTTCCCAATACTGGGTTGCACCTGGAAGGGCATCCGCTGTGTAAAACATATGCTGCATAAATTGGCGGCTCATTCCGCTGTGGTGGCCCCTGATGAATAAAGGGACTAAGTTGAAGGAAAATTAAAGAATGAATGTTTCCTGCTGACCCCCTTTCTGAGTGTTTTAGTGTGACATTTATTTAGATTTTATTTATTTGATTTTTTCATGCCGATGCATTAAGTTTATCTTGTGGCACACTGACTGCAGCTCTGATGATTTAAAGGGATAGTTCACCCAAAAAGGAAATTTCTGTCATCATTTTCTCACCCGATATTTGTTTCAACCCTTTATGAGTTTCTTTCCTCTGTTGAATGAAAAAGAAGATATTTTTGAAAAATGTTGGAAACCTGTAACCATTGACCATTGAATTCAATGGTTAAACAATTCCAGCTTTCTTCAAAATATCTTCTTAAAAGAAAAGTTAATAAAGGATTGAAATGGAACCATTTGAGGATGAGTAAATTTTCATTTATGGGTTAACTATGCCTTATTGTTTAACTTTTTTACATTTTCTGTAAATAATGACAAACATCCTACTTAATGGAATCCATGAAATTAACTAAATCATTTACAGCTTAAGAAAAGATGATATGTGATGGTTTGATGGGCGCCATCATGTTAGCCTGTGCATCATTTGAAAAATTATTTCGAATTATATTTAAAATGAATGATTATTACCTCCATAGACATCAGCATGTATTTTACAAACCATTTGTATTAAAGTCGTGGTAAATTGTGATTTATCACAAGCTCCACATGCGTCTTTTTCTCTGGCTTAGTGCCAGCCAACAGGAAAGCAGATTTGAATTTGGCAACATGTTCTCAAATCATGCCGTTGTGATTATATGCATCAATGGGTTAACTGGTATTATTGTAGGTAATATAATTGTATGAATATTAATAATGAGTATTTGACCTTAAACATTGTTTTCTTCAGTTTGTCATCTTACTTATTTAGTAAATTGTGTTTATGTAAGATGCACATTATGCATATGTCATTATATAAAACTATTACTGCTGTTTACTATTCATTATTTATTTACATATTGCTTTCTGTTTATTATTTTTCTGTGTAATCTACTTTTATAAACATTCAGTGGTGTCCAAAATCATTAACACTTGTCGTATTTGACGTTTCAGTTGTTTTGGTTGAATTGGCTTCTACAATAAACATAAAATGAACAAATGAAATCTACAAAGTCAACATTATGCTAGGAACACACTAGGAGTATTTCACGTGCTGATGAAATTGCTGCAAAATGTGGACATACAGTACCAGATATCAAAGCTTAAATAGGATAAAATCTATATTTTGCTCACCAGATGTATGAACTAACCCTTTAATTCGCAATACCCTTTATTTATTGACAAAAGTACAAGGAAAAGATCTTTTCACCGTCAAAATAAACTATAAATATTTAGACATTTGGATTTGGATAGCTGCATCTCACTCCATAATTGTTGTAACAGAGGCTAAATAAAAGTAAAAAAAAAAAACAGCCCACAATTAGCAGATGAACAAGGGATTTACTGTATGTTTGGGTATAAAATTATACAAAAGAGATTTGTCACTGAAACACTGGACATCTTTTCTATGTACGTTTCTAATCTACTTTTGTGTAATCTGCTTTTATAAATGTTCAGTGGTGTCCAAAACTATTAGTGCTTGTCATATTTGACATTTTCAGTTGTTCTTGTTGAATTGGCTATTATAATACCCATAAATGAATGAATGAAATCTACAAGGTCAGCATTATGCAGAAATTTTTCATACAAATCAGCAGTATTTCATGTGCTGCTGTAATTGCTGCAAAATATGGTCATATTAGATATCAAATTGGATCAAATCTATATTTTTCCCACCAGAAATATCTAAAAAACACATGATTAATGTATCTTCATTATGTTGACTCTTGCTTGAATTTATACCAGTTTGATTTTACAGCAACCCCCTCCTGGAAAAAACAGAAATGTTCAATTAGATTTAAACCCTTTGAATTACTGAGATACTTGCAGCTTCTCTTTATGTTTAACTTCAGATGTAGCTGACATCAGTAGGTGTTTGAAAGCACGATATTGCTTAATGATTTATAGATGCCTTGTAGGAATGCAGAAATCCTGCAAGTTGATGTTTAAAGGGTGCAGTTTTGATTACATTTGTGACTTTGCTCTTTCCTGTAGGCCAGCTCTTCTGAACTGACCAATGGAGTGATCAATTGTGCCTTCACGCTGCTCTTTAAGGACTCGATCCGCATCTTTGCTGCTTACAACGAGGGAGTCATTAATCTGCTAGGTAAAACAAAGTGCAATAATAAAACACTGTTTCAAGTTGTGTTAAGAAAATCAAGAATCTGCCCTTTGGTAAAGTGTTAGTTCACCCTAAAACTAAAATGATGTTATTAATTACTCACCCTCATGTCATTCCAATCCCCTCTGTTAAATAAAAATTAAGATATTTTAGGTAATATCTGACAGAAAGACAGCAAGGTTCCTGACTTGTTTAAAGTCCAGGAACCAAAACACATCCTCAAAACAGACCATATGCCTTCAGGGTTTCAATCGGAATATTATTAGTGCGCATATTAATCAAAAATTATGACTTTATTCAACAGCATTTTCTCCTCAGTGTCAGTATATTGTGCACATTTATGAGACATTTGTGCATGTTGACTGCTGACGTGTACTTCAGATGTGCCTGTGGTTTGTTTCAAACAGAGGAAGCTTGTGCATGTATCCTGGCGCTATGCATCACTGCACAGTGGTTGTGTATGTGCACAATATACTGACACTGAGGAGAAGAAACTTTGGAATTAAGTCATTATTTTTGTTTTATGCGTGCAGAGAAGTATTTTTGTAGTTTCATAATATTTTCATTAAACCACTGGTTCCTTATAGATTTATATTATGACTTTATGAATAGATGTTTTATAAAGTCATTTATATTATTTTTTGGGGTAAACTAACCCTTTAATTTTCATTTCTCATTATTTAATTGACAAAAGTACATGAAAATCTTCAATGTTTTCACCATCAAAATAATTTTCTAAAAATATTTAAAAATTGTAAGTTGTAACAAAGGCTAAATGAAGGTAAAGAGTTTGTAAAATATATAACCCACCCCCCCCCCCCCCCCCCCCAAAAAAAAAAAAAAATCAGGCCACAATAAGCAGGTAAACAAGCGATTCATGTTTGGGTATAAAACGGTTTCATTCTCGTCATCTTTCTTTGTACTTTTGTCACTGAAATCAGAGAATTTAATTACATTTAACACTTTCACACCCATTTTTGGATTAGGGGTTGTATTAAAGGGCACCTAAGATGAAAATCATCTGTTGTAAGCTGTTTGGACAGTACTGTGTGCATGTATAGCGTGTCCACAGTCATATTGGGGTGATATAAACAACAACAAACAAGTCTCATTTTTTTTAATTTCCTGACTTTAAAAAAAGAGTCCAAAAATCCCTCCCATTTTGAGGCCGACCCACCAAATTGATTGACAGCCGCGTATTAACATGTTTTCTTAACGTAACATAATGATTATACACAGGGCTTTACATTAACACCCGCCAACCTGGCAAATGCGGGTAGATTTCAGTGGTGGCGGGTAAGACAGACACTCCCACTAGCCACTTTGGCCGGTTGAAAATAATTTTCCCGGATAATAATTCATAAAAGCAGGGTTCGACAATAAGGATGGTCCAATATGCATGTAAAGGCGATCTTAGAATTGAGAAGCAACACGACTGACGTTCGCGTGAGCAATAAAAAAAGCAGATGAATACTGAATGAAAGAATGATCTCTTGCAGCTGAGGTGATGCGCGCCACTGTTTAAAACGCGTGCGTGCTCTCGTTTCCTTGCGTGAAGCAACTGTGTCTAGCAACACAGCTGATGTGATCGGTTCTCTTTCAAATAGACTAGACAAAAAGTGATGAACATGCACCCACAGTCTTGCTGCTTTCAAGAGCTCCAGATTTGTATTTTTGTAAGCAGCACTGGTTGCTTTCACTTTCACCATTATTTGAACAGATTATTTATGGGTCTAACGTTAACCGTGTGCATTATAATCCTTGCATTATCACACGGTATGTTTTTTACCTACTTTCTTTTGCGTAATGTGGTTTAATTATCATTTTTTACAATAACATTGCTTTAATATAAGATTAACTCCCCATTTATGTGTAGTTAACTGGTGATCCTGGACCTTTAGCCAGGACAGATGACTGTGCATATGTTTTGTTAAATAAAAAGTATATTAAACAGCTATATTATGCTTGTTTTGACACATTTAAAATTTGTGGCTAAGAAATAATGAATTGTTTACGTTTGGTGTGGTCAGAGATAAATTCGGCAAATCCTTCGTTTTGAGCTCTGAAAATTATGTGAAATAAAAACTAATTGTAATACTATGAAACCATGACCCATTTGCTCATGAACATTTAGCAAGCTCATACACGACACACAAAAAGTGAAATGAATGAGGCATGTGGAGAAAACAAAAAATCTAAATCAAGTAATTTTAGCATGTCAAAGTCATATTTATGTATATAAAATATATTTTCCCAACAATAAAATTGTGGCTAGTGAAAATGGAGAGTGGCTAGTAATGTTGGAAAACTACTAGCCACCATGGCTGGTGATCAAAAAAGTTAATGTCAAGCCCTGATTATACTTAACGGGTATAATCATATTGACAGGACAGGACGTGCTCAAAGCAACTGGGATTAAAAGATCTGTTGAGCGCACTGTGATCATCAATCATCATCAAATGTGATCAAGAATGAGTTTTACAACTTTAAAACATTTTTAAAACAGTGAATGTTAGTAAGAATTACAGCGATTTTACCATCTTTTTCGCCACAGTTGTGTGTCAGTACAAAAATAAAAGAAGACGCTTCATCCCCAGTTTGTGGACATTAAATTCGGTTTATTTTGTACTTTAACATAACGGATATCCATACAGCAGTGGATATATACCTGTATCCTGTCACATTTGCCGTGCAAAAACAGTGCAAGGTTAAACAAGCGTGTGTGCGTGAACTTTGCAACGGCATTTTTGTGTGACTTAGGCCCTGTTTACACTAATACGTTTTAGTTTTAAAACGTGTAAGTTTTGCTACGGTTACGCCATCCGTCCACACTACGCCGGAGTTTTCGAACCCCGAAAACGGAGCGTTTTGGAAACGCTGGATAGGCCATTTTCATTCTAAAACACTGCTGCTCCGTCTCAGTGTGAATGGGGGAAAACTGAGACATCTGAAAACAGAGGCGGGGCTGCAGACATCTGATTGGGGCTTTCCTCAATATTAAGTAGCCTTCACACAGTTCAGTCCTGCACCCTCTTCTTGTAAGTTTAGGCTTCGCAAGTTTGATATGGAAAACAAACTCCGAGTGTGTACTTTATGAAGTCATTTACATCCCCCTGGCTATGCTGTTTCACTTTCTTAACAATAAAATGAAAACATGACATAAGGAACTGCCTATTTTCATTTTGATATTAGCAACTTAACAGACATCAAAAATGTTGAGGCGTCGAGCTGCATAATATGAGCGTCATCTTCATGTATATTTATAACAAAACTGAGCCTATAATATAACTGCCTCCTTTCATTTTCATTGAAAATACGAAACATACCCTCTCTTTCATTGAATATCAGTTTTAATAATTAATAATGACAATTATAAAAGTATAACGTACAATAAGTTTATACAATAGAGAAAATAAAGGCAAGTAATCAGTCAGATGTGCAGAATCGTTGTCCGCGGTTACATTAATTAAGATATTAACTTATCTTTGCGCTCAGGCAAAATACGTTACCTGAGAACAAGTAATAGATTCAAAAGGCCAAAGTCGGGGAATATGTCGTTAGATATAGGCAACAAGATTAATTAAATATCACGTTTAACAAATAGAGTGAGATTAGATCCAGCGGGAGATCCGTGATGAACAGTCCGACGTGCACAACTCTTATATGGGTGTGTGCTCAAAGCACGCTGCAGTGCGTGCCAGAGAGTGTGTGTGTGGTCACGTGATGTGCGTTTTTACAGTTTTAATGTAGACGGAGAGCTGTTCAGAAATGCTGAGTGAAACGCTAGTGTGGACGTGGATCATTTTCAGTCTAAAACGCCGTTTTAAAACTAAAACGTACTAGTGAAACGGGGCCTCAGCGTTGCAGAAAGGCTTGAATTAACTCTACAACAAATACATAAAATAATTATTGGGAAAGTTCTTACTGTAGTATTTCTCACAAACGTTACGTGAGATCTGCTTCCTTCATGTCTGTCACTGTGCTGTTTATCTGACGCAGCCGAGGCAGAGATTGAGGGAGGGAAAACTAGCATTAAAGGCACAGGCAACAAAAACAGCTACATAGTGTTCGGAGCAGAAATTCCCATATTCTGAAAACTATAATAAATAATCTGATGGGTGTTTTAAGCTGAACTTTCCAGACACATTCTGGATACAAAAAAGACTCATCTTGAATCTTGAAAAGGGGTAAAATAGGTGTCCTTTAAAACAACTCACCAAATGCCCTTTTGTTCTTTCCTCCATAGAGAAATATTTTAATATGAAGAAGAATCAATGCAAAGAGGCGCTGGAAATATACAAGAGGTTTCTCGTCAGGATGACCAAGCTCTCCGAGTTTCTCAAGGTGGCCGAGGTAAAACGTCTCCAGATTTATTCTGTGCATGGGATGGTCGGGCTCATCTTATTCAGGCCCCTTTTTTTCTAAGTGTCCCTTCTTGCCTTTTGGTCTAAGAACCTGTATCAGAGGTCCCCCCTCCCCCTCATGCTGCCTGTTCTGGTGCCTGCACTGCATGCCTTAGCAGAAAGTCTCTCTATCTATCTGTCCCTCTCAACAACAGCAAGAACAGAGCTATGACCACAGTCCTGTAAAGTGTTGTTTTGCAGTTCGGATACAGGCACAGTTGTTAATTAACGGTGGAATAATTGATAAGATAATCTGAAATATGATCCTCACTTACTAAACTAGATGTTTTTTTGACAACTGTGCCAGTGTGTGATGGTTGGATTTAGCCGTTTATACTTTTGTCCATTATTTTGAGGACTATATTTGGGGTAAAGAAATGCTAAGCACATCCTTCTTGAGTTTTGTTTTCTATCCTTTTGATTTTTGCTTTCTGGCTGAATAATATGACTCTTCAGGAAAAGGGTGAAGTGCTATCCAAAAACTGACTAAAGTTGACTTTAAGAGCACATTTCTTTCTTTGTATAACAATGTGTGTATGCCATTTGTTTTTCTTGTCTTCTTTTCCAAAGTCAACATTAGTTGTGTGTTTCTTTTGGATGTTTCTCACCTAAGTCATGTTAAAAACCTCACCATTGACCTACTCAAGTGTCTTCTCATTGACCATCTCCACCAACCACCAACCTCAATGTCTGTGTGTCGTCCATAACCTCTCTCTCTCTCTCTCTCTCTCTCTCTCTTTGATTTTTTTGATTTTTTCATACACTGCATGGAGTAATGGCTCTTTTTCTTAATTCTTCTTTCTCCCTTCTCCACGTTGCCTCGTTTTATTTCTTTCCTTCTTTCTCTTTTTTTATTGTTTGGTTTCACGTTTTGTTTTTCCGTTCTCCCTCCCTTCCTTTTTGTTTTTCTTTTGTGTCACAGCAAGTTGGAATTGATCAGGTTGACATCCCAGATCTCTCACAGGTTAGTGGTGCATTTCATCTCAGTTTCTCTCATGTGGCTTCACCCTGATCTCTCTCATTCACGCCTCACCCCATAGACCATCATCCTCCCTTCCCCGTCCCTGATTTTCTTTTGATTTCCCCCTTCATCTATCAGACTTTTAGGATAGGGGCCTCAAGAAACTTACTCCATACCCGCGCACTCCCAAGGAATCAGATGTGCTGTTTTGCATTTTCTGTTGTCGCCAGAGGTAAATGGGTACCTAAGCTAGTCTATTGTGAATTTGTTACAGGTGCTATCTCTGATAGCCGCTGCCTTGATTATGAACACATTTGATCAGTAATGAAAAGTCAATTAAGGTCTCATTAAAGCTTGCCCCCTCAAGCCACTATTTCTTACTGGCATAAACCCATGAGAAATTTGACTGCTTGTAATTTGAAAGCTGCGTTTTCACCGTCTCCGACACTCACACATGACTTCATGAAATTATGCTCCACTTTAATGTTAGCAGTGCTGGAGAAAATATGTATTTTTAAAAATAATAATTCACAGAATAATGAATATACGTGTTCATTTTTATCCAAAATCACCAATTCCACATAGTGTGAAGGATTTTAGTAGGGCCCGATGATTTCCGTAATGTAGTAAACTGCAGAATCCAGTCATGAAATGAAATTATTTGTAGATGAACACAGAATGTTTGGCAAAATTATTGCTGCTCATCTACTCAGATCTTAGCGTGCACTTGTGTTTGTGAATATCAGACCACAAATTGTGTTGTTTTCAGCATTTGGCATATTTTATGAACTAACATTTTGGTTAAATTCCCAAAAAACTGCTGTCAAATTCAATACCAATTATTCGGTTGATTGGAAATGCTTTTTGATTGCAGTGTTTCTCAACCACGTTCCTGGAGGACCACCAACACTGCATGTTTGGTCACACCAATTACAGGTCTTTCAGTCTCTGCTAATGAGCTGATGTGCAGAGCTGGTGGTCCTCCAGGAACGTGGTTGACTATACACTATGTACTTATGCACTTACACACTGAACAGCGAAGTGTATGTATTTAGAGTCATCCCAAATGGAACACCAATGGTTTATTTACTAAGCAGAAATTCAAACCGTTTCCCAGATGACGTTTGCTAAATTAGTGAAATAAATGACCAAACTACCAAATAATACCTGCTATGAGATTTGTACTGCTCCTTGCTCCTTGTTGCAGTTGTAACAATTGTAATTTATTTTATTTATTTTGATAGTAAACATGCCTTGCGATGTCGATTGTTCCCTGTTTTGTTATGTAAACATTTTGTAACAATAAAAAAATAATAATAAAAAATAGTAATAATACCTGCCATGAGATATAACTGCATTCACCATCGGGAGGCGGCATAATCATTCTCATAGGAGAATTTTGCTTTCACAATCCAAGTAATCCAACGTCAGTGACCAAAAGCTCCGCCCCTTTCACTATGTGAACAAAGCAGTAGCTGTTGAGTGCGTGAAGTGTCCAATATTCCACACTTTATATTAATGGTTGAATAAGTGCATCATCCAGGTAATTAAAATGCACTTATTCTTTCTAGAGTTTTCAGTGTAAACGCACTACTTACACTATTTATACTACAAAATGGCGTGGAATAGTGCATAAGTATGTGATTTGGGATGCACCTACTGCTACAGACGCACCAACACTACTATTCTTAACTGATTAGGGATATATCTGCTGATGCTGATTTAGATATTTTATCAGTATATCAGTTCTGCTTTTGTACCATTGTTTAAAATACTTAAAAATGACTGGTGTCAGTCATAAATAAACACATACATAATATTAAAGGGCACCTATGAAGAAAATCAACTTTTTGAAAGCTGTTTGGACAGAACTGTGTGTAGGTAGTTTGTCCACAGTCATATTTGAGCAGTGGTGGAAAGAGTACTGAAAAATCATACTCAAGTAAAAGTCACATTACTTACCTAAACATGTAGTGCAAGTAGAGTAAAAGTATATGTTGTAAATATTACTCAAAGTATGAGTAAAAAGTAGACCTTTCAAAAGTACTCAAGAGTAGTGAGTAGTAAGTATTATGCTGTTAAATGCTGATGCATTTACATGTAATTTGTGCGTGTGTGTGTAAACGTAACATTCTGTAGTGCATCTAGTTATTGCCCAGCAGGCACACAACGTCATATGATGTTAATATTATGTTAGATTTAGGTTGTGATGTCAGGTGACCAAAATTCAATGTCTAGCCAGCATCGAAGGACAGCGTTATTTTGATGTCCAATAACGACGTCAAATGACGTTGATATTTGGTTGATTTTAGGTTGTTAGAAAGTGACTAAAATCCAACGTGGCGCCAACATCTTAAACCAACGTCATATTGACGTCAAATACAGACATTTATTCAACAGTTATGGCAACCAAAATCCAACATCTGATAGACGTCATAGTGGTAACGTCCACACAACGTCAAGCTGTAACATCATTAGACGTGGATATTTGGTTGATTTTAGGTTGGACGTTGGACATTGACGTCGGCCTGACTTTCAGTTCTGACGTCAACTTGATTTTCATTTCCAAACAAAATGCAACATCCCCATGACGTTGGGGTACAACATCAATCTGACGTCATGTTGACGTCTTGTGCCTGCTGGGTGTTTAAGGCCATTTTGGTCATTATACAGTAAACATCCGTCATCTTCTCATCAGTCACATGCATATAAACAGTCTCTGGGTCAATGCGTGTAAAGATTTTGGACATCTTCTTGGACATTTTTAATGCCTCCTTCTACAGTATGTGCAATTTGATTGGACAGGAATCACAGGACTGATTTTTCTAATCCATATAGACATGAAAAAATAAAGTAGTGACTGCAGGTTGAAGGAAAGTAGTGGAGTAAAAGTACCGATACTGCACCAAAAATGTACTTAAGAGAAAGTAAAAGTACACATTTTTAAAACTACTTAGTAAACTACAATTCCTGAGAAAAACTACTCAATTACAGTAGTCTGAGTATTTGTAATTAGTTACTTTACACTACTGTATTGGAGTGATTAAAATCCAACAAGTCTCTTTTTTAAAATTTCCTGACGTTAAAATAGGACCCAAATCATAGTGAGTTTGAGGCCCACCGCAACATAAAGTAGGAGTGTGGTTTTCCCCGCCCACTGAATTGATTGACAGACACCTTGTTTCTATAATAACATACACATGTCCACAGAACATTTTTTTTGTAAATAAACTGGGATTAAAATATTTGTTACAACTCTCTGTGATTTTTATAAGTTTTATAAGATTAAAACGTTTTTAAAACAGAGCATGTTTGTAATAAAGACAGTAAAATCGCTGTAATTCTTAACCGCTATCTTCACCATGGCCACATGGTGTCAGTAAACGTTAATATGTGTGTGTGTGTGTGCACTGCAAACGGCATTAGTGTGAGACTCATCATTTCAGAAAGGCTTAAATAAACTCCACCACAAATACATGAAATAAACTTACTTGGTATTTCAGCTTCATCCGAGTCTGTCTCTGTCACTGTGTTTATCTGACACAAAACGCATGATAGGAAGCAGACACACACATGGGAACAGTGGACGGGGCGAAAGCAGCTCCATTTATTTCATGGCACAGGCTACAAAAACCACTACAGTATACTCAGACACCAAAATGGGCAAATACTGGAGGCTACAAGTAATCTGATGGATATTTTGAGCTGAAACTTTACAGACACATTCTGGAGGCACCAAAGACTTATCTTACATCTTGTAAAAGGGGTAAAATAGGTGCCCTTTAATTAAAAATGTCAAAGATTAAGATTTTGATACTTTTTAATGTTATTCATTTATATTAACATTGAATTTTTAAAATCAAGAACGTCTCTCACTATAAACAACAGTATATCTGCATAATCAGAGTAGCTGTATAAAAATTTTGGAAGTTTCACCTTGTAAAATGTTTAATTTCAACCAAATTTAAAGTTATTTCTTTAAAAGACGTGTTCAGTATGAATTTAAAGTGTTTTCTTCTTTTCCTTTGATCGGCATCATATTTATCCTTTAATAACTGGCGGTTTTTAAACAATCGATTCTTTTGATTCATTGATTATTGTCCAATATATTGGTGCATATCTAATTTTAACCATCAAAATATCTGGGAAAAAAGTTATTCATAAAAGTTAAAACTGGAATTTAGAAAACAGGATCTCATAGGGCCCTATAGAGAAACAGAATGTGTAAATCTCATCCTTATGCTATGATTGGAATAAACAACATCCATTGCATGTAGAGGTTAAAATATATTTACACTCAACCAAAATTCAAATTGAAAAATTGACACACAACTCCCATATGATCTTCCATTGGAAATGAGTGACGTCCAGTCTGTGTCGTTTGTCGGAGACTGCGAAAAGGCGGCTTTTACACAGATTGATATATGGCTAAATGGTGCTTGTGCGTCAATCTCCGCCACGTTGTACGTGGCCAGTTGGCCATTGCTGGGCTAAATAAAGACATCTCCCCACCTGTGAGCACTCACCTTTGCCATATATCTCTGTACTGGTAGGGTATTCTGCTTGGATAGCTTCTTGGGAAGAACAGTGAATGTGCACAACCTAAAAAAGAATGCCTCAAAACTGGAGCCGGGGACTAAACTCTGCCTGGCACCTCACGACGTTGGATAGTCAGCAACTCCAAATATAGACCTGCTTTTCCTGTGTTTCTGAACAATTCCGCGGAGGTGCCAGGCCATTGACACTGTCCCCCCTTCAGTTTGCCACCATTTGGCATATTTGACATTTTCATTTACATTGGACAGGGACTCCTGAAGGTGTTGGGCTGGCACACTACAGAGTGGTACTTCAACAAAAAACATTTTATTGGAAGGAGTGCCTTGTTTTCTTAAGCGGAAGCAGTATTCAGAAGGCCTGCGTTTGATTCTCAAGTACTCTGATCATTAGTGCCATTGATTAGGCTTCTTTTCATAAGTGCCTTTTCTTGTCTGTAAGATAGATATATTCATCACGGCCTTTTGTATACTCCTGCTCCTGTAGTACCCTTGTCTTAACTTCTCTTCCTTGTTTATCTCTCCTTTACTAGTGTGTTGTTTTGCGTTGCATATGTTTTTTTTTTTCAGATTTCTCAGTAGAACTGCTCGCCCTCTGTTGTGTCTTCAGATTTACACGTCTGAGAAATCTGCTCTTTTGTTATTCATGAAATTTTCCTCCTCTGAATTGGCATGCACACCGGACACAGCTCGTGGCCCAAAGGCAAATGTTGTGTAAGAACGGATGCTGCCCAGTCCTTTAGGCTGCCATTTTGATTCAATTGACGTTGCTCTTTTTTTTTTAAAGAAAGAAAAAAAGAAAGAAGGGAAGAAAGTGCAATACAAGCACAAAATGCTGGCAGCGTGGTCTCGCTCAATGTTTGCCTTTCTTTGGTTAACCTGCTTTGGCTTCCAAGTGCTTCGGATTTTGTCAGAAAATGTCCATTACAATCAGCTAGGGGTGTGTGATATTTTATCATCTATGATAATAGATGTCAGTTAAAATGACCAAGTATGCCAAAGTCATAAATTCACATCTGATATAATGCAGTGTGAATGTACTTGTAATTCAGATTGAAAAAGCAAAGATATGGTGCAGTTAAATGTGATGCATGTCATTTTTTCAATGTGTCAAATCATGAAATTTTACTTGTGATTTTTGACTCTTTCAAAGTAGATTTTGAGAACATGTTATGTTCAGTACAGCATAATTAGCTGATTTCCTCAAGTTCATTTAACAGGTTTAACATACTAACTTATTTTTACCTAATACATGGGTTAACAATTTGAGATCTTATATCCTGTGAAATATACTACACAACCAATGAGTATGTACTCTTAACTTTTGATGAAGCTTAGTTTGTAATCATACAATATTTCCTATAGTTAAATTAGTTTTAACTGCCATTTTAGAAATGAAAAAGCCCAGGAGGCGTTTTTTTGTGTGAAAAGATGTCTAATAGATGTCTAAACATAGTCATCTTGGCTAAAACAAGGCTTGTCAGTGAAAATTTAATAGACGTCTAAAAATAGGCCAAAACTAGACTAGTCATCAAAAAACAACAACAACAACAAAAAACAGAAATGAATGACTACACATAAAGTCTGTCTAATCTGTTTATTTGACGACTAGTCTAGTTTTGGGCTATTCTTAGACGTCTATTAGATATTCACTGACAGCCCAAGTTTCGCCTTGTTTTAGCCAAGCTGTCTACATTTAGATGTCTATTAGATGTCTATTAAACACAAAAATGTTTGCTGGGTACATTTACATTTGAGACAGCAGGCAAAAAACAAATAAATGAATAAATATACATATGTATTTATACATTTTAAAAAAATTGAGTATCGTATGATTTTTTAGATTTTGTTACATTTTTGTTTTTTAACATCCCTTACGAAAATGAACATTCACAACAATTCATATTTGCAACCTACAACAAGTTACGCCATGCTATCAACATGTTAAATCAGGGGTGCACAGCCCTGTTCCTGGAGCTCTACCTTCCTGCAGAGTTCAGCTCTAACCCTGATCAAACATACCTGGACTAATTAATTAGGACCTGAACAGCTCTGGATAATTACAAGCAGGTGTGTTTAATGTGTTGCAACTGAAATCTGCAGGAAGGTAGATCCCCAGGAACAGGGTTGGTCACCCCTGTGTGAAATCATGCTAGCAACATCCTAGTAATGTGTTAAACTTGTTAGCAACATGCTGGGAGATGCTATATGCCAGGGATGTCCAAGCTCGGTCCTAGACGGCCGATGTCCTGCAGATTTTTAACTTGCCTCAACACACTTGCACGGTTGTTTCTAGAAAGCCTAGTAAGAGCTTGATTAGCTCACCCAGGTGTGTCTGATTGGGGTTGGAACTGAACTTTGCAGGACAACAGCCCTCCAGGGGTTCATTCTTTGTACCTCACTTAAATGATCTTAGATGATTTGGCAGATCCTGGATCTGTTAATCTTGATAACTGAACTCTGGCTAATTTAGTTCTTCAAACAAATCAGATTAAAATGTCTAGATGAACTAATCTGAGATCGCTGTGTGTTGTGAAGTACAGATTTATCGATCCTCGAAATCATGATCAGCAATGCAACGATTGGCTGACGACACAGCAGCATAATGACATCATTTGATTAATATTCAATTATCCATGTGAGCAAAATTATATAAAACTCGTAGTTTGTTAAATATAATACGCAGTAACTTTCCACTTTTGTTGTGGGATACAGTCTTTACTTTATACAGGTTTTACCTTTGGAGTGGATTAACTTTATTAGCCTTGGCCTATTCAAGTGGTTGTTTAAATGAATTTTGCATCAAAAACATTTTGATATGGGTAAAGGTGTCTGCAACTTTTGCGAAGCATCAAATCAACCATATTAGTTGTCAAAACGTGTGCATGACTGCATAGATTATTATTCCTTAAAAAAACAGTCGAGTATTGTGAATGTCTATTATCATACACAAATTGTACTAACGCTGGAACCTTAAAATAGTATGCATTTGTATCTAAAAGTCCATATTAATAAATGTTCTCTTTGAACCCCTTAAGGAGCAGTCTTTGTACTTTTATTTCGGAGTGCAGATTGCATAGGTTTGAGCTTTTTTTAAACATTTCAAATGTAATATATAACTACTACTGTAAGAAAATATCAGCATTCGGTACATACGTTTAGTATTACCTTTGCTTGAACAAACCCAGTCTAATCCTGTTTATATGAAATAAGCCTGCTCCTGAGCAGGTTTGAGCTAGAACTGCAAATCTCTGATGAGTTTTGAAGAACGAAACTATCCTAGAACGTGTCAAATGGTCAATAACCAAATCCAGCTAATTGAGTAATCCACTTACAAAGAACAGACCCCAGGACAGAGTTTGGGCACCCCTTCTATATTCTAACCATGTTAGGAATTTTGTAATTCACGGCAACATGTTAAAATACTAAACATGCTAAATAATGTAAGCAATATGTTAGATTATGGGAATTAAACGTTAAATCATGTTAGTGACATACTCAGCTACTTGTTAAATCATATGATTTGAATGTTATCACTCGATTGATTGGGCGTCATCAGTGGTTATCAGCTGATAGATATGGGCCAGTAGGGGCCTTCTTCTAGGCTCAGAGAGCTGTTATCATCCATCCATATGGTTAATCAGCTATAGATCACATACAGCTTGGGCTGGAAGTTCACAAGAATTATTTATATTATTTATTCAATTTCCCATTAATTGTATTTTATTAACGTCTACCCTTGTTCCAACCCTAAACCCAACCATCACAGCAATGTAAAAACAGATCTGGATCTGGAGTCTTCTCTATTAGTATAGCTGATTAACCATGTGGATGGATAATAACAGCCTTCTGAGCCTACCAGTAAGCACAGAAGGCCCCTTCTGGCCCATATCTATCAGCTGATAACGACTGATAATGCTTATTCAATCATGTAAGCCATGTGTTAGTGACATTTTTAGTGATTTTTACTTTCTAAATCAAAAGTTTTCTGTGTTATTTTTATATTTCAGACCAGGCATAGTCAAGCAACACCAAAGGTTATCATCAAACTTCACTCATCTTGTTCTTGTACCAAACACATTTAGACAAATGAGAACAAGGTGTCAGTACAAGTCAGTACAAGGTGTACTTGTAATTTCCTCATTATCCTGAACTTAAAATTGTTCCAAATAAATCCTGTAATTTAACATTTTTGTGTCTCAGATCAAGACTGCTACAGTACCTTACATTGCTTAATATTTTTGAAATAATAGAGTAATTCACTGGTTCAGTGTTCCATTCATCTAGTCACTTGATCAATTTCTATATAAATCAGCCATATTGAATGAGTTATTTGAATGGGTGATTCAGTCAATTTCCTGTCACTTTTAGTGCAAGTTTTTAATTAATCACAAGCCTAAACTAGCTAAGTTACCAACACAAAACACACTTCAAATACTGTAGTATTTGGTATATATTTGATATATATTGGTATTGAAAAAATCCCTCAAATAATTTGTCATTATCACACACCCCTACAATCAGCATCAAAAACAAAACAAAAATTGCTTCAATTTTACTCCTGATTTATTTCCAATAAATCCAAGTGGAATCCAAAGATTAGCAGGTTCTGCTGTGGCGTTTGATACCCGTGCAGTATGTGCGTATTTATCCTGTGCATGATTAGAAAAATCCCCCTGTAGGTCAGTCTGCTTTCTGTTTTTCATGGTTTTAAATCTTCTCCAATGATCTCAGTTGACCTCGCGGGTCTTAAACGACCTGTCGGAGAACTTGCATGGGAAACAGACATTGTTTTGCATGTGTAGCTTTGAAGCTTAAGTCCTTTCCACTTGAATTACTTCTGTTGTGTTTCCCCTTTGTTTTCAGAGACTCATAACCACTATTAGGTTTTCTTAGTTTACGCAGCCTTTGTGTGTGTGAAAGTATGAGTGTGTAAGAGAATTAATGGTAGAATATACATTTAGTGTATGCATTAATGCTTATTTTATTAATCATAGGTGCAAATGTTTGAATGCGTGAGTGTGTGTGTGTGTGTGTGTTTTAATGATTTGCTGCTGCTGCTTTGAGCCATTTTGTTGTGTGGGCTAAAACCTGTGTTGCCTCATCCTTCTCGACCTCACCATCAGGCTCCCAGCAGTCTCTTAGAAGCTCTTGAACAACATCTGGCTTCTCTGGAGGGAAAGAAAATGAAAGACGCCTCTACTGTCAGCAGGTACTTGAATTCATCATGAGATTCGCTATACTGGTCAATGACAAATATGTCGGGATGATGAAGATGATGAAAAGGAGCACTTACCTTTTACTGCATTTAAAGGCCGCTCTGACCTGGAGAATTGTATTTTATGTTTAATTTTTTGGATATTCCACTGAAGGAAAAAAGTGACATCTTGGACGACAAGAGGATTAGTTAAATTAAGCCAAATTATAATTTTAATATTAGCAACATGGTGTCAATGTGCTAAGTCATGTTAGCAACATCAAATTACATGTTGGTAAATCATGCTATAGCAATATATTAATGCTGTAAAACATGGTAAGTCCTGCTAGCAACAAGTAAAAATGTTAAATAATCATGTGGTAAAACATGCCATAAACATGCTAGTGATATTCTTACCATGCTATTTCATGTTAGCAAAATACTAACAACATACTTAGAAATATGGTACAAATGTGCTAAATCATGTTAGCGTCATTAAAATACATGCCAGTAAATCATGCTATATCAATATCCTAATAATGCTGAACATGGTAAGTCCTGCTAACGACAAGTAAAAAATGTTAAATATGTGGTAAAACATCCCCTTAACATGCTAGAAATATTCCTACCATGCTATTTCTTGTCAGCAAAATACTAACAACGTACTAAAAACATGGTATACTAATGTGCTAAGTCATGTTAGCTTTATGAAAATATGTGCTAGAAAATCATGCTATAGCAATATGCTAATTATATTAAATAATGTCCTGCTAAGAAGTTAAAAATGTTAAATATGTGGTAAAACATGCCATAAACCTGCTAGCAATATTCCTACTGTGCAATTTCTTGTCAGCAAAATACTATTGACATATTAAGAAACATTGTAGCTATAATGTACTAAGTCATGTTAGCTTCATGAAAATATACAGTATGCCAGAAAATCATGCTATAGCAATATGCTCCCTGCTGAAAAAAACAGCTTAAACCAGCCTAAGCTGGTTGGCTGGTTTTAGCTGGCCGACCACCCTGGTTTTAGAGGGGTTTTGGCCATTTCCAGGCTGGTTTCCAGCCATTTCCAGCCTGGTCTTAGCTGGAAAATGACCAGCTTAAACCAGCTAAAACCAGCTTGACCAGCCTGGTTTAAGCTAGACATAGCTGGTTTTGGCTAGTCAAGCTGGTTTTAGCTGGTCAAGTCCCAGCCTGACCAGCTACGACCAGGCTGGAAATGGCTGGAAACCAGCCTGGAAATGGCCAAAACCCCTCTAAAACCAGGCTGGTCGACCAGCTGAAACCAGCCAACCAGCTTAGGCTGGTTTAAGCTGGATTTTTCAGTAGGGCTAATGGTATTAAACAGTATATCCTGGTAACAAGTAAAAAAATGTCAAATAACCATGTGGTCAAACATGCTAACAATATTCATACAATGCTATTTCACGTTAGCAAAATACTAACAACATACTAAGAAAGACTGATCATACATCGTACTAAAGTTAGCTATGTGTTAGTCATGATACAAACAAGTTATCAGTTCCATTGAATGAAAAATCAGGTGCCAGTTTGAATGGGCATGGCATGCTCATACTCACAGTTGCCATAGTGATTCTGGTTTGCATAGTACAGTTTTTACAGATCGTCATAATGTAAACATTGACACTTGCCTAAATAGCACATTTGATTTGTTTGTTTGCGATCAGAAAATGCTCCAGTAAATCATCCTATTTTTGAATTTATAGGGAGGTAGAGGGTGACAGACTACAGCCTGCAAAGGTAAGAAGATATGTGATTTATTTGTCGCTTCATATCTCTCTCAAATTGTTAATGAGTGCAGACTTCACAACAGCATGACATGTATTTTCTAAGTCCTTCCTTTTAGCATACTGTCATCCAAAAAATTTGGTTTTCCCTGAAACATTCAGTGTCAGTTGAACAGGTTTATGCTGTTATTTTCATTCTGCAGGCTGTTCAGCTCAAAGACATTGGCATGCAGACGCCAACAGTATCTCCCAGCGGGCAGTCTGTGGGCAGTGCCAACAGTAGCTGCACCAGCAGTGGTGCCACCGAGCTTCTGTCCAGTCCACCTGATCTAACCATCACAAACGGGTACATGAAGCCGGCTTTCCTCCACTGTATATATAAATACCTTTGTATTTCAAGATACATCCGCTAAACTGAGACATCCTGCTCAGTCTGCTATATCTAACTGATCAGACTTCAATTAAATGCATGATAAAAATGAAAATTTGAGGGTGAAAGGATGAAAACCTTTACACAAATAATGTACTTCACTAGCAAAGCTTAGCATATCCCCAAGGACATGATAAAGCACGTTAGTATCAGGCTTATTGATTCCAGAAGTGTGCTAATAATGTTAGCAGTGTGTTAAAACATAACAACATTGCTCTAAATCATATTAGCATATGTGCTAAGTCATGTTAGCAACATGAAAACATGTTAGTAAATCATACTATAGCTATATGCTAACAATGTTAAACATGGTAAGTCCCGTAACAAGTTTAAAATGTTAACCAAGTGGTAACATGTCATAAACATGCTAGCAATATTCCTACCATGCAACCAAGATGCTAACTTCACTAGCAAAGCTTAGCAGATCCCCAAGGACATGATAAAGCACGTTAGTATCAGGCCAATTGATTCTTAAGAAGTGTGCTAATAATGTTAGCAGTGTATTAAAACATACCAACATTGCTCTAAATCATATTAGTACTAAGCCATGTTAGCAACATGAAAACATGTTAGTAAATCATACTATATAGCCATACCCTGCTGAAAAAAACAGCATCTGGTAAGGTTTGTTTTGATGCTGGTATGCTGGTCTTGCTGGTTTTAGTGCTGGTTTCAATGCTGGTTTTGCTGGTCTCGATGCTGGTCTTGCTGGTTTCAGTGCTGGTCTCAATGCTGGTCTTTTTGGCCTGAGTGCTGGTCCTGACCAGCATTGAGACCAGCAGGACTAGCATTGAGACCAGCAAGACCAGCATTAAAACCAGTAAGACCAGCATCAAGACCAGCAAAATCAGCTTTAAAACAAGCAAGAATAAGCATTGAAACCAGCAAGACCAGCATACCAGCATCAAAACATACCTTACCAGCATATGCTGTTTTTTTCAGCAGGGTATGCTAACAATGTTAAACACTGTAAGTCCCGTAACAAGTTCAAAATGTTAACCGTGTGGTAAAACATGTCATAAACATGCTAGCAATATTCCTACCATGCAACCAACATGCTAACTTCACTAGCAAAGCTTAGCAGATCCCCAAGAACATGTTAAAGTACATTAGGCTAATGGATTTAATAAGAGTGCTAATAATGTTAGCAGTGTGTTAAAACATGTTCTAAATCATATTAACAGCATGATATCAATGTGCTAAACCATGTTCGCAACATGAAAACATGTTAATAAATCATACTATAACCATATGCGTATGGGTGTTCCCAGTGATGGGTTGCAGCTGGAAGGGCATCCGCTGCATAAAACTATGCTGGATAAGTTGGCGGTTCATTTCGTTGTGGCGACCCCAGATTAATAAAGGGAATAAGCTGAAAAGAAAATGAATGAAATGAATAACCATATGCTAACAATGTTAAATATGGTAAGTCTTGTTAACAAGTTCAAAATGTTAACCGTGTGGTAAAACATGTCATAAACATGTTAGCAGTATTCCTACAGTACCATGCTATTTCAACGTGCAATGTGTGTCATGATAGGAACAAGCAACCAACATGCTAATTTATGCTAACGATGTTCTAACTATGCTAAAAACATGTTAGTAACGTCAAAAATCTTTGAATGGAACTACTTGTATAGTCATTATAGGCTAATTGTATTTTCCTTTTTATCTTGAACAGTGTGCACAACTTCACCAATGACCATTTCGATCTCCAACATAATTCCAGCACCCCTGCGCAGACAAACACCCTACCAGCCAGCAACAACTGGGGAGGTAATCGCATTGGCACAAAACTCTTCATTTGTATATTCAGTTTGTTTTAGCATTCATCTTTAATGCAGTGTTAGCTTTGCTCTTTCTTATGTCCTGCTCTGTTTTCTTATTCAATGGCACATTCTGCACTGGTGTGGGACTCAATCTGGTGAGTATTTTACATATTTTCAAGTGAAATATGTAATTTGTGGACTCTTAGCGACATCAAAAGGAAACTGCTTTCAAACTATTTCTGTACTGGTCTTTGACTTGTCAGAGAAATGAATATTTCCTCCCAAAAACACTCCTACTAGACTTTTTTGCAACATTAATTTTTTTTACAATCAAAAATATAGGCCGGTGTAGCCTGATTCAAAAAAAAGTGAAATTATTCTTAGGAACAATATCTTTATAGCGATTTAAAAAACATACAGTGTGAGCAGTGTTATTTCAGTTGTGCACAAAAGCCTGTAATGATCCAGTTCAATTTAGTCAATTAAAAATATGCCAGGTGGCAAGGTGGCTCAGTGTTCACATGGGTGCTCCAGTTTCCCCCACAGTCCAAAGACATGCGCTATAGGTGAATTGGGTAAACAAAATTGGCCAGTGTATGAGTGTGTGTGTGTGTGTGTGTTTGTGAATGCGAGAGTGTATAGGTGTTTCCCAGTACTGGGTTGTGGCTAAAAGGGCATCTGCTGCGTAAAACATATACATTGAATAGTTGGCGGTTCATTCCGCTCTGGTGAACCCTGATAAATAAGGGACTAAGCCAAAGGAAAATGAATGAATGAATGAAAAATATGCCCCATTAGTGTAGTCAGATTCACATAAATGACTCTTATGAACCAGTTCTTTTGTTGAATCAGATATATACAGCTTGACCAGTATAGTCAAGTATAAGTGGCTCTTATAAACCCGATATTTATGTGAATGAAAAATACAGTTTGAGCAGTGTAGCCTGAGTACAGTCTGATTCAAAAATAAATGACTCTAATGAACCAATTCTCACTGGTGTCACGGTGGTGCAGTGGGTAGCGCTCTTGCCTCACAGCAAGAAGGTCGCTGGTTCGAATTTGCATGTTCTTCCTGCGTTCGTGTGGGTTTCCTCCGGGTGCTCCGGTTCCCCCACAAGTCTAAAGACATGTGGTATAGGTGAATTGGGTAAGCTAAATTGTAGTGTATGTGTGTGAATGAGGATGTATGGGTGTTTCCCAGTCATGGGTTGCAGCTGCATCTGCTGCGTAAAACATATGCTGGATAAGTTGGTGGTTCATTCCGCTGTGGTGACCACTGATTAATAAAGGGTGAACCAATTCTCTTTAGAAAATACACGTTGACCAGTATTGTCTGCAGTTTGACCAGTATAGTCCAGAGCTTTTTAATGATTCAAAGGCTACGTTCACACTGTAAGCAAATGTAGCTCAAATCAGATTTTTTTTGGCTGCATGTGACTCAGATCTGTCTTTGTCTTGACAGTAGCTATGTTTCCATCTAAAATTGGGAATTAACTTTATGCACAATACTGGATTATCACATAAAAGGCATGTGAATATAGGAGCGTTTCCATCCAACGAGTCAAAGGGTAAAGTCTAGATCAGATACACAGCCAGCCAGAAGTTCAATATGCACATCAATATAGCTGCAATTTTTATGACACTGTATAACAATAATTAATATTTTTACAGTACTGTGACGGTTAGGTTTAGGGTTTGGGTGGGGGTAGCCGTTTAAAAATACAATTTATTGGGTAATTTAGTAGATAGCATAAATAATACTCGGTACAACTACTGTTTTTGTGTTACTGTGAAGGTTGGGTTTAGGGTTGGGGTGGGGGTGGGGGTAGACGTTAATAAAATACAATAAATGGGAAATTTATAAATTATAAATAATAAATAATTATTATAAATAATTTTTGTTAACTTCCGGCCGCAACCGTATCCGATCTAGCAACAACCAAGTCAAAGCAAATAAAAATAGTCACTTACTGATTACCTGGCGCCAAATATCAACCGTAAAAACTGAATTTGCTGCGGTAGGAGAAGCTGTGTGCATGTTTTCTTCATTTAATAAATGACTTGTGCCTCAGAAGGCAATCCTGACATGCAGTGAACGCGTGGTGGCGTTTGAAGGTGTCAGACATGGAGCACAGACGCTCTTGATTCTGGAGGTCATAAATAATATAATAACATTAAAACTGAAGTGGTTAAGGAGTTTTAGAATGACGGGTCAGTTTAAGACCATGATCTGTTCACACTGGAAATCTGATATTGGCCACATTTATAACAACAATGTGAACAGTTATGCAAAAAAATCTGATCTGATTTGAGCACAGTGTGAACATAGCTAAAAACAGAGCAGCACACGTGTACTCTGATTCAAACACAAATTATTAGCATGTTTGACCAGTGTAGTCATAAATATATCACTCTTATGAACAATATATTTCTTATATAATTAAACACATGAATTACTTCCAATGTAGTCTGTTTTAAAAAGTCTTAAGCACCAGATCTTTTCCCTGAATCAAAAGTGAAAAAAGTTAATAAAAATGTGCAGTTTGAACAGTGTAGTCTAATTGACAAATATACAGTGACTCTTATGAGCCCGATCTGTTTTGTGAATCAGAAACTCGCAGCATGACCAGTGCCCATAGACTGTAAAAAGTGCATAACCAAACCTAACCCAGAAACAAATGACTCTTTGATTCTTTTAATGAATTAAATAAATCAATCAGTCTGTATTACTACCAAAATAAAATAAAATCAAATCAAATACAAATATGGAAACTGAACCTTTTACACAGTATTTTCTCTTCACTATAAACTGGCATTTTATCAGCTTTAATACTACAAAATATCTGACTTTGTGTCTTCCTTTTGTGTCTTCCAGATTGGTTTTCGCGTAGGGGCACTTTTGAAACCCACCCTCTCCACGCAGGTCCAAAGTCAAGGCACACAGTTCTACAATGGAGGAAAATTACTTACTAATGATCTGGACTCGTCCTTGGCCAATCTTGTGGGCAGTGAGTTTTTCAGCCGTCTCATTGATTTAGTTTCTATGGTAATTAAACAACATATGCTGTGCTCATGATGATTCATTTTATTTGTCGTAGATTTACATTTTGGAGGACCCCCGGCCAAAAAGTAAGAGTTTGATTTACCAATCAAAGTGAATGATATCTTAAAGGGGACCTATTATGCAAAAATCACTTTTATAAAGGGTTTAAACACAGTTCACAGGCAACAGTCTGTGAATTTAATCAGCCTCTAATGTGAGATTTCAGGAGGGGAAAAGCAGCGAGGACTCAAATGCAGGACAAAAGCATGGGTTTATTATAAAATAAAACAAAAAGACAACAAAAACTACCCCAAAGGGGAAAACATTAACAAACAAATAAACAAACGAACAAACTTGATTGGGCTGGTGGAGAAAGGCAGGGCTAGACAAGACGATATATGACAACAAACTGGCACAGGACTACAGACATGAGGAGACTATAAAGGGGAAATAATTAATTAACAGACAGGTGAACCGGATTAACTAATAAATGGTAACAAAGAGGGTGGGACTAGACAATAGTGATGGGAAGTTCGGATCATTTTACTCACTCTGACCTTTGAGTCTCATTAAGTAAGGTGAACGAATCTTTTTCGTTCTTTTTCGTTGCCTAAAATATTGTTAAAATGTTA
This sequence comes from Danio kyathit, assembly GCA_903798195.1. Lineage (NCBI taxonomy): Eukaryota > Metazoa > Chordata > Actinopteri > Cypriniformes > Danionidae > Danio > Danio kyathit. The sequence continues at coordinate 38,177,848 of LR812539.1, forward strand.
CAAGTTGCTTTCAAACTCATCTATAACTAGCCCAAACGTTGATCACACTACAAACAGTCAGAACTAGAAAGCTATAAGAAAGAGAAAATAATAATTTATTGTTTACCTGGAGTGTGCATGTGCTCCCTGCGTTCGCGTGGGTTTCCTCCAGGTGCTCCGGTTTCCCCCACAGTCCAAAGACAAGCGGTACAGGTGAATTGGGTAGGCTAAATTGTTCGTAGTGTATGAGTGTGTATGGATGTTTCCCAGAGATGGGTTGCGGCTGGAAGGGCATCCGCTGTGTAAAACATGTGCTGGATAAGTTGGCGGTTCATTCTGCTGTGGGGACCCCGGATTAATAAAGGGACTAAGCTGAAAAGAAAAAGAATGAATGAATGTTTACCTGGTCTATGATTACATGTATATCAGCTCACCTCTTCTGACAGGTCTTCAGATTTCAGTGGTTCGTTCACGTCACATAGACAGTGCCATATAAGCTTAACCAGTGGACTGAGTCTGAGCCGAAAGGAGTCATGATTAGTTTACCTTATGAGTCTTCTGGTTTTTGAGTCGTTGTTCATCATGTGACAGCATGTAAAGAGTGATGACTCAAACCGAGGATTCGAGAAATGACTGCATATGATTAGGTGCGTTCAACTTCATGCAGAGCTGTGGAGATCGATCGAAATCTGTCCTAAAGCGGTACATGCCGGTTAGAAATTTTGTCCGGATTGATGCTGCGCCGATGCCATGTGACTGTCACATGTGGCATCAAAGCACCGCAACAGCGCTCCGAGATCAGACAGCAAACTCGGCCGGTGCATCGTCTAAAGAGCGACTGCAAGAGCTGTGATGCTGACACCGATATTACACGATTGACTGGATTGACATGACAACAATTACGTGTGTTTCGGGTTTATTATTGGACAAATTCTGTCTCACACATTTCAAAACAAACAATTAACTAAAGACTACAAATATTTTACTGCAGTATCATCTTTTGTTAAATAATTTGTTCACAATGACTAGATTGTTTGCATAGTTTTATTCTGCCTTTTTTTATACAGACTACTGTATTCAGCTTCTTAAAGGGCACCTATGGTGAAAAATATACTTTTTAAGCTGTTTGGACAGACATGTGTGTAGGTATAGTGTATAGACTGTCATATTGTGGTGATATTAGCACACTCAGTCCTTTTTTTCAATTTAACAACATAAAAACGGTGGACCAATTGGAGCGGTTTTGAGATCGACCGCAACTTTAGGTAGGAGTGCGGTCCCCCCGCCCACGAATATTGATTGACAGGTGTGCATTACCATATGCTCAGTATGTTTTTACATCCGCCATTTTCAGCGTGTGAGTCAAAGCGACGTCACCAAAGAAACACCCTTGCTCTATTTTTAGATGTAAGGCTCATTGGGCTCAACATTCACCACGTTATCACTCTCCTCGCCGCCAGTGTTTGTGAGTTTTGGTGGGTTTCCATACATGTGTACTTTTCATTGCGTCTTCCTTAAACTTCAGCGGTTTGCATTTCCCGCGGTCCGCTGGTGCAGCTGGAAAGTGCGAGCGCATTGCCTCACGTGCGCGTCCCTCCATTGGAAATAACGAACTAACGACGCGCAGCGCCATGCATTTCACGGTGTCGCGGATGAAAGTGAGTACCGGGAGGGTTCGCTCACTATTCTGCCTTACTATTAATTTTAAATAACATGCGAATGTGCGCGTCTGGTGTGCCGTGTCGTGGCTCTGAGCGGCACATCCAGTGTATGGCGCCCTTTAGTTATAGCCTCAAGCAGGTCGTACACCAGAAGCGCCGCACGGCGACACGCAACGGCATGCATTTCTGAATTCTAAACATAAGTTTCAATCGGGACACACACCGGCGCCGCAAGTCTCGGTGCACAAGCTCGGAGCTTTAAACTAGCACACAATTGGCTGTAAAACTATACAAAGACACAAATGATTTTGTAGTCTCTGCTTGGTCTGTGCCCGAGTCGTACATGTACAGCTGAATGCTGGTCCTCTCACTCATGTTGCTTCTCTCTGTCTGTTGCCATTGGGAGCTCTTGGCTCCGCCCCCTTGTTAAGTTGGGTTTGAAGTCGAAACTAATTTTCATGTGAAGCAACACGCCCCTAAAACAGCGAACTGTGTACACACCCCCAAAATGGCACTTTTTAACACATTATAATAAAAAAATCTGAATTGTGTTTTGAACTGAACCTAAACTGGCACACTCAGAAGAACCATAATATTAATATTACATCTTAAAAAAGGGTTAAAATAGGTGCCCTTTAAACGATTTAAATTATATACGTATATTTAGTAAATAACATAAATATTAACTCAAATAAGTCTTACAGAGTTGTAATAAAATAAATATCACAATTAATCCTGACACCCCTATAAAGATTTTTTGTAACAAATTAAGTTAAAAAAAATGTTTTATTAAATATAAAAATATATGATTTTAAAATATTTTATTTCCTTTCAAGCCGTTTATGCAGAATTTTTAAAAGTGACATTGAAATATCTTGCTCTTTCTGGAAAATTTCTACTAGCTCACTTATTGTGGTCAATCCTTTTGTTCAATGTTTTTGGATTAAAGTGCTTTTTAAAAATGCTTTCATTATCCAAAATAATCTTAATCATCGTTTAAGACTTAATCAAAACACCTTGTTATGGGTTTTACAAATATATTGGAAAGTTTTATATCTATAAATGTAAACCCCTTATTAGCATATTTAAACAAGAACTGGAAAAGCATTGACATACCATTCAACATCTAGTAGCCTAAAGACTGATGTTTCAACTCCTAGAATTTGTGCTTATTGCTATGTGTTTAACAGGCCTGTTTGTGGATATTTATTCTCATGTGTTTGTGTTATAGGCTCCTTAAATTTGATTCATAATTCCCTTATTGTTTAAAAATTAACTATAGTTTGTAGAGACTGTATTCTGTTGTATTTGTATTGTAAATTTTGTTGTTATTGCAATAAATAAATACATAAATAAATGATCACACCATGTGATCGGTCATCATGACTGCAGCAACTTTGCGACCCTAAGTGTCCCACCTGACAGCTCCGTTTCAACTCCACCCCCGCCTGCACTCGGCTAATCTTGTTGATTGCCGGCTGCAGCCGTGCTTCATGTCGAACGCACCTATTGCCTTCTGACTTTTATGTGATAAACGAATGACTCAAGCACGATAGAAGACTCAAAAAAGTAACTAATCTTCTCCTCCACCTGCACAAATATGCGCATACGCGAATGAACGAATCATTTTCCATTTCCATCAATCTTGTGTCATACAAAAGAATTATTCAAAATGAACAAATCATTCAAGAACGACCCATCACTACTAGACAATAGACAGGAGAGCACATGGTACAGAGACACAACACAAGCTATGTGCTCACGAGAAAAGAGGACTAGAACAATGAGAGATCCCATTAACCGTGTGTTCACAAGAAACACAACACTAAAGCATGCAGCCACAATGTAAACACCAGGCCACGTGCTTAAACACCAACACAAACAGAACGCAAGACACGAGCACACGATAAATGAAAACACTTACCGTGCACTCACACATGCAACGTGCATGTTCCATCCCAGCACCAACCGAAACCAACTAGACTGAGGCGCTGAGAATAAAATAGCACAATGCAGACAAAACAAACACAAACACCAGGATGAGAGCACGGATCCTAAGCACGCCCAGCCTGAGCGAGGCCAAGACATCACTCATACAAAGACGGACAGCCAATGACAGGAAACATGAGTGGACGACTCAAGAAAACTCAAGCCGAGCACAACATATTAGACAAGACAGGACTAGTGTCCGGATTCTGCCACTAAAACCAGAGTTAACAAGACCGAAGTGGCAGAATTCTGACATCTAATGATAAAAAATTATTAATAAAAAAAAAACGTTTGCAGAAACACTTTGATTGACATACTCTATTTGTACGTGTCATCAGAGGGAGAAAGCCCCGCCCACTAGTGATGATCTCTCCCTCATTAGCATAGAACATTATAGTTGTTTTTGAATCTGCCACTATGCTGACACATAGGCATTTGTAGCTCCGCCCTCTTTTGAAAAGAGCAGAATCTCATTTGAATTTAAAGCGACAGTAACCAAAACGTCACCATTAGCATCAAAGCGTAAAAGGGGCCATTTAAAAGAGTTATAAAACATTATATGTGGGGTATTTTGAGCTGAACCTTCACATATACTGTACACTTTAGGGGCACACATTTTTTGTAAAAAAAAAGGGGTATATTAGGTCCCCTTTAAAGCTTTGTTGACAACCTGAACAGTTGTTATGAAGTAAGGGTCCGACGTAGGGATCTGTTTTTTTTTTTCAGGCCAGAAGTTCAATGGACTCATTTGGAGAAGAAATCATCTGGAGGCTCCCACTGGCAGACTAAAGCCATGAATGGCACGGCCCCCTGGAGCCACACACACCTGGCCCCTGCTCCCATACCGATGCCACAGATGGTATGGAAAACGCCTCATTTCTCAAGGCATGCGCCTGTTAGAACATTTCAGTCTGCTCACATGTTTTGAGTACAATATGTATGCTTTCCAAATCGTAGCGACCTGGCCAGTGCACTTATATTTGATACAAAATACGCTGTTGGTTTTGTGTGATTGTTAGTAATGTCTCTGTCTTTCTCTCTTCTGCATGCTTTTGTAATGATACAGAATGGAATGATTTATACTGGCTATGTAAGTCCTGCTTGTACATATACACGATTGAATCAAGTCAATTCAAAAAAGTATTCAATTAAAGCAGTTACAAGTATGTCTGTGTGCTTAATACTGACTTTTTTTTATGTCGCTCTCTTAGGCACCAGCTCCGGTTGCATTTCCGATGACAACCCCCCAAGTGCCTGTGTATGGGATGGTTAGTGTTTCTCAGTTTAATTACGCTCAGTGTTGTTATTATTATTATTATTAGGGCGTCACGGTGGTGCAGTGGGTAGTACGATTGCCTCACAGCAAGAAGTTTGCTGGTTTGAGCCCCGGTTGGCATTTCTGTGTGGAGTTTGCATGTTCTCCCCGTATTCGTGTGGGTTTCCTCCGGGTGCTCCGGTTTCACCCACAGTCCAAAGACATGCGCTATAGGTGAATTGAATAAGCTAAATTGGCAGTAGTGTATGTGTGAATGCAAGAGTGTATGGGTGTTTCCCAGTGTTGGGTTGCGGCTGGAAGGGCATCCGCTGTGTAAAACATGTGCTGGATAAGTTGGCTATTTTTTTTGAGTGAATGAACCGTCAAAATACAGTAATACCATAGTTTCTTTCAAAGTACTCAGTCTTACCTCCCCAAAAATCAGTTTAAAAGTTTTACACATGGTATCAAGATGCATTTTGGTTGATTCAATAACAAGTAAATTAGCATTTTTATATTATTATCGCTTTTTTACTTCAAAGATTTACATTTTATAGCTTTTGTTTGTATTTAAAAAATATTGTATATAATTAGCATATAGGCTTATATGCTTTCAATTACGAAGAGAACATTTATACTGCATACATTTCCATATTCCATATTACTTGATGCAGATTGTTTTTTTGAACAGGCAAATGTGAACTGCACAATATTACAAAATACATTTATAAATACAGTATGAAAAAACATGTTAGGATTGCTCATTTCCGTTCTTTTTCCTGAATGATGATACTCGTTGACCCATCATTAACCACTAATAGACAACAAAAAAGTTTTTTTTTTATCTGTTTATTAAACTTAACAAAGTAATTTAACTTTTTTACTTAAGAGAAATTTAAACAAATATTATTCCCACCTCTCCCCTCTAAACAAGTTGAAATTACATTTATCTAAGAAAAAAATAAAAATAAAAAAAAAATTAAAAAAAAATAAATTCCAAAATAATTAATAAATAAATTAAAAAAAATAAAATCAATATGTTAAAAAAATAATAAAAACCTGTACATAATACACATATACATTGATAACCTAATATTACAAACATTAATCCCCAGGTATTTACACAAAGTACTTAATTACATTTGCTTTGCAGTTGAAAGGCCCTAAGATTTAGATTGACAGATTGTAGAGATACTGACATGCTCAGAAAAGAAAAATTATAAATGGGTCCCATGTTTCAGAAAAAGTCCTAGTATTGCCATTTATTGTAAACTTGATTTTTCCAAATGGATGAAGCTCATTGCATTTCGCAACCATTTGCCAAAACTCGGGGGAAATCTTTGTTTCCGTAAAAAAACAAATAAATGTTAAGTTAGAATTATTTAATTAACTCATTGAAATACTCATTGGAAAAACCCTGGAGTGTTACTGGGTGTTATTACAAGAACTTTTCAGCCCGATCTCACAAGAAAACATAAATATTTGACGTTTTGTCAGTTTAGTGGCTAATTCGTACAAATTTATACAAGTTTAGTCGTACTAAAATATACGATTATAAAATGGCACCTAACCCCGCCCATAAACCCAATCGTCATTGGGGGATAATCAAATCGTACTAAATTGAACAAATTAGATTTTACAAATTCATACGAATTAGCCACAAAATTCGTAAAAAAGTTACGAATTGCCGTGAAATTGCGTTGGAATGTTATGACTTAAAAAATGATATTGTAATTAATGTTAATGAAGTTATCATAGTTATATGATTTTTCACCTGATAAAGGGTTAAACCAGAATGTCTAAGAGTCTTTTAATATTTCCAGAGGTTTGGTTTTATGTGAAAACAGCAGAATATATCTCACTAATCTGCAGCACATCTGTGAATGGAAAACACCATCAAATTATTTATTTTAAAGGATTGAATTTGCTAAATAAATAAAAAACTAAATAAAAGATGTAAAACAACAACATTACTCTGCGACAAGTCCACTTCACAACATCAAGGAAACCAAGACAGCAGAAAGTACATCCTGCGCATTTTCTTTAGTGATGTTTAGGGAAAAAAGCCTTACACATACAACAGTAAAAAGGAGCAAAAGAAGTATATTGTGTTTAAAAAGATGTACTGACCACACATTTTTAACCACACTGTAAAAAAAGGGTTCCACACAAATCATTTATGCTGCTCCAACACAAATCGATTAAGTTAATGTAACAAATTTAAGTGAATTGAACATAAAACAATTAAGTTCCAAAAAAACCCTCAAGAATTGTTGTTTCAGCTCATTTTAAATAATTAAGTTTGAATAAGCAGCAAAAATTGTTTTTAAGTAGTTTATTACAAAAACAAGAACACAATTTGGGATGGTGCCGCAGCTACAGTATATCAACATCAAATGTAATCTGTGATGTGTAATTTAAAAATGCACAGTCTTCAGATTTTTCTGTCACTAACAGAGATATTAATTTAACCCAACCTCTAGCCTACACTATAAAGACAATCTAGTTAATTGCATCTTCAACTACCTCTGGAAGTGGTCAAAAAAGCTTTTACAGACAAGCATACAGCGTGTGAATTCTGATGGTCGGACTTTCTTATATACTGTATCCACACATATGGTTTGCGACAATCAATTCCAGCAAATCTGGCAAATTCTGAAGCAATCGCATTAAATTCCACTTCAAAAACATATACAGAGATGCATTGCTTTGAGCCACTCTGTCTTGCACTCTCTTGCTCTTTTTCTGTTTTTCATAAGAGCCTAATAATGATACAAGCCATGAATGTTTGCTACTCGTTCCTAGTTCAGCACTGGGAAACCTGGTCACCATATATAATTATAAACAATTATAAAGCCTAGTCTGTGGTAAACTATTGTCTCTGGTGACCCTGTCATACATGATACATCATACAGCGCTCTTCAGTGTTAATCCTCTTGATTAGTTACTTTCACATAGGTCGACAGATTGGCTCATTTAAACATCTCTCAAATACAAGCCGACAGCTCCTGAAAGGTTTTAATGTTAAAAAAATTATTTTGAGCTTGTAAGCCCCTTGGCTCAGCCCATAACTTCCTCTCACATCAACGATTTCCATCTGACTTGTTCTCTCGAATGTGAAGAAAAACTGAATTAGCTTTTGCGACAGCAAAAATTGCACTGTGTGTGTGCCCGCTTTGAGACATTGTTTACACCTTGTGGGAATATAAATTTGAATAATCTAGTTTAAAATTACCAATAATATATATAACAAAAAAGTTATATATATTTTTTTTTTTTAAAAGTCATTTCATTCAAAACTATAAGAACCCAGACGTGAGAGACAATAAACCTTTTGCCCTCCTGAGCATTGGCATATCCCAAAGTAATGCAAGCAGGGTCTCAATGATTGTGCCTTTGTCTTTGGGAAGCATTCAGGCTAAAGAAACAATTTTATTACATTTGGGCGCATGAAACTTCAGTGTCTGTACGGGTTCTGGAACTATCTACCAAATTTGTATGACTTGCTTAACCACCTCCACCTTAACACTGCCCCCAAACATATATAATTAGACTCAGACTCTATGGTCCAATCCCAACTCTACCCCCTAGCTCTTCCCCTTACCCCTACCCCTTATTTTGCGTGTTCAAGTGAAGGGGTAGGGGTGTCTTAATTCTCTTTAGCTTGAAGGCGTAGGGCTAAGGAGAAGGGCTAGATAGCCCTTGAAACTGAGATTTTTCAGGACCACACTCGAAACCAAGGGGTACCAAATTTTCCCACAATACACCATCTACAACGGCAGCATGGCTGCACACGGAAGTAATAAGATGCACAAATTAGTATTTTTTGTAATTATTACGAATTTTTACAACAAGCAAGCACATGTTTTGATACATTTTTAACATCGTTCGTGTTTAATCATCATGGTTTAAACAATTTTTTCTCTATTTATAATCCATAATAATAACTCCTGTATAGCAGTCCCACAACATTCTGTCACTCGATGACACTCGAATACCCTATCAGAAAAGTCTGTTGACCGGGAATCACTTTTATACAGTGTCTTGCGTAATGTTACTGTTGTTTTCGTGTGTTTACATAGATGAATGTGGCCACGGTGTAAATGCACAACACAGTTACGAGCTTTTATCGTTCCAATAACATAATATCGTTGATTTAATTGATTTCCTAAAGATAAATACCAAAAAACAATGCAACTGGAATAACGTGTTCAGGTGCTGTAGTGCTGTCCCATTTCTTAGGGGTAAATTTTGAAGCCCTTCCCCTTCACAATCTGTTTCAAGGGCCAAGGGGAAGGGAAAGGTGTAGGGGTACAAAAAAAACAATTGGGATTGGGCCTAAGAGACTCTTGTAGACTTCTTTGAAGATGCTGTTTGATTGCAGAACAACCAACATGTTCTCAGTAAAGAATTTGAAATGGAAGCTTGAAATGAGTTTCCTAGCTTGGGTTCTAAAACTTGGTGCCGTGACCCAGATAGAGATTGAAACCACAAATTTCCAACAACATGCATGTAGTATTGTCCACTTAAGCACCTCTTAATACCAGATACCTCTGCAACTCATACTGAAACTTCACTGCTCTGTAGATTCCTCCTCCTGTGGGCCAGATGGGGTCAGTGCCCCTGATGGCGCCCCAGCCTGTGATATATAACCAGCCCATCCTCCGCACCACTAACCCTTTCACCCCAATCCCTGGAGCTCAGGTACTCTACATTTACCTACATTTGCAGGCTGTTCTTCTGTACTCTGTGATAACACGATCCCTCTCTTCCAGATGCACTTCATGTAGCACTGAGGAGCATGATGAACTGACACATACGCCCGAGGAAAAACATCAACCAATCCAAAACCAAAAATGGCAAAGCAGACATGAGAAATGGTTCAAAAGGCTCGAAGAGTTTGAAGATGTTCATGTGGCATCCCCCCTGCCCCTTAACCTGTGTGTTTGTAACATAACCCCCTTCATCCAGCGACAAAACGGTCCTCCGTCATTTTACATGTTACCTTTAATTTCTAAGTGTCGAAATCTAGTGTTTTTAGGCAGCCCTCTTTGATGATGTCACTGGCTGATGCAAGCGGAATGACAGTGTACAGTGAATTGCAGTGGAATGAAAAGTTGTCATGATGTCAAGCCCCTCCTCCTCCCCCGTTTGGAAAAGTGATTGTTGTAATTGTGCACACTTGAATCAATGTTTATAATGTCTAAAAACCAAGCCACGGTTTTGTATACACATTGCCTGAATAGTGTTTCGAAATCAAACCACTGTCAATGTTGATTGTGCCACAGCGGCTGGAATCTCGATTTCTTGAGTCTTGGAGAAATGTGTACAGGTCACTTTTTCGTACATTTGTCTCGTCCCTTCAGACATTTTGGATTTCACCTTAAAAGTTCGATTTGTTTCTACATGACTTGTAATGCCTCATTCAGGTATGGTAAGGTATGGCTGTTTGGATTAAAGTCAAATACTGCAGTATGTTTCTGTATGGAAGTGATACAGTTTATTACATAACTTGCAAAAACTAATCAACCGTTATACCCTAATGCAGTGGTGGTATATTATGGACGTTATTTAATGAACTCATTCAATCCCATAATGCACCTCGATAACAAGTGTACTAGAGATTAGCACTGAATGAACACACATCTCAGCTTTTGAATACCTTCACTCTAGCTACAATTCCATCCACCTATTTTTATGCACATTTTGGATATGCGCATAAAAAAAACGCTTCATGGAAACACCAAGATGCGCATCAATTTTGAAAATGCGCATAAAAAACATGCGCATAACTGAGTAGGATAAACCTTTTTATTCAATAAGAAAACATGCGCATAAACTGCTATGGAAACACTTTTACCGCACAAATTCCAGTATGCGCATTAAAAAAGGTCATGTGATTTTGTTGTTAGAGATCATGTGATGATAAAAATGTACATGAATGGACAAACCAGCAGGCTGAGCACACTGTAAAACATCTGACATGTTGTTTTGGTCATTCTAAAACGCTTTACCGTTTCATTATTAGTGTTATTATATTAACAATGACCTCCAGAATCAAGAGCGTCTGTGCTCCGTGTCTCACGTCTTCAAACGCCATCGCGTGTTCACTGTGTGTCAGGATTGTCTTCTGAGGCGCAAGTCATTTATTAAATGAGGAAAAGATTCACGCAGCTTCTCCAAATGCAACAAATTCAGTTTTTACTGTTGATATTTGGCGCCAGATAATCAGGAAGTGACGATTTTATTTGCTTTGACTCGTTGGATGGAAACGCTGCTTTATTCGCATGTTTTTTGTATGATATTACAGTTTTGTGCATAAAGTTAATTCGCATTCTTTGATGGAAACATAGCTAATGTTAGTGTAGTATGTAGGTAATGAGTGAATTTCTAGTATTTCAACACTTCGGGTTCTCCCTGATAGCACATGTACATTATGGAGATGTCTATTTGATGTTTGTATTTACATCTTTAAGACATCTTTTAGACAAAATGTCTGTTAGACATCAATTTTGGACATTAAAATAGATAATAATAATAATGTATTTTTATATAGCGCCTTTAAAACTTACTTCTCAAAGCGCTGCACACAAAAAAGATACAGATATAAAAACAGTTTTGAGTAACAGAAAAATTGAAACATTCAAAATAGATAACGCATTTAAATATCTAGAAACATAAACTAAGAATGCACACCTCACGAATAGGTCCTTTGACCTCCTCAAAGGAGTGTAATGTAGTGTGTTTTCACGGATGATTTATAAAAACCTGAAGGAGTCAGCATGTCTAATCTCATAGGGGAGAGAGCTCCAGAGCCTCGGAGCCAGGGACGTGGTCACCCATAGACTGCAGACGAGTGGAGTGGACTGTTAAAAGGCCAGAATCGGAGGAACCGAGGTCACATGAAGGGGAGTACAGTGTTAAAAATTTCAGACAGATAATGTGGAGCCAAACCATGCAGGGCCTTCTATGTGAGTTTAAAATATGTATTTAAGATGTTCTAAATATTAAGTGTTCATTTAGCTGTCCCTTTTTATCAGACTTTGGAACACATCTTCCAGGCCAAACTTTTTTTTTTAAATACATCTCGAAGATGTACTTGTTCTATCTCCTGATGTCAGTGGGTATTTGGTTAAACACCTGAAATGACCAACCTGCCCCGCTGTCACCTCACAGCAAGAAGGTCGCTGGTTCGAGCCTCAGCTGGGTCAGTTGGCATTTCTGTGTGGAGTTTGCATGTTCAGGTGAATTGGGTAAGCTAAAATTGTCTGTAGTGTATGTGTCTTGTTCCAAATATGTAAATGTAAGTTATGTAAATTGGAAATGGTAAAAATAGTTGGTAAGATACAATCTAAGTAGTTCACGCATTGAACTGCAACAGTCGTGCATTTAGATTTGTGACGTAAATTCATGAGGACACACAAAACAAAACTCATTATTTTTATTCCAGCTAGAGGGTGAAAACATATCTATAGGTTGTAATAAGATGCCAGCATAAACAAGTTATTTTGTCTTTTTTTGGAGGTGGAAACTTTCAAATAAGGTCTGTGTTTACGTAACCCCACCGTTCCTACATCACCCAACCCGCTCCGAGATAGGATTGAACCGGCAACTCTCCGCATGGGAGTCGGTTGCTCTAACAAGGAGGCTAAAGACCATAGCCTCTGTTGCTCTCAGAAATAAAGGTACAGGAGCTGTTGTAGCACCTGTGACCTACAGATTAATTGATGTCCTTATAAACACTATGGGCCGATCAGAAGACTAGATTCGCTCAAGAGCCAGAGTTGCAGCAAGAGAAAAGACAAGTCAATGGGGTTTGATTGAAAAAATAAGTGCTTTATAAATTCTTTTAAAAAGTTTAGATTTTCAAGTTCAAAAATCACAATAACACAATATAAATAAAATAGAAACAATAACAAATTGAATCAGATAAACAAAAACCACAATAGCTTAAACAAAACCTAAAATAACCCAATTTCTGTATAATTGTTTAGTTACTATTTCTAGAATGCTATTATTTAGGATACTATGCTTAAAATTCTATTATTTAAAATAAATATATATACTAATATATTATAATAATAACTCCTATATTTATTATTTATCACTTATTGTTACTTATTTACTTATTCAGCTAATTATATTACCTAATTATCTAGTTATATTATCTAGTCTAATAATATTACCTAATAAATCCAGTTATTTAATAAATCTATTTATCTAATAAATTAGTTTCACTTTAGCTCTTCACAGTTAAATGACTGTTCAGTCACCGAAAACAAACCCAGTTCACAGTTGAATGAAAAGAAAATGCAATTAATTATTTTACACAATAACTCTTTTTTTTCTCTTTTCAAAACACTCCAAATAAAATGACAAAACAGAACTCGCAATGACAATTTCTCACTGAAATTATGAACAGGAACAATTTAGCTCTTTACAATAAACTTTTCTTCGTTTAACAGGAGTTCAGTATTCTCTTTACTTCTCCTTGGTGTCCGTTCAGAAAGCAAAACTCAGTTCCACGGGATGGAAAAACTCGTATCAGTATCAGTAAAAATGACGTGTGTGTGTGGACTGTGAAACTTGTAGTGTACGTGTATGACTACCACTTTTCCAAAAGGAATCGTTGACCAGATTCGTTGAACACAGGGATGGCTCGCCAGTCTCCACCAACTTGAACTTTTTACAGCCAGCGGAAACGCTAACTCCAGCACTTCTCTCAATTCCTCGACCAGAATTGCGACAGACGACAGATCTCAGGAACAGCAGATGAAATAAAATAAAATAAAAGAGAACAGGAGGAAAAGGGGAGAAAAAAAACCCAACCTTGCAAAACAAGGTGAAAAATCTGCATTAATCACACATGAATTCTAATTTCAGCCATTAACATTTAAATGGGTACATATTAACTACAATAAATGCATTAAAATGAATACATTCACTCACATATTCTCTTTTGTGCATATATTTTCCCAGCATAAAGCACTAATCGCATTAAACAGCATACAACAGCATATGGAGCACACATTAGCCTGTAGCTGCAGACCGCATGGTTAGCATAACTCCATAGGTGCTGCATTACCCTTTATGGAATTATAAAGCTAAAACTATCTTAAACTCATATAAAGCACAATAAAATAATCACACTATATCCCTTTTCCAAGAAGTTTGCAGGAATAGTACATTTTTAACTGTTTTAAGCACTTATTTCCCCAAAAGACAAACACATTCCAATGATCTGTGAATATTTCTATATATATATATAAAATATAATTATTTAATCATTCACTTACCAAGAAAATGGCAAGGATTTGAAGCAAATCCTTGATGTAGCGAGGGAAAAAGTCAGATTCCCTAGATTTTCAGCGATCAAATTAGATGCAATTCACTCCTCGGATTCAGCACAGCACAATCGGTACTAAATGCAACTTTCTCTGATGACGCTTCTCTCTTTCAAACACTCTTACTCAGGTATCAATCTTCTATATCTATATATCAAGTATCTAATCTCACTTTTCAAAACTTGTCTCGGGAATCGCACTAGTTCGCTGTTGTCTCGTTCGCCGCTCGTCTCACTCTGGCCTCTGTGTAAAGACGCAGCTCACTCCCGCAGCTCGTGATGACGCAATACTAATGGGCGGAGCTAACTCTAATTTTCTATTTCGGGAGTAATTATTATTTTTTAATATTTATTAATGTTCCTCAAATAATATTTGGCTATTTATCATTAAACTATATATCTAGTTAACTATTTTTCTATGTGTTATAATATATTTCTCTTTTCTATTGGCAGGTTAATATGGTTCTAGTAACCTGGGTTACACCCTCCCCCGCGGAATATATGCACGTCCCGTTGCATCTACACATGAATAACAGGGGAAACAACGGTTTCCTCTAAGGAAGAGCTAACTGCATCGCTAAGACCCTGCAATAGAGACTGAATCACCAAGGTGAGTGGGTTCCCTAATTGAGGGTACTCAAACTTTTTCGGGGGGCGTCGCTCTCTCTGTGAGCGTCTAGGGGCAACGCTTACTTCAGGATCACCATTCTCTTGTTCAATCTTTGAAGCTTCAGCATCACTGATCTCGTTTGTGTCTGGATTTGTTTCTTCTCTTTGTAACGGAGGACCTTCTCTGCATTCTTCCACAGGTTTGGCTTCAGGTAAGTGTCTCCTCTCAGGTAAGTATTCCTCCACTGGTTCGCTTTCAGGTAAGTGTCTCCTTTCCGGTAAGTATTCCTCCACTGGTTCCTCATGATTATCCTCTCCAGATTCCAAAGTAAGCAAGTTTTCCCTTGTGGGCTCAGGGAGTTGTAAACCAGATGCACCTTCCTGAACACACGGCAAATATCTTGTGGTAATCTCAATTTCAGAGCTTACAGTTCCACCAGGGACATAACAGGGAAATTGTTCATCTTCAGACACTGGGCTCTCTTCAACAGATTCTGATCTCTGCGCTTCAACATCATTAGTTGAGGCTCTTGTTCTAGGTTTCCTGGTAACTCTTTTTCCAGGTTGCTCATCAGGTCTGCTTGGCTGTAAAAATCCACACGGTAACAACAAATCCCGATGCAGCGTCCTGAGAGGTCCTGTCTTTCCTTCCAGCTGGACAGTGTAAACTGGTAAGTCGTGAACTCTTTTGACAACTACGTAAACTCCAGGCTCCCATTTATCAGCCAGTTTGTGTTTCCCTCTTAATCTCACATTTTTCACAAGGACCCTGTCCCCTTCTTCTAGAGTAGAAGCAACTACTCCTTTGTCAAATCTTCTTTTGTTACGCCCAGCTACTTTATTAGCATTCCTAATAGCCAATTCATAACTCTCTCGTAGTCGGTCTTTCAATCCTTGTACGTATTGGGAATGCGACTTCGTAGGGGTATTCACTGGCAGTCCAAAAGCCAAATCAACTGGCAACCGGGGTTGTCTTCCGAACATTAGTTCGTAAGGAGTATATCCTGTGGTGTCGTTTCGAGTACAGTTATAAGCGTGGACCAGGGGCTTAACAAATTCCTTCCATCGACACTTCTTTTCATTCTCCAGAGTTCCCAACATCTGGAGAAGAGTACGATTGAACCTCTCGACTGGATTTCCCCTCGGATGGTATGGGGTGGTCCTTACTTTACGGATACCGGCGATCTTACACAGTTCCTTTATCATCTTCGACTCAAAATCTGCCCCCTGTTCACTATGCAATTTCTCTGGGAACCCGTAGTGCACAAAGAAGTTGTCCCATAGACTTTTGGCTACGGTCTGGGCAGTTTGGTTCCGGGTAGGTATCGCAACTGCGTACTTCGTGAAGTGGTCCGTAATGACCAATATATTCTTGGTGTTACTTTGGTCTGGTTCAAGAGACAGAAAATCTATACACACCAGCTCCATCGGCATGCTAGTTCTTATATTCACCAAAGGAGCTGCCCTTTCTGGTACAGTCTTCCTGCGGACACAACGTTCACAAGTCCTGACCTTTACTTCTACAGATTGCGACATCCTAGGCCAGAAGAACCTTGACCTGACGAGATCCAGGGTTCGATCAACACCCATATGACCCATATCATCGTGAAGACTTCTTAGCACTACACTTCTCAGTGTAGTGGGAAGCACTAACTGATATAGAGAAACTCCTTGGGCTTGTTTCCTCCTATACAGTACTCCATTTCTCATTTCAAAACGATTCCATTCCTTGAACCACAACTGCAAGGTAGGTGACTGACTGGTGAGGTTACAAGGTTTCCTGCCCCTGTCGAATGCTTCAATGACTACTTTTAGTTCTGAATCCTTCCTCTGCAGATCAGCCAAGGATGACGGGACAAGATGGGGAAGATCTGGAAGACCATGGTCATCTTCGTGTTGGAATTCTCTAGGCAAGACATCTACATGGTGAGTAAGGGATTCGACTAGGGTAAGGGCAGTATCAGGTTGGTCTGGATCTCCAGTTGATCCGATCACTTGGTGTCTCTCGCATATCGCTCTGATAGTATCAGACAGGATGACAGATGGCTCAGCCTCCTGCTCCATGAAGTGGTGCAAAGCGAACTGTCTGATCCTATCCCTCTCCTTCTGTGAGACCAAGTCATCAAGAAGTTCGCCATGTGGTCGGCGAGAGAGTCCATCGGCATCTTGATTTTGGCTACCAGCTCGGTACTGTAGCTTAAAGTTGTACGTCGATAAGCTGGACAACCAACGGTAACTAACGGCGTCAAGCTTCGCTGAGGTGAGCACATACGTCAGAGGGTTACTATCCGTGACAACTGTGAACTCGGCTCCATAAAGATAATCATTAAATTTAGAGGTAACTGCCCACTTCAGTGCCAGAAACTCTAGTTTGTGGGCAGGGTATCGACTTTCTCCTTTTGTCAGTCCTCTGCTGGCAAAAGCTATTACTCTCATCTGGCCCTTATGTTGCTGGTATAAAGCTGCACCCAGTCCGGTGGTACTGGCATCCGTGTGGAGGACATAAGGGAGCTTGGGATTAGCAAAACCCAGTACAGGCGCAGACGTCAGTTTCTCAATTATGGCTCTGAAAGCAGAGTCACACTCTGTAGTCCATCGGTCATTAAAATCCTCTTTGGGATTAAAGTATCCTCCTTTCAGCTTCTTGCTCCTGTTCTTTTGGAGCGGAGGGTATCCTGCTGTGAGATCTGTAAGAGGTTTAACGATCTTAGAGAAATCTTGGACAAATCTCCTATAATATCCGGCAAAACCCAAGAAAGACTTTAACTCTTTGAGGTTCTTTGGCTTCGGCCAAGTCTTCAGAGCTTCGGTCTTGGAAGGATCGGTCTCTACTCCCTCTTGTGAGACTATATGGCCCAGATACTTTACCGATGTCTGGAAGAAACGACATTTCTCAGGAGAGAGCTTTAACCCGTACTCCTTCAGGCGATTGAACACTTGCAACAGCCGCTCTTCGTGCTCTTCTAGAGTCTTTGAAAACACAATAAGATCGTCAATGAATACTAACACCTCTTTTCGATTCAGGTCTCCCATGCATCGCTCCATCAATCGCTGGAACGTGCTCGGTGCATTGGATATCCCTTGGGGCATTCGATTAAATTCCCAGAATCCAAATGGGCAAACAAACGCGGTCTTGCACTTATCCGTCTCCTCCATTTCGATCTGGTAAAATCCAGACTTTAGGTCAAGCACGGAGAACCACTTTGACCCTGTTAACGTGGAAAAGACCTCCTCCAAGTTCGGCAGCGCATAAGCATCCTTAATTGTCTGCAAGTTGAGTTTTCTGAAATCGATGCATAGTCTTACTCCACCACTTTTCTTACGAACCACAACGATGGGTGAGGCAAATGGGGATTCAGACTCGCGTATGATTCCAGCTGACAATAGTTCTTGGAGATGAGCTCTTACAGCGTCAACATCTTGAGGATGGATGGGTCTAGCTCGGTGCTTGAATGGAGTCTCATTGCTTAACTTTATCTGATGTTTCACTTTTGTCGTGTGACCATAGTCAAGGTCATGCAGCGAGAAAACTTCAGGCATTGAACTCAGCAGCTTTGAAATCCTTTCCTTCCATTTCGCAGGTAAAGGGGAATCTCCAAAATCAAAGGCAATGTCACCACTGTTCTGCTTCTCTGTCTCTGGTTTCCCATCTGAAACTTGCTGCTGCTGGCCCACTATTCTCTGGACTGCATGGATTTCTGCCAACACAGTCTTTGGAGGAAGTCGTATGTCTTTCTGTGTCTTATTTCTCAACAGGACTGATAACTTAGAGGGATGTCTATGAGGTAGCGAGTGCAGACAGCTTGCAATCAGAACACCGTTCGGCAAGGGAGTTAATGGCGGTTCAAGGGTTACCCATCCTTTTATGTAGGGACCATTCAAGTGAACTCCACCGTCCAAAACCACTGTGCTCTTAGCAGGTATAACTTCCACTGTATTTGCTTTCACTCTCACACATCCAAGGTTCTTGTTGGTAGCCTGTTTCCATCTGGCTTCCAACACTCTAAGTACTGCCTGATACCCATGAAGATTGGACTGACACTTCACGGTGTTCTCAGCACTCTTACAGTACAGCGCATCGAGAGAGTTAGTTCCTACTAGGACCTGTGGGGAACTCGTCATATCAGGCACCACCAAAGCCAAAGTGGAAACTTCAATTTCAATCCCAGTGAAGGTCTGGGGAAACTTCAAAGTTAACTCAATATATCCTAGATATGGTACAGCCTGACCATTAGCTCCTTCGACTTCTAACAAATTACCCAGTGGTTTCAGAGGATAGTCTGCCAGGTTATTTTCGTAGAAGGATTGAGGGATGGTGGTCACCTGTGATCCTGTGTCTAGAAGACAATTCACTTTTCTGTCTCCAATAAATATTTCAGCCGTGCACTTCACTCCTATTAATCCATTAGGCAAGCAGTTCGACGGTGATGTGTCATAATTGTCTGTTTCAATGTTCTGCTTATAACATTCAGGGCGATAGTCTGAACGTCTGGTCTTCATATGCCCTCCTATAAAGACCCTCTCTCGTTTAAAGACTGGGCAGATCTTCTATACTGAGAGTCCCAGTGGCTCTGCTGCTCTCTCAGCTTCATCCTTTTCTCTGTAACTTTGTCAGGGTTTGCTGCGTTTTCACAGTTAACTGCCAAGTGTCCATCTTCTCCGCAACGGAAGCAATACCAGGCCCTCGGCCTATCAGTTCTCAATGAACTACTCTCAGGTTCACGATTTCTAACTGTACCAGGGGATCTCTGGGTGCTGAATACTTGGGGTGTCTGGCGAATAGCACTCTGAGCCTGCAATTCTGCTACTTGGCGACGCAACTTATGGATTTCTAATTCATCTATGTCGCTGGGTTTTGAACTTTGAGCTACAGACTCCTTTACTGCAGCTACTTGGGTGCTAAGCTCTTCCATCATCCCCTTCAAAGCAGCTATCTCAGCCTTTTCAGGTAAGACCTTCCTGTCCTTTTGCTCAGGTGGCGGTTTCAGAGCTGTGACTTGAGCTTGAATCTCCACTAGTTGTTTCCGTAGAAGACCAATCTCAGAATTCCCAGAATGGGATGCATCAAAGAGACAAGCTGACATCTGGTTGGATGGTGCTCGGGGTTTAGGATATACAACTGACTGTTTCGACATTCCAAGATGTTTTCTCATCCGTTCCTCCTTGGAGGCCTGTTTATCTTCTTGCGTGCGTATGAGCAATGCTAACTCGGCGAAGGTAGGTGGACGGGCTTCTCTTTTCTCAAGCTGGAGATCTGCTATTAGGCGATTGTCCCAGCAGCCCCTGCAAAACTGCTTTAACAAGTAACGATCTTGGTCATCTTCCGTTATACCATTCCGTCTGATAGCTGTACTAAGGAGGACCTGCAGTCGGTGC
This sequence comes from Danio kyathit, assembly GCA_903798195.1. Lineage (NCBI taxonomy): Eukaryota > Metazoa > Chordata > Actinopteri > Cypriniformes > Danionidae > Danio > Danio kyathit. The sequence goes on from LR812539.1 coordinate 38,198,060, forward strand.
AGGTAATCTGATGGCTTCTCATTCTGATTCTGAAGAGTGCTCATGAACTTGGCTAGCAGCTCGTCACCGTCCTCTACAGAACCATAGACAGAATCCAATATCTGAAGATAAGCAGCAGGTGAGGCTGGAGGGCGCACATGCTTCACGACATCAACTGCTGGGGGCAGAAGACTATCCAGAATTTTCCGTGTTCTGTGCAAATCAGAAATAGATGGATCATTCAACAAGAAATCAACACTTGCTCTCCATGTGTCGAAATCTGGCTCATGTGGGGGTCGTGGGGACTTTCCCGAGAACACCCTCAGACGAATCATAGCCTGTGAAGTACTTTCGCTTTTCACTATGTGCTCGACCACCATCTTCTGGACACCAGGTGGGTCTATAATGTTCGCAGGGAATATGGGAGTAGTGGATACAGTAATGTCCTGAGCGGGGTCTACTGGTGGAGGTGGGGACACACAGTTAATCGCGTTCTTGGTTGGGTTTTTACTCTCTGTGTTCTGAGCATCTGTTACAGGGGGGGAATCTGCAGAGTGAGTTCCTGAAATTTTCTCTAATTCTTCCTGGAGGACACTATGAAAAGGTCTCCCACTCACCTTGGCGATTGCCCTCAATTCTTCAAGATACCCTTCTGTGGCAGCACAACTAGTGGGCTTGGCATAAACTGAAGAAAGGGTACGCACACGAAAAATGACAGCTGGGTCAGAAAGACTCCCCAGACTCAAGGGTAGAAGAGGAAGTAGATTTTGAATTGCGGAGTTGTGGCTATATTCAACTATAGCGTTTCTGTAAAACTCGGACTCGGGATCGTCAATAACGAGGTTTTGGCTAATAGAACCATATCTCTGCAAGTATTTTTCTATTTCGTTGTCAACTTCGGTTAACGTAAGGCCTTCAATTAAGATCGCATTCTCTACATTAACGCTTTTTTGTTTCACAATGTCCATTTTTGCGTTGTAAAATACGAATTTCGTTTCTGCAGTTCTTTCGGTTGCTGCAATAACTGGCTCCTGGCTGGCTCGCCAACTTTCTGTAGCACCTGTGACCTACAGATTAATTGATGTCCTTATAAACACTATGGGCCGATCAGAAGACTAGATTCGCTCAAGAGCCAGAGTTGCAGCAAGAGAAAAGACAAGTCAATGGGGTTTGATTGAAAAAATAAGTGCTTTATAAATTCTTTTAAAAAGTTTAGATTGTCAAGTTCAAAAATCACAATAACACAATATAAATAAAATAGAAACAATAACAAATTGAATCAGATAAACAAAAACCACAATAGCTTAAACAAAACCTAAAATAACCCAATTTCTGTATAATTGTTTAGTTACTATTTCTAGAATGCTATTATTTAGGATACTATGCTTAAAATTCTATTATTTAAAATAAATATATATACTAATATATTATAATAATAACTCCTATATTTATTATTTATCACTTATTGTTACTTATTTACTTATTCAGCTAATTATATTACCTAATTATCTAGTTATATTATCTAGTCTAATAATATTACCTAATAAATCCAGTTATTTAATAAATCTATTTATCTAATAAATTAGTTTCACTTTAGCTCTTCACAGTTAAATGACTGTTCAGTCACCGAAAACAAACCCAGTTCACAGTTGAATGAAAAGAAAATGCAATTAATTATTTTACACAATAACTCTTTTTTTTCTCTTTTCAAAACACTCCAAATAAAATGACAAAACAGAACTCGCAATGACAATTTCTCACTGAAATTATGAACAGGAACAATTTAGCTCTTTACAATAAACTTTTCTTCGTTTAACAGGAGTTCAGTATTCTCTTTACTTCTCCTTGGTGTCCGTTCAGAAAGCAAAACTCAGTTCCACGGGATGGAAAAACTCGTATCAGTATCAGTAAAAATGACGTGTGTGTGTGGACTGTGAAACTTGTAGTGTACGTGTATGACTACCACTTTTCCAAAAGGAATCGTTGACCAGATTCGTTGAACACAGGGATGGCTCGCCAGTCTCCACCAACTTGAACTTTTTACAGCCAGCGGAAACGCTAACTCCAGCACTTCTCTCAATTCCTCGACCAGAATTGCGACAGACGACAGATCTCAGGAACAGCAGATGAAATAAAATAAAATAAAAGAGAACAGGAGGAAAAGGGGAGAAAAAAACCCAACCTTGCAAAACAAGGTGAAAAATCTGCATTAATCACACATGAATTCTAATTTCAGCCATTAACATTTAAATGGGTACATATTAACTACAATAAATGCATTAAAATTAATACATTCACTCACATATTCTCTTTTGTGCATATATTTTCCCAGCATAAAGCACTAATCGCATTAAACAGCATACAACAGCATATGGAGCACACATTAGCCTGTAGCTGCAGACCGCATGGTTAGCATAACTCCATAGGTGCTGCATTACCCTTTATGGAATTATAAAGCTAAAACTATCTTAAACTCATATAAAGCACAATAAAATAATCACACTATATCCCTTTTCCAAGAAGTTTGCAGGAATAGTACATTTTTAACTGTTTTAAGCACTTATTTCCCCAAAAGACAAACACATTCCAATGATCTGTGAATATTTCTATATATATATATATATAAAATATAATTATTTAATCATTCACTTACCAAGAAAATGGCAAGGATTTGAAGCAAATCCTTGATGTAGCGAGGGAAAAAGTCAGATTCCCTAGATTTTCAGCGATCAAATTAGATGCAATTCACTCCTCGGATTCAGCACAGCACAATCGGTACTAAATGCAACTTTCTCTGATGACGCTTCTCTCTTTCAAACACTCTTACTCAGGTATCAATCTTCTATATCTATATATCAAGTATCTAATCTCACTTTTCAAAACTTGTCTCGGGAATCGCTCTAGTTCGCTGTTGTCTCGTTCGCCGCTCGTCTCACTCTGGCCTCTGTGCAGTGTTGCCAGATGTAGCTGACTTTTTACAGCCCAAAAACCCGCCGACATGCGAAAACACCCGCCCAACAGCGTCGATTTTACTAAAAGTGGGGGGGTTGGGCGCTCCCATAGATATATAGGCCGCTCCAAAACGTATGAGGGGTGGTTGGATAGTCCTGTATTTCATGAAAAGTAGGGGGACAGGTCCCAAAATTGACGAAAATTTGGGGGTTACGGGAGATCGCGGGCAGGCGGGCGTACCTTTTCAATACCGCCCAAATATCCACTACCCGCCTATGATATTTTTTACTCGCAAACTTTGATTCAAAACCGCCCAATTGGGCGGGAAACCGCCCAATCTGGCAACACTGCCTCTGTGTAAAGACGCAGCTCACTCCCGCAGCTCGTGATGACGCAATACTAATGGGCGGAGCTAACTCTAATTTTCTATTTCGGGAGTAATTATTATTTTTTAATATTTATTAATGTTCCTCAAATAATATTTGGCTATTTATCATTAAAATATATATCTAGTTAACTATTTTTCTATGTGTTATAATATATTTCTCTTTTCTATTGGCAGGTTAATATGGTTCTAGTAACCTGGGTTACACTGTCACTTGGGCAGTACCTTTTTTAAAAGATACATATTTGTACCCAAATAGTTCACAGTGGTACCTAGAATGTGCATATTAGTACCCAAATGTACCTAAAAAGTACCTTTAAGGTACCATTATGGACCCTTCAGGTACAAATGTGTACCTTTTAAAAAGGTACTGCCCCAGTGACAGCTCCTGTACCTTTATTTCTGAGAGTGTAGAGCAACTTTTCAGGTTCAGAAGAGTGCGGTTTACCTGCACAGCACTTCACTAGCTGGCCTCTGTTAAAATTAAATTGAGATTGGCTGGTGAAGCTGTCGGAAGATTAGTGATTGAAACACTTAAGTCATGCTATCATGTTTGTTCATGGGGTGTCTTCAGTCAGCCATGTTGGAGAGCATAATGTAAACAATACCACCGAACAGAAAGAAACTGGCACATTTTGCAGATTACTGCTCTTCAATATGATCATTTAATGTAATATTTTGGCCTGTACTAATTTATCAGACTAAACAGACACTTTGAGTACCAGAGTTCAAAAGGTTCAAGCAGAATAGAGCCTATTAAATCTAGTTGGTTAAAATATTACACATTAGATTTAGCAGCTGACACATTTTTCCATGGTTTAGACAGCATAAATAAGCAGAACAGTGTATTCAGTAGTAGAGTATCTTGCCATCATCGCTGTTGCTGACATCCGAGTATCTCCAAAATGGCCATGCATATGGGTAACTGATGAAATTGAAAAGTGAAAACACTCCATAGCCTCACTGATTGACAATGACAGACAGCAACAAACACCTGTTCAAGTATTTTTATGTCAGCGTTAGCAGACATGTAGGGCTCTTTTGTTCCTGTCAGAAGTTATTTCGCCTATGGAACATCCTGAATCCACACTTGTGGGGTTAATTTTTTAAGATGAAAGAAAGTGTATCCTGTGTGTTTTCTTAATTTAAGGAAAATAATATGTCCAGCCCAGCAGGCACACAACATCATGAGACGTTAATATTAGGTTAGATTTAAATCATGATGTCAGGTGACCAAAATTCAATGTCTAGCCAGCGTCTAAGGACAACATTATTTGACATCCAATAACGACGTCAAATGATATTCATATTTGGTTGATTTTAGTTGCGTTGGAAAGTTATCAAAATCCAACGTCAAGCCAATGTCATATTGACGTCAAATACTGAGATTTGACAATCAAAATCCAACGTCTGATAGACATCATGGTGGTAACGTTCACATAGAGTTGCCACCTGTCCCTTAAAATACGGAATCGTCCCGTATTTGAGAATGAAATTGCGCGTCCTGTTTTGAATCAATACGGGATGGGTTTTGTCCCGTATTTTTTATCATCTTTTTTAAAAGTAGCTTTTTATGCAAATCATCCTACACGCATTTTATGAAGATGCCTCATTTCCTACTTTTGATTGGGTAATACTTGATGTCATCGTTAGTTTGATTGGTCTGGTTTTCACACCCTGGGTCAAAAATTGTAATTTGTAAAATTCTGTAAATACAATGTAAGTGGATCACGGTCCAATGTAATGTTGTGATTTGCTTGTTAAGATTAAGTCAGACACATACGCATAAATTTATTACATGAAACATTACATTTATTACATTAATAAACAACATAATGCCCTTGTAAAGAAAATAAACTCCTAAATTGCAACTTTCCATATTTTTAAATTAGAAATAGGCTATATGAAAACTTTACTAGCTAATGTTTGTAGCTAGTTTATGTATGTGCTGTTTCCATATTTGGATAGGTGTTACTGCAAATAATGACAAATATTTTAGCCAAAATCTGTTATCAATACCACCCTTTAAAATGAGGTTCATTAGTATTTTCTCCGGTCCTCTAGGTTACAGCAGCTGAGTTAACACAGGTGTACCACACTATTAAACATAACCTCAGCTATAACAGTGCTGCAGAGTTGTACAAGAGAAAGACTGACTCCATCTGATCTGTTTACACAGATTTCAATAAGACAGTTTATTTTAATGTCCAAGTGTTCATACTTTCCTGAAAACATATTTTAAGTTGCGATTTACCACCACTGGCATGCTATTGGGCCTGTGATTGGGGATGTGGCCCCCGCTGCAGTATGCGTCCCTTATTTTTTTGTATTAAAAGTGGTACGTCCACACAATGTAAAGCTGTAACACCATAAGAAGTTGATATTTGGTTGGACGTTGACATCGGCTTGATTGATGCCAACACGATGCCAACACGATTTTCATTTTCAAACAAAATGCAACGTGCCCACGACGCTGGGTTACAAAGTCAATCTGATGTCATGTTGACGTCCTGTGTCTGTTGGGTGGCGTCTCAAATAAATGTCAGAGCAAACAGGTAAACCTAGCGCAGTTACAAAATTCAATAGAGTAACTGATTGATATTAAGAACAAAAACTTTTGCTTATTTTTTAAATAATACAAAAATATTAGTTTTTTTGAAGGAACCAGGGTGATGCTAACATCTGCACTGACCTACAAACACAGTATCACTCAAAAAAGTTTGCAGTTGGATAAAGCCTTTACTGACTGCAAACTGACAAACTAACTATTCAAATGAAGCTTAAAAGAAAACTATTAGAATACATAACTAACAAAACAGAAAGATGCTTTCTGGCTAATTTGCTAATGCTAATCAGCCAAAATCTTGGTGTAATTTATCACCCAATGGTGTGCATTTGTAGCAGGACTTCTTTACGTGTTACCACACTTTTTACCTTATTTGCAATTTCTTAGGAAAAAAAGGCATTTCCACTCATACTTTCTAACACAAATATCTACAGACACGTTTATATTTGAGCCCTCACTGAAGGGCGCAGGCTCCACTGGGAAGAAAGTCTTCAACATAGCTGGCCACTGCTTTGGAGAGGTACGTCATGCTCCCGAAGCGGCCGCTGGGGGCGCTGTCGTAGATCAGCCTGCAGATGCCAGTCATGTGATCCTTCTCAAGGAGACTTTCTTCAGCTCCCAGTTCTTTCTGCACAAACACAATTCAGTGTTGAAGACATTCTAATATCTATTACTGAGAGTGTTTTATTGGACAAAAACCTATGATATGGTGCAAATTAGGTTTGTTTTATCTGAATGAAAAGATATTTTACATCCATCTCTAAAAGGCTGATTCATTGAGAGTATACCAGTGTGCAAATTATACACTGATGATCGGGGTGGGTAAACTTTTTCAGTAGTAGTTTGGTAATTACATGCTTCAGTGAGTCAAATCTATTAATGTATTTAAATTACATATAGTTTGTTAATAAAATGTATACATTTGCAGTGTTTTGAAGGATATTAAGTGACTATTTTAGAGGTTACTGTAAGTCAAACTATACAAATTATATTTGTATGGGTCTGAGTTTTCTATTTTTTAGGCTTTATGCAGATATAAACACCTATTTTACAAAAAACGTGTTTTGTGAATACTTAAGATGTCTATTGGTGCTCTAGAACTGCCAGGTTCAGGCTGTTGAATGATATTTTTCCTAGCATTGATTGGTGCGATTAAATGCATCAAAGTGGTATGAACCGTTATAGGGGGAGGGGGGGGGGGGGGGGTCAAATGTGTTTTTATATTATACATTTTTAATCATTAATATTTAAGAAAGCTAATATTAAAGAAATCTATTTCTTACTATTTAAGGGCTGACCCCCATACATCTTGTTTTGATGTCCTTCAGGGGGGATCAAACGTTAATTAGGGGGGTCAATTCCCCCAAACTCTCCTGCAATTCACACCCTGTAGTACACTGCTAATAAACAAAAAGACAAACTTATTTTGAGGAAATATCAATGTAATATCAATTATATGCCTCAAAAATGTAAATTTACTCTTCCTTTTAAACCTTTATGACTTTCTTTCCTGTATTAAAAAAAAAAAAAAAAGATAATTTAAAGTACTTCGTATATAAACTTTTGTCCTAAATGTGGTGCTAACCGAAAATACCATGGTTACCAATCAAATAGGATAAGATTTTAAAGTTACAGCAGGACCTGTCTGTAATATGCCCTCTGGCCAATAAGTTTTATATTCATTGAGGATACATCTCATGCCTCTGTAAAGGACATCCCAAGGAAGCTCACCTGATCATTGTAAAACAGGTCACTGGCCATCTGAACAATCCTCTCCACCTGAATGACACCACCCACACTCTGGATGTCCACCTCCGCCAACATGGTCAGCACCAGGATGGCCTCCACCAGCAGCTGACGGTACTCAGGTTGAGCAACCCGATTTAGCACCGACTCCACATGCACAGCAAACTTTATTTCTCCAGGAGTCATCTGAAAATGTTGTGACATTATTTTAGCATTCTGTGAATTTAATACTTTAATCTCAGTCATGTTTATCTCTTTAAGTTGTTTACCTCTCTTGTGGTTGAAGATGGAAGCACAAACCCCTCGATGGACAGACCATGGCACTGGTTAATACCAAAAAGGAATGAGATTTGAAGCATAAGCTTGACAAACTCGGACAACACAGTGTGTACCACGTTGAGCTTACATGGCAATAAAAAAGATAAAACGTCTATGTTTTACTGTTTGTTTACACAAAAGTGATATTTGGAGGCCTAAAAATGCACGTTTTCAAACATACAGGTTGTTGAAATGAATATCATGAGAATCACTGCTCTGTAGAAAAATGCATTTGTGATGCAAAAGCCACCTACTGGCCTTGCATTGAGAATACAGCATTTTAGTTGTTTTGAATGGCGATTGAAACCAATGGTACCGGTCTGCAGACTGCAAGAGAGGGCTGTAAAATGAAGAGGGCATCACTTGTAGTAGAGGCGTAACTTGAAGTTATCAAGATCCCATTAAACCAAGCGAGAAGTCACATTTAAATGTTGTTGCAAATATCAGTGCAAATTTGTAACAGTTAGAATTGCAAGCATGTCAAGTATGAACTCGTGGCTGTACATGCACAGTGGAGTAGGTGTAAACCTTAATAATTGTGATGTTTGGGTTTAGAGTTAGAGTAGGTGTAAATGTTAATAACTGATGGTTTGGTTTAGGGTTGAGGTAGGTGTAGACATTTAATAACACACAATGTAAAGGGTAATATAATACACTACCTGACAAAAGTCTGGTCGCCAATCCAAGTTTTAGAAACAACAAATAATAACTAGACTTCTAGTATAGCTTGGACGACTGCATCCATACGCCTCTGCAATGACTCCAATAACTTATTAATAAAGTCATCTGGAATGGCAAAGAAAGTGTTCTTGCAGGACTCCCAGAGTTCATCAAGATTCTTTGGATTCATCTTCGATGCCTTCTCCTTCATTTCCCCCCTAGACATGCTTAATAATGTTCATGTCTCGTGACTGGGCTGGCCAATCCTGGAGCACCTTGACCTTCTTTGCTTTCAGGAACTTTGATGTGGAGGCTGAAGTATGAGGAGTGCTATCCTGCTGAAGAATTTGCCCTCTCCTGTGATTTGTAATGTCATGGGCAGCACAAATGTCTGGATACCTCAGGCTGTTAATGTTGCCACCCACTCTGCAGATCTCTCGCACGCCCCTATACTAAATGTAACTCTAAACCATGATTTTTCCTTCACCAAACTTGACTGATTTCTGTGAGAATCTTGGGTCCATGCAGGTTCCAATACGTCTTCAGCAGTATTTGTGATGATTAGGATGCAGTTCAACCAGGGGCGGACTGGCCATCGGGAGCACCAGGACATTTCCCGGTGGCCTGGCGGTCAATCTGGTCTGCCGCCGTGCAGTTTATTACCTCACCTCGACATGCGATAGGCTGCTTGCAGCTTGATGGACACCTCAAACCACGAACCGCGATCGCGATCACCATAAGGTCCAAGGTCTAAGGTTTTTATACAACGAACAAGTAAAGCAAAAATTTAATATATGGAATATAAGTAGAATGATGTGTGTGTGCAGAAAAATCGTTGTAAAAGCTTTTACTATATATATATATATATATATATATATATATATATATATATATATATATATATATATATATATATATATTAGTTATATATACTGTATGTGTGTATATGTGTGTAAATATAACAAATATTTATATATTTAAAAAATATTATATATAATAAGAAGAATAACTATTATTGTTATAACAAGTGAAGTTTTAACAGTTTTTTTATTAGCTTTAGACAATGAAAAATTAGCAAACTGTTTTAGAGGATTTTTTTGTGCCAAATTTATTTTCCTTTGCCTTAGTCCCTAATTTATCAAGGGTTGCCACAACAGAATGAACCGCCAACTACTCTGGCATGTTTTACGGATGCTGCGGACTCTTGCATTCACACACACACTTATTTACTACAGACAGTTTAGTTAATCTAATTTGTAGTGTCAATTTTTACTTTCATTTTTTTTGGAAGATAAGGAAGGAAGTAGCAGCAGCACAACTGCTACAAATGCTTCTGCAGTTCAACTAGAGGTGGTGGACAGTTCAGCATTTGAGTCAGATCAGGAGCCTACAGGTAAATTCTAAGCCAAGTGAAACTAAATTTACATTATATGCTTTTAGGATGTATCATGGGGACACACATTTAAAGGCACATTTACAATATTAGCAGTCAGAGATTTACATGAAAAAGGTAGTGTAGGTAGCGGTGACAGTAGCAGAGGTGGCCTGAGATTGAAAAAAAGTTCCCGGCCTGAATTATTGTCCCAGTCCGCCCCTGAGTTCAACAGATGATTCATTGGAAAAATCTACCTTCTGCCACTTTTCCAAATGACCAACTAGATGATTAATTGTTGCTCTTACGATTGATGACAAGACTTGTCAGGTAGTGTACATTTTAATAAAAGTTAACGCTTCGGTTACTAAGGTAACCCTCGTTCAATGCTATGTGGAAACTTCCACTATGGGGGATTTCGTTCAGAAAACCAATCATCTGAAAGAGTATGTAAACGGGCCAATGAAATGCCAATGAGTTGGCAGCTTCAGCTTGCGCAGCTGATGCTCGTTGCAATCAATTTGGCTATACGAGCACAGTGCGAGCAAAGCCAAAGCATCATTTTTTTAGCTGAAGAGACTTTCACCTCAACAGCTAAGGGGTAATCATTATGGTAAAGGATTTCCGTTCCCCCCCTCGGGGAACGAGGGTTACCTTAGTAACCGGAGGGTTCCCCCTCGGGAGGGGAACTTCAATGCTATGTGGAAACTTCCACTATGGGGAAATGTATGGAAGAGGCCATAATGATTGAACCTTACCTTTGTTCCCGTCCCCGATGAGAGGTTTGCCAGGCAAAAGAGAGCGTGAGCGCACCTGCATCACCAGAGCATGGTCGTCCAACGTGTTCCCTGGCCCTTATCCCACTTCAACAGAAGATTTACGGATTTAGATATATTTTTTGGGAGCCGCAAATGCGTCTAGATTAATTTCTAGGAATTTAATACGACAGTACGTTGGGAAAGCGTGCAGTCCCGATAGGGAGGATGCTACAGAGACCACCTGCTACCCAAGTGGGGAGACTAGTGGCAAGAGAGCATATGGACTAGCCCTGAGAAGGGGGAGTACACATATGAATATAAGATGGTTAGCGGTGAGGGAAGACACGGGTCCGCCTGTGAGGGGGGACTGCATCGTGGCAGTATAAGCATATGGGATCGCCTAGTGGGGATCGCACATAGCGGGCACCTATACCCAGAACGCGGGCTGACCAGCGGGCAGACCTACAATATAACGGGTCAGCGTCTGACTCCTCGCTCTCTCGGGAAACAAAAGTTACACCTCTACTACAATTTACGCCCCCTTCATGTTACACCCCTCTCTTGCAGGCAGACCCAACTGATTGAATGCACAGAGAAGAATTCTCAACCTTCAGAATTGGGCTGTTTCAACTCATTTAATTAGTTTTAACAAGCAGCAATTTTTGAGTGTATAATCACTGAAGCAGTGTTTCAAGTGCAGAATAAAGTCAATAAATTATTTGTAAATGAGTAGAAACATAAATATTTAATAAATAATATTGAATAATTTAAATTGTAATTACTTGAGAAGTGGATACTGTCTGTTAATGCACCTTTACCTTCTGCAGAATCTTCCAGACGTTCTGATAGAATCCGACCGGGACTCTGTTTAGCGCTCCATCTAGACGTCTGCGCCGAAGCCACTGGCCGTGTCTGCTGTCACCCACGAGCGTGGCTCCTAATGAGCCCTGAAATGACTCGATAGATGGAAGTCTGTATCTCTGTGAAACAATCAGATTCATTTCACCTACGTTGGAAAAAAAGATAAGGTATGTTTGCCTCTGGTCCACTCACCCCTGATTCAATCTTTCCAATATTCAGCGAGTGGACTGACACAGCCTTAAGCACACAGGAAAAAAGGTCTCTGTTTTTACTTAATCTTTTGCAATTAAATCGAGTCATAAGCTGTCTGAATCCAAACACTGTCTCACCAGTTTGATATTATCAGCCTGTTTACTTGCTACTTTCACTTCGGTTTTGGTGGTGCTGGACTTGCTCTTGTCTTGGATATTGACCTCAGAGGTGGTCGCATTTCCTACTGAACGAACTGAAGCAGAAATATAAACACAAGCACACATTGAACTGGTGCATATAATAATGTAAACAAAGAGCAGAGGAGACCTTTTCTGCAAGTCAAAGGAAAAACCTTAGTAAAAAAGATTATAAATTATAATTTGACCATTCAAATCATACTTAAAGGTTTAGTTCACCCAAAAATTCGATTATCAATTACTCATTATCATTAAAGCACACCTATTTTACCTCTTTTTTTTAGGATTTAATATTAATATTATGGAGTGTGCCAGTTTAGGTTCAGTTCAAAACACAATTCAGATTTTTTATTATAATGTGTTAAAAGTGTCATTTTGGGGGGGTGTACACAGGTCGTTGTTTTAGGGGTGTGTTGCTTCACATTAAAATTAGTTTTGACTTCCCGCCCAACTTAACAAGAGGGCGGAGCCAAGAGCTCCCCCGCTTTGTGTATGGCAACAGACAGGCAGACAGAGAGACGCAACGAAAGTGAGAGGACCAGCATTCAGCCGTACATGTACGACCCGCACTCTGACACAGACCAAGCAGAGACTACTCTTGAGGAATCAATATTCCTAATGTGCCAGAATATGTCAGAGTGGTAGTTACAAAATCATTTGTGTCTTTGTATAGTTTTATAGCCACTACGTAATGATGCATGCGTCATCCGTATAGGCACGTAATGATTAACCAGTTTTACTATTAACAGCGATTTAATTCATCACGGTTAATTAATCGTAAAGGCCTCTCAACACTGTGTTTCTGCGCGGAACAAAACTGCGGCAACTAAACAAAGTTATGCCAACTGTGTGCTAGTTTAAAGTTCCGATGAAAAGTACACAGGTTTGCAAACCCACCTAAAGTTACAAACAATGGCGCCGATAAGAGCGATCACGTGGTGAATGTTAATCCGCCAGCCGAGATCAATCGAATGAAAGACTAAAAGACTCGGTGAATCAGCTGTTTAAGGGCCAGAATCTTGATATATTGCATGGCCACTAAATGTAAAATCTCTGTTGCTCATTCACAGGAAGACCATGAAGGCTTTTGTGTTGAACCCAATGAGCCTTGCATCCAAAAATAGAGCAAGGGTGTTCCTTTGGTGACATCTCTTTGACTCACACGCTGAAAATGGCGGACGTGAAACAACAAACAGAGGATGTGGTAATGCGCGCCTGTCAATCAATATTGGTGGGCGGGGGGACCGCACTCCTACGTCAAGTTGCGGTCTGTCTCAAAACCGCTCCAATTGGTCCACCGTTTTTATGTTTTACCGTTTTTTATGTTTTTATGGGTGTGTTTATGTCACACCAATATGACGGTCTATACACTATACATAGGAAACAGAGACAATAAAACAAGGCAAAGGGTGAAAACATCACTAAACAAGATAGGAAAATGCTTCGTGGTGTTACAATAACAGAAACAAGACTCAGCCATGATGTGTGTGAGTGTGTGTGTGTGTACTGTGTTTATGGTCCACCTGAATAGTCCTGAACAGCTTCAGCTGTGTGTGTTTGCAATCAAAAGGAATCTGGGCCAGGTGTGTGAGTAAAGTACATGATGAGATTTGTAGTACAGTTGAATGTGAGTGTTTTCCAGCAGTGTGCAAGAGTAACACTGCTGGTGATCATAACAACTGATGACACATGGACACATTTTTTGAGGAATGTTTTTCAACATAGGTTCATTTTGAACACGTAGCCCTATAAACATTTCTGGAAATCGCAAATTATGCAGCCAGAAGTACGTATGGCTGCATTTTTAAAACGAATGCTTTGTGGCGGTATGACGTCGTTCCTTTCCAGCTGTTACCAGATTGTCCAGTTAGCTCGCCATGTACATTGGTGGACTTGAGACGCAGAGAAGAGTTAATCACAATGACGGCGTTAAGTCCGGTGAAGAACGCTTACAAAAAAGTAGTTAAGACAAAAACAGTATCCAAAAAAATAAAATAAACATGTAAAAAACACGGTGAAAAATGTGGTAAAACTTGGTAAAAATCAGGTGAGGGCTTTTCTTTTTCTGGATTGCTTTTTAAAATTGTGATTGGGTTTAGGGAAGTGGGTCGGCGCTGGTCAGTCAGTGCATTTTAAAATACTATTGGTTGGCTTTAGGGAAGGAGAAGGGTGGGTCAGTCGGTCGGTCAATCAGTCATCCAGTCAGTCAAACCGTCAGTCAACAGCGGCCTCTACTGGATTTATGCAAGAACAGCAGGTGTGAATGGCACTCGCGAGAGAAATTTGAGATCTTGAAAAGCATACACAGCAGCCTCTGGTGGATTCGCGAAAAAAAAAAAAAAAAAAAAAAAAACGTAGCTCCGGGGACGCATTTCTCCAGAAATGTATATAGAGGTAAGTTTTTGAAATGAGCCTGGGTTGATAATTAGTCAGAATTTTCATTTTAGTGTGAACTATCCTTTTATGAGAGTATGCAGTTATAATCTTCTTCTTTAATGTTGCATGGCAATAAGATCATGGCTAAAAATTGCTTACCGCTTTTTTGAACTCCAAACTCTTTGCCACTGAGGATATTAAGCAGCAGGTTCTTCATCTCAAATGGGCTCATGTTCATCAAATTCTCTGTAGCCTCCTCACCTAAAAATACTGATATGATCATCTTGTTCTTTCAACCAGAGTAACAAAAAATATATTATTTAAGGGTGTGAACTGATTAAAAATGAATTGATTTAAAGATATGGTATTTTTGAATAAGGTATAAGGTAAATAAGGTATTTTTGATGAAAGAAATGCAGACCTGGTTATGAATAATAGTGTTTTATTCATTATTCATTTGTTAAAAAATCAAACTGACCAAAAGCTTTTGAAAGGCACTACATGTGTCAAAGACAAAATGTCCCATTTTGTGTTTGCATCAAAATACATTCACAAAAATGCAAAGATAGCATATTAAATTCTCATAAAGTGTCTACTTTAATGTTTCAAATGCATTTTATGAGAAAATAAACAAAGATTTTGGTGAAAAAAATTTCGTTGTCATTCATGTTTATATAAAAAACTAAACATACTTCTGCTGATCTGTACATTTAAGTGTGTGATCATACACAATTTTGTTTATATTTAAAATGTCTTTTTTTTTTTTTACAAATAGATGATGAGATCCTTTAATAGAGTCTTTAATCTGTCTTCAAATGACTCTTATGATTTGAATATTTTTATTGCAGTTATTTTCAGATATTATACAAACATATAAATGTATATGAAAAATATAAGTCCTATCACCAGTGTTGGGTAAGTTACTTTAAAAAAGTAATAGATTACAAATTATTGATTACTACTGGAAAATTGTAATCTGATTACATTACTAATTACTTCATGTAAAAAGTAATCAGATTACTAATTACTTTATTTTTAAGTTACTTTTAAAGCATAAAATATACCTATAAAAATACAAAATAAACTGCAGCAATTGAATATTCTCTGAAAAACATTACAATGGGCTGATCACAGCATGGCATGTTCAAAAGACTTAAAGAGTTCACCCAAAACTTAAAATTCTCTCATCATTCACTTGTTCTGATCCGTTTTTTGTTTTGTTTTTTTTTTATGAACACCAAAGATACCATGAAAAAAACTGGATACCTGTAACCATTGACATCCATAGTATTGAAAAGCACTGCAGCGTTTGGGTATTCTGTGTTTGTCTGAGGTAATTAGTCTACTGAAATGTGTATATTGCAATCAAAGCATGAAGCTGTGACTCGCTGTTTTCAACTGATGCACCTGGAAAATGAGAGCGTGTGCAATATGCGCTCCGGATATGTGTACGCAAGCCGCACGCCTCCATTAAAAATAACAAACTTGCACGTGCAAAAAATGTGAAATGTGAACGGCCCCATAAGCAGCTATGCTTCTCTTCACATTCAGAAGATATTTTCACCCCCTATCCTGCACAAAAATCCTATTTAGCCTGTTTAGGCTGAGTTGGGCTGCCGTGTTTTTGGGCGCCGGTGTCCTTGTTGACGAGGGATGTCGTAGAATGCTTTCTATTCAAGTGCTTGAACAAGTTGCTGGTCGAGTTAAAAGCAGTCGAAAGTTCTTTAGAGACTAGACATAGACTGCATTTCACAGCAATGTTTTTGTTTTTACTCTTCATGAAATCAAAGTAATGTCTGTATTTTCAATTGAAGAAGCAACTGCTTTTATTCAGCTCGCATTCTCCACTAATTTAAAAGTGCATGCTTATTGACTGACGGTGCAGCGGAAAACGTTATTTAAAAGAAGCATTTTTTTCTTCTAAAAACTGTATTTGTACACTCTCAGAAATAAAGGTACGCGAGCTGTCACTGGGGTGGTACCTTTTCAAAAGGTACACTTTTGTACTTAAAGGGTCCATATTGGTGAAAGGGTCCATATTGGTGAAGTTTTTTCCTCGCCGCTGTCGCCACTGGCTTGCATGGTTCGGGATCTGTAGAGCTGCGCATCGATGGATTTGCTCTTCAGTGTTTGGACTCTCAGTAGTGATTATTAACCCACACTGAACTGAGCTAAACTGAACTGAACTTAATCTCTGAAAATTGAACTGACACTGTTTCAATTCACTATAATCTTCCATGTGAAGCTGCTTTGACACAATCTACATTGTATAAGCGCTATACAAATAAAGATGAATTGAATTGAATTGAATATTGGTACCTCAAAAGTATATATTAGTACCTACCAATTTTAAGAGGAACATTTTTGTACTTTTTAGGTACTAATCTGTACCCTTGAGGTATTAATATGGACCTTTTAGGTACAAATTTGTACCTTTTGAAAAGGTACCACCCCAGTGACAGCTCGCGTACCTTTATTTCTGAGAGTGTAATGTAAGTAACGCAATTGCATTCACTTTAGTAACTGTAATCAAATTACACAAATTTAAAATGTAATTTGTTACATTACTGCATTCCTCAAAAATGTATTTAGAATACAGTAACACGTTACACCCAACTCTGCCTATCAGTAAAGAATCAGTAACGAGATGACATTAAATGATAGTAAAACCAGCAACAACAACAACAAAAAAAAAAACCTGCAGAACTCTCAAATCAAACGTAAACTTTTCTACCCATTTCTAAGCATCATCCCTCCCATTTCCCAACCTGAAATTCAAATGTTTCTTGATCGAAATATGCCTGACAAGAATTTCTACCTATATAACCACTGCTTCACTAAATGAATATTAAGTGGGAGTAAATCATGGTAAAAATCAATGATTGTTATTTTTTGCTCTGAAGTAAGATTAAACAAGACACACTGTAATGTATGAGAAAAGAGTACATCAAAACAGGAACTGAGAGATACCTGAACACTGGAGAGACTGGGCCAGTTCAGTCACCATGACCTGAAGAATCAGACCAATGCGCAGGCGAAACATTTCACTGAAGATCTTAGGTTGGGTGCGAATGATCATACCCAGAAACACCATGATCTCCTGCCGGGAGCATACGGAAGAGTCAGTGAAATTAAAACACATAAAGCTGAGATGTGGATCTGGCCTGAGCTCTAACCTGAGTGAGGATGGCGATGGTGAGGTTGTTCTCGCTGGCATCATCGATCAGCCTTGCCAGCTTATCTGGAGGCATCGGCCTGAAGGAGACAAACACCGTATTATGAACATGTAAACATGAATGCAAACATACAGTATATGTGTGTACTCACGCTGAAATAGTTTTCTCTCTTGGTTCAGGAGGAAGCCCGACTGTTAGATGTTTCTGATGGATTAATAAGTATGAGCAAGCCTGTTAATGGAAAAATATAATTTCATTTAAATTCAACTAAAAATCAAAATGGATAATTATTTTGTATGGAATATTGCAGTATTTATTATACATTTGATTTCCTTTTAATTCATATGCCACTGTAATTCTTTTTAATTTTTAATTTCCTTTTAATTCATATGCCACTGCAATCCTTTGCGAATTCTGTTTTCTGCCGACAACCTGTCAATCATATGAGATCCACCAATAGCAAAACACAATGATTCAAACGATCCAATCAACTTCCAAAGAACAAAATCAAGTTAAAAACTCTGCAGAACTTTAAAAAAACTTTAAAGATGATCCTGAAACTAATGCTGGATCCATCAATTCTAGTTGATCTTGCAAACTCCTCTTTCTGGACATTATTAGTTTGGAATATACCACAGCCAAAGTCAATGGCGCCAGCAGGAAAACTATACGATTTTGATCAAATATAAGTGAGACTGTATCAAACATTTTATTCCAATATTACTGTTTTTATTATCATCTACCTTTCTGTTGGATGGATCTCGGGCTTTGTTGTAAATATTTCTAAATCTAAAATGCTCAATGAATGAAAAAACACTTTAAAGAAAGATCTGTTGTTCCCTCTGAGTTTGTTTATCGATTTTATATGCTGTTTTGTAACCTGTGATCTATCTGTTTGCATTAACTCATAATTATATTGGTTGGTTTTCTGTGCAACATCATGGGTAATATTGTTTTCTTGAGCAATTGCATTTATTAAACTACTTTAATATTAACTATATACACTCACCGGCCACTTTATTAGGTACACCTGTCCAACTGCTCGTTAACACAAATTTCTAATCAGCCAATCACATGGCAGCAACTCAATGCACTTTGAACGTGGCATGGTTGTTGGTGCCAAATGGGCTGGTCTGAGTATTTCAGAAACTGCAGATCTGCTGGGATTTTCACGCACAACCAACTCTAGGGTTTACAGACAATGGTCCGAAAAAGAAAATATATCCAGGGAGTGGCAGTTCTGTGGGTGCAATTGCCTTGCTGATGCCAGAGGTCAGAGGAGAATGGCCAGACTGATAGAAAGGCAACAGTAACTCAAATAAAAAAAACCTTGAGGCAGATAGGCTACAGCAGCAGAAGACCACATCAGCCACTCCTGTCAGCTAAGAACAGGTAACTGAGGCTGCAATTCACACAGGCTCACTAAAATTTGACAATAGAAGATTGGAAAACGTTGCCTGCTCTGATGAGTCTCGATTTCTGCTGCAACATTCAGATGGTTGGGTCAGAAATTATTGTCAACAACATGAAAGCATGGACCCATCCTGCCTTGTATCAATGGTTCAGGCTGGTGATGGTGGTGTAATGGTGTGAGGGATATATTCTTGGCACACTTTGGGTCCATTAGCACCAATTGAGCATCGTGTCAACGCCACAGCCTACCTGAATATTGTTGCTGACCATGTCCATCCTTTTATGACTACAATGTACCCATCTTCTGATGGCTACTTCCAGCAGGATAACGCTCCATGTCATAAAGCATGAATCATCTCAGACTGGTTTCTTAAACATGACAATAATTTCACTGTACTCAAATGGCCTCCACAGTCACCAGAGCTCAATCCAATAGAGCACCTTTGGGATGTGGTGGAACAGTAGATTTATTTCAGGGATGTGCAGCCGACAAATCTGCAGCAACTGCGTGATGCTAACATGTCAAAATCTCTGAGGAATATTTCCAGGACCTTGTTGAATCTATGCCATGAAGGATTAAGGCAGTTTTAAAGGCAAAAGGTGGTCCAACTCGGTACTAGTAAGGTGTACCTAATAAAGTGGCCGGTGAGTGTATAAGTGTGCTGGATGAGATTTTTAGTTCTGTCTACCTGACATAAAGTACCACAAATGAAGTCACAAAATACTTACTTTTTGGCTATACTGTATATGGATCTTTTTGTATCAAACCTTAAAATATATTGTTTTTATAGATCCAACAAAACATCTTTAAATACATAGTTTTAGCTTTTTCAATAGTTTGATGTGTCAAATGAGTCATCTGCAAAGCTTCATGGGATTTTTTCCCTTTGTTAAATTCACAATCCTGTGTTTTTACATATGATTTTCATGTAATACCTTGCTTCAAATAAAATTTTGTCATGTTTTGATTCTCCACATTTAATTCTTTCAATAACACTTTTTGTAAACATCCCTATGGGAAACATAAATGGGGGAACATTCTGGGTGGTCACTAATGAACTCAACAGGGAAGAAAAGACAGTACATTCTGCTGTAAATTCTGTATTTACAGTAAATTTGTTCAAGATTTTACATAAAAAATATATATAATTTTGCTGCTTCTTCAAACTACTTATATAAATGAGCTGAACAACACAATTCTTGAGTTTTTGGGGGGACAACTTAATTGTTTTATGTTCAATCCACTTAAATTTGTCAAATCAATTAAGATAACTTAATCAATTTGTTTTCCCAGTACTGGGTTGCCGCTGTAAGGGCACTCGCTGCGTAAAGCATATGCTGGAATAGTTGGTGGTTCATTCCACTGTGGCGACCCCTGATATATAAGGGACTAACCCAAGGAAAATGAATGAATGAATAATCGATTTGTGTTTGGAAAACATGACGGAATTGTGTGGAACCCAGCATTTTTTGCAGTGTTTTACTGATTTAGCATTATAAGAGTGGCAGTGCTGTGACTCACAGCGTCCAGCTCTTCCACTTTCTTGCGCAGCATCCCGCAGATCATCCGGATGAGGCCCCAGTGCTTCAGGCTTCCTGCTTTTTCATACAAATCACTCAGCAGTCGTCTTACAGGCCAACCTTTCCCATGTAGGTTGGTGTCCCAGTCTATTCCCCTTATAACAGAAATCCCAACAATAGTTCAATTCAATGTAGTCCTTAACCTTCACAGTCAGAGTACAGCTCTTCAGCGATACTGACTTGTCTTTGAAGAGGATGTAGAGGATATCAGCCTGGTCCTGCAGGTTCAGCATCTGCTTCATCATCTGCACCAGAGCTGGGTGGTCGATCCCGCCATTGACGTCTCTGGGCAGAGTCAGAGGAGTCAGCGTCTCAGACACCTTTGAAATGGTGAACGATATCATGATGAGTTGTGAAATATTGTACTGCCTTTTAAAACACAATTATCCCACTCATTTTCTCTAGAAATTAGATTTTTCAGAAATTTTATTCAATTTTAATATACTTTTTGTGTTTTATTCCTGAATAGTCAGCATCATTACTCCAGTCTTCAGTGTCAAAGCATTCTTTAGAAATCATGGTTACACTTTATTTTAAGTCACATTAACTACTATGTACTTATATTTAAATTATTCATTCGGCACAATGCACTTAATATCTTCGCACATGTATGTAAATTGTACTTATATGTTTAAACTATTTGCATGTAATTACATCAGTAAACAAATTTTGTAATTACATTCATAATAACACAGTTTATCTGTCCCTCACACCTTAACCGAACCTTAAACCCACCCACACCACCAAACCTGTCCCTAACCCTACCCATATCCCAGATTAATACCCCTATAAGTCTTCTGCAATACAATATGAACACAGTACTTTTGTTAAGTACATATTAGTTAATGCGGCTTAAAATAAAATACAAGTGAAATCCTTTTATGCAATATGCTGAATAATTTATTAATATTATTATTATTATTTTTCAATGTTGAAAACAGTTCTGCTTCTTCATATTTTTGTGGAAAGCATGATATATAACCATTTAAAAGTACTATTAGAAAAATCTTGAAATCTTAAAAAAACACATTAAGATGATGAAAGTGATGAAAATACAGCAATTTTATAATGATACAAATTTTCTTATTTCAAATAAAATCTATTATTTTTAATTTTTTAATTTGTTAAACCCCCAAAAATAAAATATATAACGGTTTCCTCAAAATATGAGCAGAACATTTGTTTTCAACACTGATAGTAATGAGAACCATTATTAATAATTGAATACCACTTAAAATCAGCATATTATAATCATTTCAGGAGAATCACGTGATACTGTCATACTCTCTGTGCTCACTTAAAATTCAAGAATGTGCTTCAAAAAGAGTAGGGGTTTAACCCTTGTATCCTGGCCAAATTTGCCCACTGGCCTTCGTCAATCATGGCTTCCTAATTATCCCCATATCATAATTGGCTTCATCACTCTGTCTGCTCTCCACCAATAAGCTGGTGTGTGGTCTGGTGCAGAATGGCTGCTGTCGAGTCATCCAGGTGGATGCTGCAGACTGGTGGTGGATGAAGAGTGTAATGTGAAGTGATGCTGACAACAGGGGTGCGTATCCAAACGCAGGTTTATTGAGAATGGTCAGGCAAGCATTGGTCACAATCAGCAGCAAACAAATGTATGAAGGCAAATCCAGAGTCATAGTCAAAAACATAGGCGATGGGTCAGTACAGGCAGGCTGCAGACAACATAAACAAACAAACAAACTAGGCGAGGGTTAAAAAAACACGACAAAGCAAGGCAAAGAAAAGGCATTGTAATGTCACAAAACTGTAAAACAAGACTCACCAACTGGTGTGTGTATGTGTGTCTGGGCTGCTTTTAAAGTCCATGTAATCAGTTCTGAACAGCTTCAGCTGTGTGGGTTAGCCATCAGTGGGGAACAGGTGTGAGTGTGTGGTGCATGACTGGATCTTGTGGTCTATATACCAGCAGATCTGTGAGTTTACCAGTGATCTGTAGGCATTAAATCGCTGGTAATTGTGACAAGGAGATTCCCCCCAAAAATGGGTAAAGCTATTTGAGTGTCCAGACCAAAGCGATATATAAGGAATTATTATTATTATTATTAAATTATTTTTAAAATTATTTTTATAATTCACATCAAAAAGAAAAAATCAAATAACAAAAAAACAATCCTAATGTGACTTTTGACAAGTACCGAACCAATCGCAGAACAATCACTACATTTCCAGGTGTCTTGATGAAAGGTTTGTGTATAGTCAGTAAAAACGGTCACAGTATAAATACATAAAATCCTGATGAAATAAAAGAAAACCAAACACACATTTAATGAAGAGCAGAGACAGCCAAGTGACTATTCTAATTGTTGCTCCAACAATCACAGCAAAATCCACTAGTTTTATGTTATCTACCTTCTCTTTGTTATCCAGCAGATTAAGGTTTGGTGCCGGAGAATGGAAGAGTTTAGTTGGAAGATACATATGCACATCTGTGAAGAGGTCAAACAAAATTATGAACATATTCTCTGCATAGCATGAAAAACGACAGCGGGCCCAGTAGCAAACTCACTGTGTATATTGAGCTCTCTGGCTTTGTGCACCAGAGACACCATCTCTCGAGCCTTTCTGGCTGCTGCTCTGAAGCGGCTCAGGCCTCCTTTAGTGGCACTAATGGGATGCTGTTGAGGAACTGCCAGCAGCTGGTCCAGATACACAGCCAGGTCATCCACCTCTGCAAACACACACACACACGCATGCAATTAAATGAAGGCCTCAGAGACTTGAACACATCTTTTGTCAGTTTGAAGACGAACTTGAGTTTTTCAGCCATGTCAATATATAAAACTGTCAATGCAGCTACTGCTTTGTCACAAAACTGCCTGTCAATCCTTCATACGCCCATGCAGGTGAGCAAACTGCCTGACAGAGTGATTGTCAGCCTCAGGCTACACATCTCAACATTAAATGCCATGCAGAAAACCTGAAAGTGACAAATCCCTGACAGCTGACTTAACCATGCAGACGATAAAATTGTTGGGAATTGTTCATTTATGCATTGAAAATAATGAAATAAGATCACAATGATTAAATAATGCATTGATTTACTGATTCTTCAAGGAATGATATTTAGTTAAGTGGGATCCATTTACTGAGGGAAGCCACATGCGAAATAACATGACACACACACACAAAAACACATCACTATTAAAGACAAACAGTCCTATTTAAAAAAAACAACATTTTCAGCCTGGATGAGTGAATTAGGAAGGCATTCTAGTAAAAAAGTAATCTTTAAAGCTGAGATGCCTAAAGTAGGGCCCGCGGGCCAAAGTTGGCCCATTGTAATATTAACCTTCGGCCCACTAGCCTCAGTCAAGTTTGGTTTTTGGCCTTTCATAAGAAAATGTTTTGACACCCCTGCTTTAAAGGGAGCCTCTTATGCAAAAATCACTTTCACAAGGGGTTTAAGTGAAGTTTCATTACCAAATTTCGAGAGGAACACGTGATATTATTGACCGTGGCTGATCCCTCATCCACAATCATTAGCTAGCCAATCAGATCAATTCAAGCTCACTATAAGTAGCCTAGGGAAAATCACTCCCTTATCTTCATTTCGAAGAAACCCCCCATCCACCCCTTCGCCTCCCCTTTTCTTCCTTTTACCACGGGGAGCTCTCGAGAACCACCTGATCTCGTACTCCCCTGATACACTCTATCGACCAGGCGGGAGCCCTGGGCTCAACTATCTCCGAGCTCAGGGTTCTCTCCCGGGACAGCATGCCAAACCAGCTAACAATTTGTCAAACAATATCTAAGTGGGAACTCTTGAAACACAGTTGTGTGGCAACAGTCTGTGAAAATAACCAGCTTCTAAATGGTAAATATTTATTAATTTTATTTTGTATAATCACACTTCATAAAAACAGTCTGCAGAAACACTTTGATTGACATTCTGCCTTTGTACGTGTCATCGGAGGGGGCAAGGCCTCATTAGCGTAGAACATTATAGTTGTTTTTGAATCTGCCACTATGCTGATACACAGGCATTTGTAGCTCCGCCCTCTTTTGAAAAGAGCCCAATCTCATTTGAATTTAAAGCGACAGTCACCAAAATGGCACAAGTAGGATCAAAGCCAAAAGGGTTATAAAACATATATTTGGTATTTTAAGCTGAAACCTCACATACACACTCTTGGGACATTAGAGGCTTATTTTACATCTTGTAATAAGGGTATAATAGGCCCCCTGTAAGTCATTTTAATTTTTTTCTTTGTCTGAAAAAACTTATTATGAAATATATATATAAAATATAAAAATATATATATTTACATGTGATCTGAAGCATCATAGTCTAAAATGGATATTAAATGAAATGATTTAAGATTTTAGGAGCCACAAACCCACCCACTTACATCTTTATTTGTAGAATATGCTGCAGATTAAAGTAAAAAATTACTCTAACTGTGCGTTCACACCGAAAGCAGCAAAGAGTGTCAAAGTCGCCGGAAGTCATTAATTTTCAATGGGAGCCGGTGGCGATGACCGGTGATGAGCGTCGAGGAGTGACGCGGCGAGCGTTTGCCAGTGTGGGCATCGTGGAGAGTTGAAATCAAGTCTACTTTATGGTACTGAGCTATGACACGGTTTGGCAGCAACCAATCTGAATGTAGAAGTTCACCGCTTGAGAAGATTCTAGAGAACACAGTCCTATGAACTTTGGTTCCGACCACAGTTGTTCCCAGGGGTTTGATTAATGTGGTCACTGGCAGAGGTGGAAAGAGTAATAAACTCTTGTACTCAAGTAAAAGTACTGTTACTTACAAAATTTTTTACTTAAGTAAAAGTAAAGTTACATGTCTATAAATCTACTCAAGTAAAAGTAAAAAATAACTCATTAAAAATGTACTCATGAGTAAAAAGTAAAGAGTAACTATTTCTCAAAAGGGACAAGACGATTTAAATCTCCAATTAGTTGTTTTTATTTAAGTAACTTAAAAAAAATAAAGACCAATAACAAAAAAAGTATATAATTATTTTAAATATTTTACAGATTATCCTCTTTAACAATTTATCCAAATTCACAAATTCTAATGCAACATCTGCTGTGTTAGCTAAATGGGCTATATGCACAGACTTAAAATTTTTAGCCAGGAAGCCCAAATGCTTCCGATGAACTGTCTTTCCATTTCAAAATTGTCACATTTAAGATCTGTTTTCTTTAAAAATCAGCGATCTTCACTGCCTGTTAGATATATGATATGAAGGGGGTCTCAGATCGGACAAGAAGCACTGCATTAATGTCCATTTTCCCCTCGCCATGTCTTTAAAATATAACAGTTTGTTTTACCCCAGTATTTTGGCTGTTGCTAGATTGGATACAATTGCGGCCGGAAGTTAACGAGAATTACTTATATTATTTATTAAACTTCACATTTGTTGTATTTTATTAACGTCTACCCCCACCCTAACCCTAAACCCAACTGTCACAGTACTGTAAAAATATAAATTATTGTTATACATTTATTCATTCATTTTCTTTTCAGCTTAGTCCCTTTATTAATCTGGGGTGGCCACAACAGATTGAAGCGCCAACTTATCCAGCAGCGGATGCCCTTCCAGCTGCAACTCATGTCTGGGAAACCCATACACACTCATTCACACCCACATACACTACAGCGACCTTTTTGCTGTGAGGCGACAGCACTACCTACTGCGCCACCGCGTCACCTATTGTTATACAGTGTCATAAAAAATGCTGCTATATTGATGTGCATAGCACACATCCAGCCGGCCGCATATCCAATCTAGACTTTACCTCAGTATTTTCAATAGAATTTCTGCGCTAGCCTGTTGCTACTGACGGCGCTAGTGGTTACACCATCTTTCATCTAATTTTACACTTCAACAACTAAATGAATGCTTAAGTCAATTTAACTGAATGTATTGTAATTACATTACAACTTCGATGCTGTAAAAACAACCTTGTGAAATTGAAAATAGTCACATTAAGCTTTCACCGGAAGTTTATCGTTGGCTTTAAAACTCTAGCGGTGCGTAGAGCCCATTGTGCATAAACAATTTGCTCCAAGTCCCTGTTAATATCTAATCTTTGTGCTAATGAACATTAGCAATGTTACGAACACAGCTGGGCAAGTTACGTCCAAAATGTAATACATTGTATATTTATGGTTACTGTCATTTCTTTTCTTGTAATTAGTTACATTCCAATATTAATATCTCAGAAATGCATTACACTACTTTTGTATTACTTTTAGGTTACTTTAACCAAAATAACCACAGAAGTATGACTATTATGAATTAAAGTATGAATTTTCAATAGTATGTCTATGTTTTCAAATACATTTTGCTATTAATTGTAATTATTCTGAGAGATTTTTGTTTGCAAAAGGAGTCTGACAACAGCCAGTGCTCCACACAGAGATCAGATCATTTGACATACTGTATTTTCTTTTAAATATATATTCATAGCGCTTCACTTTTTCCTCATTTTTTTATGTTACAGCCTTATTCCAGAATGGATTAAATTCATTTATTTCCTCAAAATTCTACACACAATACCCCATAATGACAATGTGAAAAAAGAGTTTTTGAAATTGTTGCAAATTTAAAAATAAAAATAAATTAAAAATAAAAAAGCTGAAAAAAAAAAAAAACATGTACATATATATTTACAGCCTTTGGCGTGAAGCTCTAAATTGAGCTCAGGTACATTCTGTTTCCACTGATCATTCTTGAGATGATTCAGTAGCTTAATTGGAGTTCACCTGATAATATCCACTGATTTTTATATTGTCGATCAAATGAATTAAACTATTAAAAATGCAACAAACATTTGTTTTGGGCCAAACTACAAAAACAAGCTAATTTAAAAGCGTTTTAGTTTTGGTTTTGCAAGTTTCACACTAGTTTGATCATGTATACATGTCATTATATAACTATATTGTATAAATATTATTACAAAGGCCTACATCATGCTGACAATAAAAACTAAATGACATGATATAACAGGTGATTGTCCTCTGAGTGCACCTGAAAAGACATGAATGACACTTCTCATAAAGCTTGAGAAGCATACAGTTCTTCGTGATATATATATATATATATATATATATATATATATATATATATATATATATATATATATATATATATATATATATATATATATATATAATTTGTCAAATAAAGAGTTGCAGGTTAAGGAAACACTAAACAACATGTGATAAAGTTACCGCGGGCCCTGGTGCAGATGAAAAGAAAAATAGAAAGATAGATAGGTAACTAGAACAGACAGAAACAAGGTGCGCGCTGCTGATGCACTCGCCTGCAAGTTACTTCTGCGCTATGCACGCGCTACTTCAGCTTTTTTTCTGCGATGGGAAAAAAAAGTCTCCCCGCATCCATCACGGTCTGTATCATATCATGTGCGCGCTGCTTTATTTCCGCGAAGTAATGATCTTTATACCGCGGATCAAGTGCAGTGAAGTGTAAAATTAATAATGAGTCATATACAGTAGCTTACCTTGTCATTGCTGGGGATGACAGGCATTTCGCTGATAAACCTCCTAAACTCCGACGATAAATCCAACTCCAGCAACAGTAAATAGACAAGTTTACAGCTGATTTTTCTATCGCTGCAGTGACGTGGCTTCCGGGTGCGATTTCCTTTTTCTTTTTTTGTTGCATTTCTTTATATATTTATTTTTTACTCAGTAACGGATATGATTTAAAATGTAGCGAAGTACAATACTTTAGGCAAATCATACTTAAGTAAAAGTAAAATTACAGATTTTAAACACTACTCTAAAAAGTACAAATTCTCAAAAAAACTACTTAATTACAGTAACGTGAGTAAATGTAATTCGTTACTTTCCACCTCTGGTCACTGGATATTTACAAAGTTTTCTTACAGGGACATAGATTTTAAAAAGTTACTAGCGAGGTGATGTGCATTAATGTTATTTTTTTTTTCTTTAAAAAAGCGGGAATCTCACACTAACTTTAAGGACAATACAAAACAGTATTGCTACTTCAGAATATTTCAGACTATGGGCACATATTGGGGAGCAAACCACACCACACACAACAAATTGATCTTCCATAGTTGAATGAATTTGATAAAAGCCACGCAACATTTTCATGCTAGAAACACACTTTATGCAGTAATGTAACTGATCTGCTGATATGCTGCAACAGCCCCTTTAAATATGAGATCAATAGAGTGAATTTTGACACTCTCAACTTTGACGCACTTGCTGCCTTCGGTGTGAATGCACAGAAAAAGGTGTTCAATAATTTGTGAGGTTGTCTGATTTCTCCATTGCTTTGGAACTGCTTCTTTCTTCACATGCTGTTTTCTAGTAAGTAGGTGGGTATATTTCAATCAAATATCAGGTAACAGCCAGGTATATCATCAACAGCCAGGTAATTCTCTAATACTTTTATATGAATACTGTGGAGTCAAACATACTCCTACTGTATATCAGAAGGTATAGGCCTACTAAATATTAGGGAAGTATGGGGTTTTGAACATAGTGTTTGATGAGTGCCATTGGGTATAAAAGTTAAAATTCTTCTTCAAACTTTCTAAACCTTAAAATACAGTGCTCATGTCCGAGGCAAGGCAAAAGATGAGAGATGCGAGTACAAAGGTCACACATGTCCATCAAACCCATTTACAGAAAAAAAATGTAGCAAATCGGACAAATGCATTCTGTGTGAATGGCCTGTAAGACCTTAATGTAAATTTTCTGCTTTAAAGCATGACAGAAATTGTATTAGACTTTAAATTCAAGTGCAAATGAGAGCTAAGAAATAAACTCTCGCAAGTGTACATTTATCAAAATACAGTTTAACAGATTATTTCTTTGTGACGTTACATTATCTACCAGTATAGGTTTTCTTTAGCAAATGCTTTTATGGTTTGAGGGGCAAAATCAATACAAATAAGAAGCAAATGTCATGTTCACAAGGGTAGTTCACCCAAAAATAAAAACCCTCATTTGTTCCCCATGATTTCTTTCCAAAAACCTGTATTTTTCTTCCTTTCTTGGAGCACAAAAGGATAATTTTAAATTACCGTAGACTTAGCTGGCTTTAATCATGAAGACAAAAATTGTCGAGTGGCAATTTTTTCAAAAAATAAATAAATTAGAAAACCCTTTGTGCTCACAGAAGAAAGAAAGTAATTGTTCTCAATTTTGGATGAACTATTGGCTGTAGTATTAGTCTGAAAAATGAGCATCAGACGTGCTTCTGGTGGCTCACTCACCACAGTCCATAAAAGTAAGATGAGCACAACAGGACGTGTCAAGAAAATCAGACAGTTTTCCAGTCTTGACCCTTGAAATGTAAAAAAAATTTGTCTTTGGGCTTCTTCAGGAGAGTAATAATTAACATATCTGTTCTGACCTGTTTAAATACATTACCTTGCTCCTCCAAAATAACCGTCTTGTAATTTTTTCAGGGTTGCCAAAACCGTAGGATTAATGTGTTTGTAATCATCACCTGCAAAGGACAAAAACCAAATGAGTCTCTCGGTATGAACAGCTGTTTCCTGCATATGTCGGGTGTGTTGAGGTCACTCACCGAGCATGCCGTGTGAAATGGGGAAGGTGACGGTGGGTCGTCCTGTCATCCTCCAGTGAGAGCACAGGTAGGAGAGGTCGACACGCAGCATCTCCACGATCATGTGATTGTCCAGGGCCAGATAGAACTCATGATGGTCGACAAACTGGATATTGGATCAAGAGCAAAACCAGTAGATTAGCTGAGTGGGTACTTAGGCCCAGATCTACAAACAGATTGTGTATGCCAGGGGTGTCCAAACTCGGCCCTGGAGGGCTGGTGTCCTGCATATTTTAGTTCCAACTCCAATTAGACACACCTGAACTAGCTAATCAAACTTTTTCTAGGTATACTAGAAACCTCCAGGCAGGTGTGTTGAAGGAACACCGAGTTTGGACACCCCTGGTGTATGCGAACCATTTTTGATTTAAAAAAATGTACTTAAAGTCCTAGTGAAATCAAATGATTTTTTTAGATGTTAGTATCAGTATGTTAGTCTTAAGGATATGTGTAAGCTAGTGTGCTTCAAAACTGTGACAAAATTTGTTTAAGAAGATATAAACATCCAAAGCTTGCAGTTTGCCACTTCCACCTAAATGCGTTAAAGGTTTTTTTGACATCACCTCATACTTCAGTTTTTCATCAAAGCTTCTAACCAATCAAATGCTCTCTACACAGCAAAAAAATCAGTGTACATTTAACTCAATTTGAGTTTAACTTAACACTCCTTGGGTGTACATATGACTCCCTCCATTTTGGAGTTAAAGTAACACTTTCAACACAGTAAGAGTTTATTTTTACATCGGACTAGAGTGTGTGTTACCCTTTAAAGTGTTAATATATTACCTTTTATCCTATATTATCAATTGATGTGTGTGACAGATAACAGTGATCAAATATGTTGAAAATAGTTTTAATTTATTAAATGTTCATTAATCTTTTTAGAAATAATTTCAATACATTCAACTCTTTGCATTTTAAAATGCAACAAGACATGTTTCAAGTTTAAGTAAAACACACTGGTTTGATCACTGTTTGTCTGAAAAAACCGGTTAGAGTAAAAAAACTGGACTTCCCATCACTTGTGGGAAATACACTGCATATTGGGTTAAAAGTTTTCACACTCGTGGATTAAAATGTACTCTGGTTTTAACACTGAACAACACCAAAAAAAAAAAAAAATCACACTGTATATTTAACACTGGAATTTTTGCTGTGTAGTATCTGACATATCCCGCACCATTTAAGTGGTTATTGCTATATGCACTTGAACTAATCTTCACAACAATTGTGATTAACTGCAAAATTCAACACAGGATTTTTGGAAATATGTGCTTTAGCCTACATTTTTTGTGAAAACACAAACCATACTTAAACGGTCACGAAACACCAAAACACATTTTCTAAGATGTTGACAGTCATATATATATATATCCTACATTGCTAAAAACACTATTAGGACACATATATTTCACAAAAAAATTACAATTGGTTGTTTTTGCGTTATTTCGAGCAAATTCGTTCTTCCGGTTTGAAAAGAAATTTTGAAGCAACGTCACAGCAATGAGATCGATGTGTAAATTCCAGCGTGGAGACTGGATGTCTGTACCAGTCGGTACAACTTCATTAATATGCATGATATAGCTTCAAAGTTTTTACCTGTTACAGTGTTCAGATGGCAGAGAGACACCACGTTGTGTTGCCAACCGTAAATAAAACAAGTGGAAGAAGAAGAATTATTCGGAGACATGGGTTGTCAGTGTTGCGTTTATAAATGTGCCGCAACGAAGGTTTTGTTTCTATTTTCACGGGATGAGAGCACAGCTGGCATGTGGACCCACATGTGTGGACTACAGTGGTCTGTTAACACGTGACAAAAATATTTTTGTAAGGAATACTTTTTTTACCTGACAGCTTTTCACATCTGGAAATGATGAAATATGGATTTGACGCTCGCCTTCTTTAAAAAAAAAAGACGCAGTTCCAGTTGGTGTTAATTGTCCTGTCTCTACAGATTTGGTAAGTGTGTGATCAATGTTTTTTGTTTATGTTTATTCAGAGGCAAAGTTAGTTAATATCATCAGCAGTACTCTTTCAGCTTTTAAAGACATACCTAAGTCAAAATGATTTAGTTACTAAGTTTACAGTACATTAATATCACTACAATATTATAGGCTGAAAGATCCGCTGTAAATGCTGCTCTTCGAATGTATCATCAAGTCTGGAACGTGGGTTGGAAAGTCCAGCTTTGTTTAGGTGTGAGTGTTGAAAGAGGGAAGGGTTTGCATGAAAAGGGGTGTTTCAGAATCAGTACATGCACACGCTGATTTTTACAGAAGCAACACAAATACAGATGCAAGGGAGACAGTGACTACGTGTACATCACTTGTAAACACCTCAATCAAACTATTACAGTCGTGTAGGATTTTCACCACGTATGATTTTCGCCGCATTTTGTGACAGTATAGTCTATACACACATAACTGTTTGACGTTATTGTTTGCACCTACCGAGTCTGCATCTACCAAGAAATGCTGATTTTTTTTTCTCCCATTTGGCGTGGGGTATCATCAAATTCCATTAAAACTACACTCGTCCAGCAGTTCCTTGCATCCAATATCTCGTTTGTCACACGGGACATGCAGGAAATGTTCCTGATTGAAAGTGAAAGCACCAAACTGCAGTTAAAGTCAACAAATGAAGAATGAAACCCCCGAAATTACATGAAACTCCGGAGGAAATGGGGATAGTGCAACAATGATGCAAAGATATTAATTGAATTATGTGCTATAACATGTTAAACGGGATCATGAAAGGAACGTTCAAAAAGCAACTCATATAAACACCTTAATCATATTATTGTCTTATTCAGATTAAGGCAAATAATTCGATTACTGATGTCCATGTAAACGTAGTCACTGTCTCCCTTGCGTCTGTATTTGTGTTGCGTCTGTAAAAATCAGCGTGTGCATGTACTGATTCTGAAACACCCCTTTTCATGCAAACCCTTCCCTCTTTCAACACTCAAACCTAAACAAAGCTGGACTGTCCAACCCATGTCCAGACTTTTTTCAAACTAGAGGTGTGAAAACAGGGCGGGTTTTGTGACCCTTTAAACACATTTGTCTGCTGTTTCTAGGTAAAATGAACACTACATTTAACAGAAGAAAGAAACTCGAATGGATTTGAAACCACTTGAGGTTGAGTAAATGATGGGTACATTTTCATTATTGGGTGAACTCTCCCTTTAACCTATTTTGCACTTGACCTGCTGTGTAAAGGGACACAGAGAACTGAGGCTGTGTGGTATAAGAGTTTTCTCCACTTGATTTCTGAAATGATCTGAAATGCCAGAAGACGAAGTAAGCTACAGATAAGCTAGCTGCAATATTTTTAACTAGAGAAACTCTTGGTAGACAGTGTTACTTATTATGGAAATAAGCTGCTACATCTATATTGTTGTCAGTAATTTCTTCTCCCATTAATTTTTTATGGGCAAACTCATACTTATTTGCAGTGTTTAGTAAATCTGGCATGTAATATGTGACTCTGGATCACAAAACCTTAAATCTTGTGTCAAAAATACATTGTGTGGGTCAGAGTTATTGATGTTTCCTTTATTAGTAGAATATAAATCAAAGATCATGTTTCATGAATATGCTTTATAAGTTTACAACTATACACATATAAAACAAGTAAGATGCATTGCTAAGCACTTTATTTAGACAACTTTAAAGGTGATTTTCTCAGTATTTAGATTTTTTGAAACCTCAGATTCCAGTAGTTGAATCACGGTCAAATGTTGTTTAATTATAACATTAATGGAAAGCTTATTTAGCTTTGAGTTGATGTATAAATGTCAATGTCAAATAATTTACATGTATAATTGGTTGTATGGTCCAGGGTTATTAAAATAATTGTTAAGAAATTCAAATTCGCATGTTGACATACTTGAGGTGTGAAAGTAAAGATGGTGTCACGAATAATGTAGAATTTAGATGTCCCCAACACACCAATTCGCCGGTACGGTCGTCCAGTCAGTCCCAGCCTTTGGTTTCGCCCTGAAAAAAGACAAGTTGATAATATTTTGTTCAGTTTGTAGATGTTTTTTATCGCTGTTTTTGTTGTTAGGTGTAGTAACTTGGTATTGTATGAGTCTGGATGTATTTCTGTTGTATTTAAAGAGATAGTTCACCCAAGAATAAAAATTTACACACTTTTTACTAGGGATGTCCCAATCAGATTTTTTTGCCTTCGAGTCAGAGACCAAGTCATTTGATTTTGAGTATCTACCGATACCGAAACCCAATCCGATACTTTTATAATACATAAAGGCTTAGTAGAGACATGGAAGGACAAACTCCATATGTCTGTGGTGAACGAAACATGGAGTACATCTTAAAATAAGACAAGTAGTTTGTCAGAAATCTTCTTATAAAGAGCTGGCAGAGCTTTCTCTGTGAAATGGCAAGACAGCATTTCAAATCAAGGGTCTACGTTTGTTTTTGAAGTGTCTTAACAGGATTGTTATGTTAAATGTAGCCTTTTCCTTTCCGCCTCTTGCAATGCCAAGTTTACATATCTCACAATGTTGGCAATGGCAATATTGTCATCATCAACTTTACAATACCTCACACAGACATACTTGCACTTTTCGCTTCAAGCTGCTTCCGTGTTCTACTTTGCAGGCATTTAACCAATAGCATCTCTGCAACAAAGTGATGTCATGCCGCGCACTGTTTCTGTGTGAAGAAAGAGGTCTAACTCTGTGCCACCGCATAACACACTTTCAGAAATAAAGGTACGCGAGCTGCCACTGGGGTGGTACCTTTTTAAAAGGTACACGTTTGCACTTAAAGGGTACATATTGGTACCTCAAAAGTATATATTAGTACCTAAAAATTTATAAGGAACACTTTTGTACTTTTTAGGTTCTAATATGTACCCTTGAGGTATTCATATGGACCTTTGAGGTACAAATTTGTACCTTATGAAAAGGTACCACCCCAGTGACAGCTCGCGTACCTTTATTTCTAAGAGTGTAGATGTGTTAAACATCCGATTAACATCCATAACATCCGATTCCGATCGAGTCTGAAACTGCATGATCGGGCCTGATTTCCGATCACGTGATCGGATCTGGACATCCCTATTATTTACTCTCCTTCAAGTGGTTCCAAACATTTTTGAGTTTCTTTTTTCTGCTGAACGTATAAGAAGAGATCCTAAAGAAAGCTGAAATCCAGTTACCCAGTAGGAAAAACTAATTCTATGAAAGTCAATGGTTACTGGTTTCAGCTTTCTTCAGAATATCTTTTGTGTTTCATAGAAAACAGAAGCTCAAGTTTTGTGAAATGTAGGGTGAATAAATGATGTCAGAATTCTCTGTTTTGCATGAAAATCTCTTATATTGTTTTAAGGTTAAGTATACACTTTAAAAGCATGGTTTAATTCAGTAATTAGTCAAATGTACAAACAAACAATGGGTAAAAGGTACTTGAAACAAAGTATCGTAATCTTCAAATGAAAAATTACTGATCAAATAATATTAGTTTTAAGCAAATATTTATTTATCCCATAAATGAATTTCACTTAAGAAAAATCTTTCATTTTTCTTTTTTTTTAGTGTGATGTGGTCACTCATTTCACTGTATTGAGGTGTTAAAGAGGTCATATGAATCTCTTTCTTCCACAGAGGTGTGAAAGGACATGAAGATGATAGTGTTTTTACTTCAGTCTGACTGATCTCATCTGCTCTGAGTTCACCTAGTCTGGCATAGATGTGGCTGAGGACTCTAGAGGGCTGAACTCGGATCGGGTGAATGTCCTCCAGGGTTTCAGAGTCAATGCCATGGCTCTGCAGGAGATGTTTAATCTCATCGTTTTCTGCCAGGATCGACACTGAAAGCACAAAAATGGAAGACGACCAGTGTAAATGCCGTGAGAGGGAATGATTATATAATAGATTCAACAACAAACACAAGTTTCTAAATTGATTAACCCACATTAAGCTGTTGTCAAACACTGCAGATGTTACCTTGAACCACCACATCAGGTTTGGGGATAGTGGAGAGGCGTCTGTTGAGGGGATCGATTTCTCCAGGTGCTAAAAAACCCTGTGAAGGCAAAAAACATTTTGTTATTTGACATATATAGTACCTTTTGCAAATAACCATCATTTTATTATAGTTAAAGTGTAGTAACAAAGCTTTTTGGGACAATAGATTATATTTTGTATTTGTATAACCAGTTTAACTACAAATATCATGATTAAATTATATTTTGAAAAATTATGGATAATTTGAGATTATATTTAACTACTTAAACAAAATGATCTGTAGTAAAACCATGATGGATGGTATAAGGTGCCCAATATTGCAATTTTAAAGTCTAATATTGCGATTTTAAATCTATTTTAAAGCATGAAATCACAATGATTCTGTGCAAGTTGATCAACTGAAAGAAAACAGTTTGTTTTGGTAATCTTCAATCAAAATCTATCAGTTTACTTCCACTATGCAAAGACAGTCCTTCTCTGTTTACATTCATTTGATGACCAACAACTGTCGATAAACCAACAATGACACTCTAAAAAAATTATAAATCGTCATAACCCAACATTGGGTAAATTATGGACAAACTCAACATTCATTCATTCATTCATTCATTTTTTTGGCTTAGTCCCTTTATTAATCTGGGCTCGCCACAGCAGAATGAACCGGCAACTTATCCCGCATATGTTTTACACAGCAGATGCCCTTCCAGCCACAACCCATCACTGGGAGACAAGCATACATACTCTTTCACACACATACACTATGGACAATTTAGCTTATTTAATTTACCTATAGCGCATGTCTTTGGACTTGTGGGGGAAACTAAAGCACCGAGAGGAAACCCACGCGAACACAAGGAGAACATGCAAACTCCACACAGAAATGCCAACTGACCCAGCTGGGGCTCGAACCAGCGACCTTCTTGCTGTGAGGCAATTGTGCTATCCACTGCGCCACCGTGACACGGCAAACTCAACATTGGGTTATTTTTTTCAGTTAAATATAAATGACACAATCTTGGATTCTAACTAAAAGTCTGATAATAGTCTGTTTTCCATACCAGCTTTGTGCAAAACTTTCCTAAAAGCAGCTTAACATGGATGAAAAAAAGAGTATAAATGAAAAGAGAGTAAAATCCAAAATATTTCAAATTCCAGCAATTCTGGTAGGCATGAGAGTAGTGAAGAATGCTGGTATCTACATCTAGTAAATTAAAACAGATTCAATTTAGTTAAATGCAGTTCAGTTCATTGTAATGCAAATGACACTGCTGAAAGGCGATTCACTGAAGAGCAACTCCTGATGCCAATGGATGTCTGTATGTCAGGGTGTGAATTATACATTGACGATCGGGGAGGTCAAGTTTTTCGGTTATGTTCGGTAATTTGCCTCAGTGAACCAAAGTTATCTATTTAATTCAGTTACATCCATTTTATTAATCACACTTTTATTAATGTTTTGAAGGATATTAAGTGGTTCTCAATGACATGTGTGATATTAAATAGACGGTGACAGGTTTGCATTCTTGCACCTAGTTATGGATAACTATTTTTTATTTTACTGTTTAAATTTCATGTGCGAGCAAGCGTATAATAAAATACAAACTATGCATCAAGTTTTACAGACACCTACAGTACAAAGGGCTATTTTATAAGAAACATGTTTTGTGAACACTTACACTGTCTGCTGGTGCTCTAGATTTGCCCGAATCAAACCACTAAATTAATATTATGCCGCAAACATGCATACACAATGGTATGAACCATTATAGGGGTGGTCAGATGTATATTTATGTTATCTATTATTTTAATTAGTGATATTATTAAGATATAGATCAGAGCACACTATTTCTTAAGTATTTAAGGTCAGACCCCTGATACATCTTGTTTTGATGTTCTTCAGGGGGGATCAAGCGTTAGTTAGGAGGGTCAGAACCCCCAAACCCCGCTGTAATTTTGCACCCTGCGTATGCCTACACTATAACCCAAAAAGTTAAGGTAACTCAAACCGTTTGAGGAAACCGATTGCAACAAACCATTTAAGTTAAAAAACTAACCCTAATAAGTGCTATGAACTTAATTCTTTTGAGTAAACGAACTGCTGCATCATGCCCAAGAAAGCTTTTACTTTTACAAATACATAGCCATTTCTTTAAAGGGCTCTCGTGTGGGATTTACTAAAGGTTTTTGTAAATTAGACAGTATTTTACTGTAATATGAGCTGTATTTTACTGTAGTACAGTAATGCGGTATTTTGTTGTATTTTAAAGTTGCATTGTGAAAATTACTGTATATTTAACAGTAAATAAGTACATACTGTACAGTATATACAGTGGTGGAAAGAGTACTGAAAAATTATACTTAAGTAAAAGTACCATTACTTGCTTAAAAATGTAGTGCAAGTAGAGTAAAATTATCTGTTGTAAATATTACTCAAAGTATGAGTAGACATTTTAAAAGTACTCAAGAGTAGTGAGTAGTGAGTATTACGCTATAAAAAGCTTATCAGGTCACACTTTACAATAAGGTTCATTAGTTAATGTTAATTAATGCATTTACTAACATGAACAAACAATGAACATTACATTTACTACAGTATTTATTCATGTTAGTTAACATTAGTTAATGAAAATAAAGTTGTTCATTGTTAGTTAATGTTAACTTACGGTGCATTAACTAATGTTAACAAGCATGGACTTGGATGTTAATAATGCATCAGTAAATGTTCAATTATGATTAACAAATGTTGTACACGTGTTGTTCATGATTAGCTCATGTTAGTAAATAAATTAACTAATGAACCTTATTGTAAAGTGTTACCGCTTATCACCAATAACAAATCAAATGACGATGATATTTGGTTGATTTTAGGTTGTGTTGGAAAGTGACCAAAATTCAATGTCGATCCAACATCCTAAACCAACGTCAATCCAATAAATTACTAATATTTTTAAAAGCCTCTCCTGACCTTTTTTATTGAACGCGCGTGGAATTGATTAGATATTCCAACAGTATTATAGGGGACCTATTATGCCCCTTTTTACAAGATGTAAAATAAGTTTCTGATGTCCCTAGAGTGTGTATGTGAAGTTTCAGCTCAAAGTAGCCCACAATTTTTTTTTTTTAATGAGCTACAAACGCCTATGTGCTCTTGTACAGGTAGATTCAAAACGGTTATTTCTGTGATAAACTGAAAGTGTCAAAAGAAGTGGCTCAAAAGTGCATCATAAAACACCACATTTATAATGCCTCTTAGTCACTGACATTATCTTTGGCCGGTATGGTACAGAAACTCTGTAATAGCGGACAGCTGCTTCCCACTTAGGGCTGTCTGTCTGTGGTTGTTGCCACACAATAGGCCCCCTTTAATAATGATTGTTGGCCTAATGCAGGTTTAATTGTTATACTATTAGATGGCGACAATAGATTCTTTCGCAAGGACATGTATTGAATGGAATAAAATAAGATTTTAAATAAAAACATTTTTTGTTCAAGATGCAGTGAAAAAAACGTTAGGTGACATCAGGTGACCAAAATTCAATGTCTAGCCAGTGTCTAAGGACAACGTTATTTTAATCACCAATAATGTTAAATGACGTTAATATTTGGTTGATTTTAGGTTGTGTTGGAAAGTGACCAAAATCCAACGTCAATCCAACATCTTAAACCAACGTCATATTGATGTCAGATACTGACATTTATTCGTCAGGTATGGCAACCAAAATCCAACGTCTGATAGAAGTCACAGTGGTAAAGATTTTGGACGTCTTCTTGGACACTTTTAATGCTTCCAAATAGTTTGCTGCAATTATAAATCACCCACGTCTTGAGGTAGTTCATTATGATGCAATTTACCTTCTATGTGCGATTTGATTGGACAAGAATCACAGAACTGATTTTTCTAATCTCCGTAGACAAGAAAAAATTAAAGTAGTGACTGCAGGTTGAAGGAAAGTAGTGGAGTACAAGTACCAATACAGCACTAAAATGTACTCAAGGAAAAGTAAAAGTACACATTTATAAAACTACTCAGTAAATTACAATTTCAGAGAAAAACTACTCAATTACAGTAATTTGAGTATTTGTAATTAGTTACTTTACACCACTGCATATATATAGCAAGAGAACTAGTGCTGTAAATGTAAATACAGTATTATTGCTGTAATTGATTTACAGTAAGTTACTGGTGAACTACAGGAAACTGTTAGCAGTGTACTTTTATATTGTACGGAGACCCAGAAGGGACGTGATGGTGGGGAAAACATGGGTGGGAGAAAAAAACCCCAGAGTGACCGGAAAACATATGTTTTACATTTTTTACATGCATTCACTGATTCAGTGGTTCCATATGAAGGGCGATGATTGACACGCAGCTTTAATGGAAAGAAAGTGAATGCAGACATTTTTATATTAATTTCAGCATGCTTTCAAGATGAAAAATATATCTGAAATATGGGAAAATACTTAATGACAGGATGATAGCGGAATAGAACAGTAAAATACGGAAGAATCCTGGTAAAAACAGGAGGGTTGACATGTATGAAGTGTACAGGAACAGTTTTGCAAGATACGACTTTTTCAAATCCAAAAATAAAAAATAAAAACACCTCATGCAAGTGTTAACATTTTTTTATATGTTATATGGAGATTTTTCAGAAATGTTGTGTTTCAGTTCCATTTGCAATTTCAATGTGGCAAAATTTGAAGGGTCACCAGCATGTCGTCACATGATCCTTCAAAAATCATTCTAATATGTTCATTTCCTGCTCAAGACACATTTATTATTACACTTATTATTATGAATGTTGAAACATTAGCTCTGCTTAATATTATTTAAATCACTGAACTGAAATAAAATCAATGTTGAAACAGCTGTGTTTCATAAGGCCTCCGAGAAGGGATTGAGAAACGCTACAGTACAGCATTACCATATAGAGCGATTTTATTTTGTGGAATTTACTGTACCTCTGCCAGCAGGTTACCCAATATGTACAGAGACTGGCCCCATTTCAGTGGACACTTGCCCACTGGCACTCTCTCCACGGTGTGAGGATTTACATACTCCTCATCAACCTAGATGAAATGACACACATACAGGGTGAAAGTCCATTTTCCTTTGGTAAAAGTCAGAGAGAGTCGATGAACCAGGAATCTGACTTCGGGTGTTTCATAACAGCACAAACAGCAAAAAAATGCTTTCGTGTTAAATGTGGCGTACCTTATCCGGAGGAACACTATATAGTTCGGGGACCAGTCGTAATCCATTCTTTCCTCTGATGAGAATGCCGTCCAAAGCCTCTCTGTACTCCTGGACCTAAATAAAAGAGAAACAAGCCAAGCATTGTTTTCTGAAGAACAGTCAGGTATTTATTGTCTATGGTGAAGTGTGTGTACCTGTTCTGGACTCTTGATAAAAATGCCATCCAGGATGAGGTATGTCCAGAACAGCGGCCATTCGCACTCTATGTTTTCAAAGAGCTTCAGCTCTGATGACTCGTAGTGCAGTCGATTGGGGTCCTTTTTCAAAACAGTGATTGAGAGATAATGAGCTGTAATGGCTTGTAAAAAAGATGGCCACATAAAAAGTTAAAAATTATGTAGTTTGTCTTATGAATACTATAAGCGTGGTCTTACCTCTCTGGGAGTTTTGTGTCCATCTCGAAGAAAGCGACAGCATCCATATCTGCCCTATATGTGACAGTACAGAGGTAAATAAACACTGTAAAATGAGGCATCTAGGGAAAAAAATTGCATGTTTTAATTTGGACACAGTTTATTTTACGGTGTACTCTTTACAATATAATTATACATTTGTACTGGATAATGTAGGTTAAGAACATTTACATTTTAGGATTAGAAATAGGGTTTGTTTTAGGTTCAATTACATGTAATTGTACAAAAATTACTGTTTTTAGTATGCATGTAAGGTGTAACAAAGACTAATAGTAATAAAAGTAACCTTTTATATAATTTTACAATATTAACAATTATATTACAATATATTATATTATATTATATTATATTATATTATATTATATTATATTATATTATATTATATTATATTATATTATATTATATTATTAATAGTTTACAAATATCTGAAAATACATGAATTACAAATATTTATCCTTATATTCTAATTTTTTTTTATTTAATGCCTATTTTATTTATATTTATATTATTTATATATATATATATATATATATATATATATATATATATATATATATATATATATATATTATGTTTGTTTTATTTTTAGTAAATTTCTTAAACTTAATTAATCATTTAATTAATTTTACTTAATTTTTTCCCTATTTATTAATATTACAGTGTTCTGATCTTTTGTTTTGTTTTATCTTGCCTCTGATTAAGGCCTTTTGAATGTGCAGACTTAAAATTTTTATTTTACATAACCTAAAATTTCATCAATTCGTTCAATTTCATCAAACATTTCATCAAGTTTTCATTTTTTTTCTTTTTAGTTTTAATTGATATTGTTTTAAACAGTGAGGCATTGTTTCATATTTTCTCTGAAATGTTTGCATCAAAGAAAACAAATTGCTTTTCTTAAAGTAGATTTACCCATCAACAATGTATTTTAAATTGGACAACAATGTACAAACAATCCTGGTGTACACATTAACAACTGAAAATGCTATATTATTGCCAGGCCACTAGTCGGCACTCCAGCTGACATGTTTTCTGCTTTGTTAAAAAAATTCTATGCACATGCACCCATATGGTCTTGTAGTCCAAAACTCATTCATGCCTATGAACTGAACATGCAATGATGCCAATATCATCATTAAATCATTTTTTTGTCATTTATACACATTTTCTGAAACCTACAAAAAATATATATATTTTCAAATTCCTTGAATTTTCATTTATTCATTCATTTTCTTTTCAGCTTAATCCCTTTATTAATCCGGGGTCGCCACAGCGGAATGAACTTATCCAGCACACGTTTTAAACATGCAGATGCCCTTTCAGCTGCAACCCATCTCTGGGAAACATCCATACACACCCATTCACACTCATACACTACGGACAATTTAGCCAACCCAATTCACCTGTACAGCATGTCTTTGGACTGTGGGGGAAACCGGAGCAAACCCACGCGAACACAGGGAGAACATGCAAACTTCACACAGAAACGCCAACTGACCCAGCCGAGGATCAAACCAGCAACCTTCTTGCTGTGAGGCGACAGCACTACCTACTGCGCCACTGCATCGCACTCCTTGAATTTTCAATGCTACTATTTAAATGCTACTGACATGTAAACAGTGTTGCCAGATTGTGCGGGTGAAAAATGACATAGGCAGGTAGTGTATATTTGGGCGGTTTAGTAAAGTGTCCACTTTTCGGAAAAACCGGGACCGTCAACCCCACCCCCACCCCCCACTTTTCATGAAAAATCGCTGTTGTTGGGCGGTTGTTTTTGCATTTTGGCGGGTTTTGGATAGTTTTTGGGCTGGAATCAGTCAGCTACATTTGGCAACACTGCATTTAAACTGACATGTAAACTATTCCCAACCCCCTGGGGGGTTGCAGGACAATGTGAGGGGGGGGGGGGGGGCGATTGGTGATTTAAAAAAATAAATAAACTTGAATAAACTATTAGATTTGCCATATTTTATCCATAACCTACTTAAGATAAAAATAGTATTTACTATTTACATACTTTCGATTTTTTTTTCCTTTGGATTGCGACCCCTGGGGTGTTTACATTATATTAATAATATTAATTGTAATATTTAATAATAATAGTGTCAGTTGCAGCAGATAGATTTTACAGCACCATGGCAAACTTTGACACCTCTAAGGCACTGATGTACATTAAAAATAAACTTTAAAAAAAACGATTATAAAATCATACATGGCAGAAGATAGAAGATGATCTTTAAGTTGTGGTCTCCAAATTTAAACCAAAAATAGTCTTGTGCGGTAAACATTGTGCCCACCAGTCTCATTATATGAGGTTAATATTAAATTAAACAAATGAATAATTGTCAAAAAAAATAATAATATAATTGTTAGACTGTTGCACTTTTTTGTATTGTCAATATGCTTGTGTTTATATAGCCCTATTGGTGTGTGTGTGTGTGCACCAATGTATGCAATGCTTGTATGTTTATAACCACCTCCAAGGATAGTGGGGGTCGTGAGTCACTAGAATTATTATTTTGGGTGTCATAGGCTCAAAAGTTTGGGAATCACTGCTGTAGAAATTCTATAAGACCAAAATCCCCCACAATGGTA
Organism: Danio kyathit; assembly: GCA_903798195.1. Classification (NCBI taxonomy): domain Eukaryota; kingdom Metazoa; phylum Chordata; class Actinopteri; order Cypriniformes; family Danionidae; genus Danio; species Danio kyathit. The sequence goes on from LR812539.1 coordinate 38,242,470, forward strand.
AAATGCCACACACATATCTCAATAGTTGGTGCATGAAACAAAATTAAAGCAAAATCAAAGAAGATAACTCTAACTAATCTATATCTGATCAGCATTCACCTGAAGCTTTGAAATGATTTCTTCTTTGGTGATATTAACAACATCAATGTCTTCGACTGCAAACGCTGGATAAGAGATGATGGAGAGAACTCCAGCATCCACCTCTTTAGATGTTGATGCCCTCGGCAGCATGGAGTTGAGAATAGACTAAAGTAAAAACATTCGAACAGAGAAGAAGCAATTTGTTACTTTCAGGAAACATTCATGTGATCACCGTAAGGTAAGTTATTACATTGCAGTGCTGAATGTCATCAGCTAAAGCGTGAACGACGGACTCTGGTCCGCCTTTGGCACCAAACAAGTTCAGTCCATCCAAGGCCTCCAAAGCTGCCTGAATAAACACGCAGCGAGAGGTCATGTTATTTTATCATGAAGAGATTATTATTTGACACTTGTTCGACTTGTGAAACCGTTTTACCTTTGCCATCCCGATAGAGCTGGCATTTATCTCAGGGATCCCTTTGTTGGTCTTGTCTCCTCGTTCCCACATTCCAAAATCCTGGGGATCATTTCCAGCCTTAATATCCATGGAAAGTATGTAAAAACTGTACATATCAGAACAGCTTAATGGTGCTTACCGCTACTTTGTATGCAGATTCAATGTAAAAGATCAGATTCTGGACAACATCCACTTCATCACGAGTATAGACGATATTCAGTCCTGCAAATAAAAAGTGGTGAAAATCTTGTCTGATTTTATGGGACACAAGAATTAATTGGTTTAATTGGACTCAATGTAGAATTCCGAAATTGTTGTTATTCGCACCACCGGTGGCAAAGAAGTGTACTGCAGTTTGCAACATGACTTTTTTTCAGAATCAGAAATCAGAAAGAGCTTTATTGCCAGGTATGTTCACACATACGAGAAATTTGTTTTCGTGACAGTTTCTACAGTGCAACAGAATTACAGAGACAGGACAAAAAACAGATAATAAATGTATTTTAAAAATAGAAATAAGCAGTGAATGCAAATATACACATTGACAAGTGTATGTACAGGTATATTTCTATATACGTTATATGTGCAGCTGTTATGTGCAAATTAGCATGTAAAGTATGTTGTTAAATAAGTGTATAAAGCAAGTACTGATGTTTGTTTCACAATTACTATCATCAAGTGTTCATGACAGCCCCGGCGCTATGGGGGGCAAAAGGGGACATTGCCCCCTCAGAAAGAATTTGTGCCTCCTCAGTTTTCATAAAGGATTAGTTCACGCAAAACTGAAAGTTCTTTCTGTCATTATTTACTAACTTTACTACCGTCATTCCAACCTTCAGAACACAAATTTAGATATTTTATAATATGAAAAAACAATAAAATTGTGAAAATTGTGAAATTTAAGCAATAGCTCAGAGATCTGGTCCCCACGTCAGGTCAGTGTGCGGCCGTATATAGCCTTTAATATGCGCACGCGGTGGTGGAGGCGCACTCTAAACTCACACAGGAGAAAACTGGACTGACGTTAAGATGAGCAGCCTAATTCATTTCATGTTTTGGTTAACAAATTTTTTTAACACAACTCTTTTGAGCTCCAAAGGGAAAAAGCGCAAAAGAAATTTGCTGTTAATTTAATTTTAGCAGAGACGCAACCGCCAGTCATTTTCACATAGTTTTTCTGTTCAGGATTAATATTAGAGTAGCCTAATAAAAATGTTTAGTTGAATATTCATTATGGCTGCACGGTGGTGCAGTGGTTAGCACGTTCGCCTCACAGCAAGAAGGTCGCTGGTTTGAGCCTCGGCTAGGTCAGTTGGCATTTCTGTGTGAAGTTTGCATGTTCTCCCCGTGTTCACGTGGGTTTCCTCCGGGTGCTCTGGTTACCGGTTTTACAGGTAAATTGGGTAAGCTAAATTGTCCGTAGTGTATGTGTGTGAATGAGTGTGTGTGGATGTTTCCCCGTGATGGGTTGCAGCTGGAAGGGCATCCACTGCGTAAAAAACATATGCTGGATAAGTTGGCAGTTCATTGTGCTGTTGCGACCCCAGTATAATAAAGGGACTAAGCCGGAAAGAAAATGAATGAAAGAATGAATATATTCATTATTATAAATATTATTAAAAGCTATAAAATTGACAAAACGCAGAATTGAATGTTTGCTTTCATTTTGAAATCGGTAAAGTCCATTTTTAGAGTTGTGAAAGGAAACATCTCATCATGCAGCAGCAGTATCAAGTTAGGACACTTAAAAAATGCCTTCTAGGTTAAAGATGATCGGCCTGCGAAGTCAAGTTTACAGGGTTATAAATGAAATAGGTAGGCTATATAGTGCATAAGTAAATAGGAGTATGTGCAAAATAAACACCAGAAAATATACTGTAGGTAGGCCTATTTTAACAGCTAAAGCATATCAATTTTATTTTGACTTGTAAGTTCATGGCCCTAAAAATGCAAATGTAACCTGAAAACAAGTTATTAAAATAGGCTTAATAAATAAATAAAATGATGGGTAGGCCTAGTAACCTAATGGCTTATGGTGGTGTTTTTATAAATGCCAACCGGACAATGTCACGAAAAAAAGCCCCCACTTATGATAGCCTAACATAAATCATTATTTTTACCTTTAAAATAATAATACAAGTTATACAGCTTATTGAGTTGCGTGTTATCTGTGCCAAAATGTAATCATTTTTCACGATAATAACTGTGAATTTCTTTCTTTTTTCCTTTTTTTTCTGACAGACTCTCTGTTTTTCTACACTAATCCCTTAAAATGTAACCAAGTAACACATTTAGCTACTATTTTTTTTAAATGACATTAGATTGTGACATTTAACTTTTTCCTACACTGATATTGGATGGGTAAGGAAGCGCGATGACTCGGTTATGCTGATTTCACTATATATTTTTACCGGTTATATGAATAGTGGGTTAGCTTGGATGTGTGAGCATAGTTTGACTTCTTTACCTAAAACTTTAAACATTTATATTATTTGAAATAAAACAGAGAAATAAAAAGGAATAAAATATCATTTAAACCACTCGTTTGGCCCTGAAGCCATGATCTGTCTGCGTTAAGAAACGGTATCATTGCATAACCTTCATTGATAAAATCAGTAATAGCGAAACTGTGCAAATTATTATTACTATAAAAAGTATATTACTGGCTTAAGTCAGCAACTTAGGCAGTAATGCAAAGTAATAAATAAGTGAATAAATAGCCTAAATGAAAGGAACAAGCGGGACAAAAATTTGTCACCAGGTCTAGTGCCCCCCTATGGTATTAAAACGCCCCCTCAGTTATGACATCCTGGCGCCGGGCCTGGTGCATAAGATGGATTGCCTAAGGGAAGAAACTGTTTCTGTGTCTGACTGTTCTGGTGCGCAGTGCTCTGTAGTGTCAACCAGAAGGTAAAAGTTCAAAGAGGCAGTGTGCTGGGTGTGAGGGGTCCAAAGTCATTTTGGCAGCCCCTCTGCACGCTCTGGATAAGTACAGTTTTTGGAGATTAAGGAGGATTGCACCAGTGATTCGTTCAGCAGTCCAAACTATTCGACGTAGTCTTCAGAGGTCAGATTTGGTAGCTTAGCTAAACCAGACAGTTATTGACGTGCAGAGAACTGATTCAATGACGGAGGTGTAGAACTGTTTCAGCAGCTCCTTTGGAAGGTTGAACTTTCTCAGTGATTCAATGCAGTAATATATTCATCTCAAGGTTCTCTTTTTATTATATAAGTCTCAACAAATTTCAAAAAACTTTTTAACGTCAAAACTTTTTGAACTTATATGGAACTAATAAGGGTTTTATGAACAAAAGCAGAACTGATATTTTTCACAAAGTAATTGTATCATTTGTAAAGTACATTTACAGGTGTAAATGTTTGGATATAGTTAAATAAAAATTAATTAATTAAGTTTTTTTCTCTCGTGTGTCGTTATGTTTTGTGAGTTGGTTCAGTTGTTTCATGTTTGGCACTTCAGAACTTCTGTCAAGGGAACATAGTGAGCATCAATACTCCTGATTTTTCTTTTGTGTGAGACTATAAGCTTTTTAGATGTAAGGCCTACACATGCACATACCCCTTAACACCCTAAAGCAAAAGATAAACATAACAAAAGTATCATGTGACTTCTTTAAATGTGATGTATTCTGACCTGATGCTGTCATTTGGCCCAGGAAGAGCAGAAAGATGGAGGTAGCGTCCACCTGTAGGTGACCCCATTCCTGATCACCGACTACAGTGGCACATGTTCCTGTATGGTACTTGGCATGAAGGCAATCTTTGGTGCTTTTGCTGTACTTGAACTTCTCCACCTTATCAAGCTGAAATCATATTTGCAGCAAGGCTTTATTTACAGACTACATACTTTAGATTTACCAACCAACCTGAATGTGACTGGTCACAATTAGCAAACAGCTATTATAAGAGGCCGCCTGACAGTTCTCATATTCTCTGGATTTACGATTCATAGTTACATGTTTGGGTTATAGTAAATATAATGTTGTTTTAAATACACATAGTACACATAGTACATATGTAATTACAAACTTTTTTACAAACAATTACTATGTTGTTACATTGTAATTACATTGCTATTACGTTGTTATTACATCCAAGATAATATTCATAAACGTACATGTTTCTTCGCATATTTCATGTACAGTATTTGTGTATTTACATGTAAATATACGCAGTACATATGTAATTACAAACTTTTATTTTGGATTTAATTACATTGTCATTACATTATAGTTAATATGTAATAACATTGTAATTACATCCATGATAATATTGTAAATGTGTTTTTATATATTTCATGTACAGTATTTGTGTGATATAGTTGTATACATATACACAGTACACATGTATTATGTAATTACAAACTTTTATCTTGAATGTAACTACTATGTCATTACATTGTAATTACGTTGCTATTACATCCAAGATAATATTTATAAACGTAAATGTTTCTTTGTATCTTTTATGCACAGTATTTGTGTATTTGCACGGAAATATACGCAGTACATATGTAACTACAAACTTTTATTTTGGATGTAATTACATTATCATTATCAGTATCAGTATGTAAAAACATTGTAATTACATTGCTATAACATTGTCATTACTTATATGATAATATTGAAAATGTGTTTTTGTATATTTCATGTACAGTATTTGTGTGTTATAGTTATATACAGTACATATACACAGTGCACATGTAATTTGTAATTACAAACTTTTATCTTGGATATAATTACTATGTCGTTACATTGTAATTACATTCAAGATTTACAAACGTGTTTGAATATTTCATGTACAGTGTGTATTTATAGTTATATACCAAATATGCACAGTACACATGTATGTAATATGTAATTACAAACCCTAATCTTGATATATAAACATGTTTGTACATGTGTGCAATTACTGTCGTTACATTATAATTACATTGTAAATATATTGTAGGTACATCCAAGATAATATTTATAAATGTAAATGTTTCTTTGTATATTTCATGTACTGTATTTGTGTATTTATATTTATTTACGTAAACATACACAATACACATGTAATGTAATTACAAACTATTATCTTGAACGTAATTACATAGCTGTTACACTGTAATTACATCCCAGATAATATTTATCAATTTGTTTCTTTGTAAATTTCATGTACTGTGTGTATTTAGTTTATACTTAAATGTACACAGTACACATGTATGTAATATGTAATTACAAACTTTTATCTTGTATGTAATCACTGTGTCGTCACATTCTAATTACTCTGTAGTTACATCCAAGACAGTATATATATATGTAAACATGTTTTTGTATATTTCATGTACAGTATTTGTAAATTGTAGTTATATACATAAATATACACAGTACACATGTAATATGTAATTACAAACTTTTATCTAGGATGTATTTAATATGTCATTACATTGTAATTACATTACGTTATTTATAGTTGTATACATAAATATGCGCAGTACACATGTATTTACAAACTTTTATCTTGTGTGCAGTTACTGTGTGATTACATTGTAATTACTTTGCTTTTACATTGTAATTATGTCCAAGATAATATTTATTAACTTAAAGGTTTCTTTGTACTGTATATTTCATGTACAATATTTGTGTATTTACACATAAATATACGGAGTACATATGTAATTCCAAACTTTTATTTTGGATGTAATTGCAAAGTTATAACAATTACATTGTTATTACATTGTAATTACAATTATGATAATATTGTAAGTGTTTTTGTATATTTTGTGTACAGTATTTGTGTATTATAGTTATTTACATATACACAGTACACATGTAATATGTAATTACAAACTTTTATTTTGAATGTAATTACTATGTCTTTACATTGTAATTACATCCATGATTTACAAACGTATTTGTATATTTCTTGTACAGTGTGTAGTTATAGATATATACTTAAATATGCACAGTACACATGTATGTAATATGTAAATACAAACTTTTATCTTGATTTATAAACATGTTTGTATGTGTGTGCATTACTGTTGTTACATTGTGTTACGTACGTGTGCACAGCATTTATGTTCAATGCACTGTAAAAAATGTCTGTGATTTTAACAGTAAAAGTCTGTACAATCTACAGTGAAAACCTGTTAAATGATTAACAGCTCATTTCTGTACAAAATACAGAAAATAATTTTAACAGATCTAATCTTTGCTTTCGAGAAACTAATCAGAGTGTCTGAAATCTCACTATACACCCTCATTCACTAGTCCCTAGATTAGTTGATTAGTAGACAGAGTGAATGACTACAAATGAGTAAATTCAGACACTGATGAACAGCTGCTGCTAACAAGCACAATCACTGAAGGAAAGAATAAGAAATAAAACTACACAGACAAAGCCTTTCACCAAACCAACTGAATTAAAACAGAGGATTAAACACCTCCATTAAATAACAGCATTAGCAGCTTCACTGATTACAGTTTAACTTCATTTTCTGTCATATTTTCATTGTGAATGGCGTATTTAGGCCTGAATCTCCAGTGGTTTCATTTACATATTGTTCATTTCTTAAAGCTAACAAGATATTTAACAAATAAACAAGCAGGGTTTTGATATCATAGTTAAATGTGTTTGATGAAAAATACACACTGTGCAATGTATTTGATGTATATGTATATGAATTTACGAATGTATAGTAGATTACTGGCAACCACAGCTGCCGGTATTTTTTCCATAAAAAAAAACAAAAAACAGCAAAATACTGTAAAACGATTTTTGTGTCACCATTGTGCAGAATAGTAGCGTCTGTGTTCAAGTCCAAGATAAACTAAGGATAGCTAATGTATGGGTGCATTGTCTTTTGTTTAAATGTAATTGTGTGGTTACTAATGCGGTGAAAATCTGTTTGCTAATTGCAATCACACATTAATGCATTTAATGACTTTACATTTTTGTGAGCTAAACTACGTTTTTGTGAACTGAATATTGTATCAGTTAATGAAATACGGTTATTTTCTGTAAATTTAAACAGTTCTATAAAACTTCTGTATTTTTTACAGAAAAATCCTGTGAAATTTAACATATTTTTTAACAGTGTAAATAAATAAAAGCTGAATTATAAATGTTGAACTAAACAACATTACATTACCTTTATGTAACTAACTTAAGTTCACTCAAATAAATATTCTTTCTTTAAGGTAACTTAACTCGGTTATGTGGAACCTGTTGACATAAAAAAGTTAAGTGTAAGTAGGTAAGTAGGTGAGTGTAAGTAGGATATTGTTTATTTATTTTTTATTTTTGAAAAGTCTACTTTTACAATTCGACACATTCAACCCACTGCAGAAATGTTCTAACCAACAGGCCCATGTCAAGTACACTACAGATACATTTTTTAAAAAACAACCTACTATAAATTGAAACCATTAATAAGCTATACATTTGTTTTCACAAGCTTTGTAGACATAACATAAATTCCGCTTTTAAATAATAGGTCACTTAAAGTGTTCGTCATGAGCCATGACTGCGTTTAAAATGGCATAAATGTTTTCAAAGTGCACTACAAAGGGAATGCAATTGTCAATAAGAAGATCGCTAAAACTGAACTGTAAAAATACTTTGAAAGCAAATTACAAAGTATGGAATGTTCTAAATGAATCAACGAACTATCTTTGTAACGACGGAACTTGCGCACTTAGTTAGCTAACAATGGTTTTCAGAAACGCACCCCTGACTGATTATCAATTTATGGGTAATTTGCTTCCAAATGTCAATAGTTTTATTTGAAATTTGGAATAAATGTGTTCAGACTCTTAACATTTTACTCAAACATACACTTAATAAATCCAGTAATCAGAGAAACATAATTGTCAAGTGGTCTACTATTTCTTTCCATAAATTGAACAAGACGAGTTGTTTATTCATACCTGTCTGATCATGCACTGCAGTAATCCTCGCATGAGCTTGACCACGCTCTACAGGATGAGGAGAGACGAGAGAACAGGAGAGAGAAAGAGAGAAATGAGCCTTGACCGTGACCTTATCCTCTCCATCTGCTATGACCATGAAAGAAACATGAGCCAAATGATGTGCCCTCTGGCATTTTACATGCTCTCCCAGACACAAATACTAATGAGCAGAAAATATTCAATGTCTGGTACGCTGTCAGACATGATCTCCGATGCCCTGCGACAAAATCATGGTGTTTTTGTTTGTGTCTCTCAGCTCACTATGTATGCACGAACCGACCTGCTCCAGTTCATAGGCTTTGGCTTTGTCTTCATCTCTGTCTGCAGTCTTCCTGTAGGCCAAACTCAGAGCCCACACTGACAAGATGCAGTACACGTTGTCTCGAACCCAGGCATGAGGTAACTTCTCATCTCCCGGGAGCAAACCTGTCACCGGATCCTGAACAAATGTCACAAGAAACCATATATCTTGAGGATCTATCATGCTTTTTAAGCAATATGGTGTAGTTTAAAGTGCTCAATACAATTCTAAACGTATACTGCAAAATATGCTTTTATTACTTTATTACTAGTTTTTGGGCCCTATCATACACTCTTTGGCGCAATTTGTTGCTATTTTCACACCAGCGCAACCCTAACTTTCACATTTTGCACCACGTTGTTTAAATAGCAAATCTATTTGCGCCACTTTGTGGACTCATGAGTGTTTCGGTCTAAAAAGGAGGTGTGTTAAGGCACATTCTTGGTGTGTTGCTGTTTTGAGGAACTGAAATAGACTGCACCATTGACCAAGTAAAAGTTGATCCAGCTGTTGCATTGGCAGGTGTGCGTGTGTGGGTGTGGGTGTGTGTCTGTCTCTCCCTCTCTAACATCAGCAGGCCCCGCCCCAGTTATGCAGACGACGTGCCCTGGGATTGGCTGGAGTCACCCAGGGCGTCCTTTAAAAAGGGAAATCGGCCGTGGGGCGGGAGAACGATTTTTGGTTGGCGTATTGTTGTTTTGAGATTGGTGTGCTATAAAGTTATTTTGCTGCTAAGTGTTGTTGTTGATTGTGTTTCCCATGTTGTGTAAGTTTTGACTCCTTTGTTGTATATCCATCCGTGGTTCCCCCTCCTATTGTTTCGTTTTTGGTTTGTTTGTTGACACTGTAAATGTTAAATATTGTACACGGTAAGAGGTTGGACACCACACTTTTCTTTCTGTAAATATTTTCTCCTGTTTTTATATCTAGTTAGGGAGGTAGGGGTAATTTTTGTATTTTTATTTTTTTGTTATTTTGTTAAGTTTAGTTAATTTAATTTGGGTGTTTAGTTAGTGTGTAGAGCGCGTTAGTTATGTGCCTATGCAGGTCTTTAGGATTAAAATGTACAAAAAATATTATTTTCTACATAAATATAAAAACCACTGCCTCCGTGCCTTCCTCATGCCGGGGGGGGGGCTTTTTTCTGTTTATTCATGACAATTTGCGTTTGTTTAATGTTATTATTATTAGCAGTATTATTTATTATATGCATATTTATATTTGTTTTAATAAAAACAAGTTTAGATTTGTCCACCTGTCAGGTTTTGGAGACGTATACATCACTATATGGGGCATAAGAATAGGACGTGTGTTTGGATATAACTTTTGACCACACTTTATTATTATTGTTTATTTATTCATTTGCTGGAAATTAGAACTGAATTTAGAAATAGTGAAAAGTTTTGAATCAAAGCTTTGTGCTTAACAAACTAAATTAAATATGTAGGCTAATGGATGTCTTCAGTGGAGTGTGCACAACACCGTTTCCTTATCCACCAAAGTAAAGGAGTAAAGAGTAAAAGTAAAATAAAGAGGCAGAATAGGAGGCTCATTCTTTATCCTTGCGCAGATGGTTTGTTTAACTGTTTTCTCGCTTGTGAAGCGTTTTTTAGTTACAAAGTCCGCCATGTAAATAGCAAATGCGCAACACAACTGACTTGGGAAGGGAATGGAAGATGAGACTCTGATTGGTTTAATGCACGTTATGCTCAGAACACACCCAGAACTCATTAAGAGAACAAGCACAACCCTGTTAAACCATGTGCCAGGGCGCAAACTGTAATTTTCCATCCATAAAATAGCAAAAGTGGATTCAGACATGTTCCTTATGCTTTTGCGTCATGAAATAGAGCCCTACAACTTGTTTCTAGTGCAAATATCTAAAAATTCTTAAATCCTTAAATTAAGAAGCATTTTCTAGACAAGCAAAAATATTTTTGTTTTTTTGGGAAAAACTCACTTAATTTTGGCATATTATTCCTTAAAACAAGAAAAAATGTCTAGAAAATGCTCCTTGATTTAAGAATTTTTAATATTTGTACTAGAAACAAGTAAGAAAAGCATTTTTTGCCGCTTATAACACTAAACCCTTCCTTTGTCTAGTTTTCTCTAGTTTTCTGTCTTGAAGTCTTTCCTTTCTACTTTACATAAGCTGTTATCTTGATCACAAATGATAACTATAAAATAACTAATCATTTGTTTCACAAAATTTTCTGAAATTATTAAAAAATGTCAAACTGTAAACATCTTAACACTTCATTTTATCACTTTATTTAAAGTTGTCTGTTAAACATGTTCCATGTGCTAAATTTACCATAGTAACAACAATTAATTATGCATATTACATGCAACAAACCTACATTCTAACCCTATTCAATATAGTAAGTACATGTAACTAATTCAAGTATTTTTTTTTTAAATGTAATTTTTTGATAGTGCTTAAAAAAGATATACATTTATTATTGTACTGACAAAATACAAAATAAAGCATGTGTAACATATTGTATTTGATATAGTAACACTATAATTTATTGTAATATAACAACTTTGTTATTCAATATTACATCAAATGTATAACTTTCAACTGCAGAGTCAGATGCTGTATATTTAATGACTTACAAATAAAAGTTCACTTAAATAAAAGAACATAAACCATATAGAGAAACTGTTTAATATAAAAGCTTTGTCAGTAAAAAAAATCCGTAAATTTACGGTTTATTTCCGGCAGCTGGGGTGCCAGAAATAAACCGTAAAAAGAGGCCGTTAAATTACAGAAATTTACTGTAAAATAATGGACATTAAATTACAGAAATTTACTGTAAAATAACGGACATTAAATTACAGAAATTTACTGTAAAATAACGGACATTAAATTACAGAAATTTAAATTTCTAGTAAGTTTCTATAATTCAACCTCTATTATTTCACAGTAAATTTCTGTAATTTAACAGCCATTATTTTACGGTTTATTTCCGGCACCCCAACTGCCGGAAATGAACAGTAAAATTGCGGCTTTTTTTTACAGTGAACAATACACTTTAACCATATTCAATTTCATATAAAAAAATACTATAGCAATTTATACTCAATTCTACAGTGTTTTTGAACCATACAATAGTAAAGTACTCGGATCTGTTGTGGTAATTCTACAACTAATATAAACAAATGCCCAAATAATGTAGACTTTCTAACTATAGGGTATTTTACACTACAATAAAACACCACAGTTAAGTAAAAAACTAAAGTATGCAGTTTTTATTATACTAAATACTGTAGTGTGCTTTAGCTTTTACTAAAATAAACATTATATTCATATATAGCCTGTATACTTTTTATCAGATCACTGTTGTAACTGTATTCTTAACAGTATTCTATAGCATTGATTAACAAAGAGTTGTAAACAATATAATATATACAACATACTGTAATACACGATTATAGTATAATTTAAAAACAATATAGCCTAGTATTCACAACAAATGACTTTAGTATATTAACTTAAAGGTTTGTATTGCAGACTTTAAATGTACACAGTTGCATCTTCATTGTGTGTAACATTTAAGATAATTAATATCTATATATTATTTTTAAAAATTGCGCAAACGTTTAATTATTATTTACTATTAGCATTCATCTAAGAACCAACTTTATTAGACAAAACACTTTAAAGCAAATTTAAGCTTTGCTGTCAGAGCGAAACAATCTCTTATTTATATTAAATGATCTTTTTTTATTTATTCATTTATTTTTATTTATTTTTTAAAGCATTTTAAGCAAACTTTTTCACCAGAGTTGTTCAGTTTCAGTAGATGCCAGCAGCAAACAGGCTGTGTGTAAGTGCGTTTGTGTAAAAGAGCAACACAACACAAGTGGCATATAGCTGAAAGTGGGGTGTTTCGGCTCACCTGCTGACAGAGGATCGTCTGTTGTAAAGTTCTGGCATAGTTGTCGAGTTTGACTCCAGAATTACTGCGACTTCTCATTGTGCTTCTTAGCGCAGTTCGGCTCCAGAGTCTCACCAGCGGTGCGTCTTTACTGCTGGCGGATCAAGTATCAAGTACATGTGAAGTGGGCAAATGTCAAAGCCTTGAGGACGAGTTGTACCGCTGTATCTGTTACATTATTAGATGGTGTAACTGGTGTTAAGGCGCACTCGGGATTATAGCTGTTTACATCGATAATTGGAATTGATTCGTTTTCTAGCCTACTATAACTGTGCGTTTATCTGAAAATAACTGCACACCTAAGCACCTTCAGTAATTTCCCTGTTCTTAAGGCTTTCATAAAAGAAACCAAGTCTTTTGTCTTTTGTCCATTTCCATTAACATCAGGTCAAAACTGCTGTATTTCAAAAAGATATACCAACAAGAAATTAAAAATAAAATAATACACGTTATAGATTTTTACTAGAAGTTTTTTTCTGAAGGTTACAAACTTGAATACAACGCACTATACATTATAATGAAGAGACATAAAAAAATGTTCTATCATAATTTACTCATCCTTTATTTGTTTCAAACATTTCTGAGTTTCATTTTTTTCTGTTGAACACAAAAGAAGATATTTTGAAGAAAGCTGCACCTGTAACCGTTGACTTTTGCAGTATTTGATTTTCTTTTATGGAAATCAATGATTATATATTTTCAGCTCTTCTTTTGTGCTCAACAGCAAAAAAAAAAAAAAAAGAAAAGAAACTCATAAACCACTTGAGGAAGAGTAAATAGTACATTTTTATTTTTGGGTGAAATATATAATTATAATGGACAGACATATTTAATGTCTGAGCCTACTTTCCATCACAATGGACAGAACTACTGTATTTGAAAAAAAATCCTGATTTAAAAACAATAGTTTTTTTTTTACTTTTATTAAATTGCTATCCCTCTTTTTCGATACTATGAAATATTGGAAAACATACCAATAAATGTGATTAAAACCATTGGAAATATTGCTTATTTCTGTGACATTGTCAGGCCCCTGTTTGTTGTTTAGTCGTTGTTCGGTATTCTTGGTTATGCCTGTCAACACCTCATGTCTTTCCTGAGTCTCCTGTGTTTCCTATGTCCTTCATGTGAGTGATTATCAATAAATCTACGTGTTTGATAACTCCTGCGATCCTTTGCCTTCCTGAGAGAGCCCAGGCGTGACAGGCATATGCTTCTCTATTGTGCATATTTATCAAAATACATCAGGCAGAGTTTTACAGCTGTTTGATTGGTTGGTTGACTGGTTGAAGAATAAAGTCTATTTTCATGGACAGCAGGATTTAAATGTGCCCCCCAAACAGAATAATTGATTTTTTTGGGTGAACTATCTGTTTTAAGTTTCTTACACCCCAGTGTGTATTATTTTGTAATAAACAAACTGAAGTCAATTATTCTGCTTACATTATACACTGAAAAAAAATATTCAAATATGATTCCTTGGATTTACTAAATTTTAAGCTAAGTGGTTGCAATTTATATGGCCTGAATTTAAACAAACAAATTAAGTTGAACATTACTAAATTTAATTTGTTTGTTTAAATTCAGCCCATTTAAATTGTTTGCAACAATTTTGCAGACATCATTGTTTTCAGTGAAGTTACCACACTAATGATATTGTTCAGTTCAGCCATTTGTCAGGTTTTTGTCCTGCAGACAGCTTCTATGTGTAGGTACGCTTGCTTTTTGTTTTGTTTTTTTGACAGTTGTAGCCTGTGAAACAAATTAAATAATTTTAACAGATAGTTATATTAGCCGCATTTCCACTGTCAGGTCAGTGCGTACCAGGCCAGGACAATAGCCCGAACTGCCCAATAGTCCTGGCCAATACAGTAAGCCTGAACTGGCTGCTGTGTCTTTAATATGGTGTAAACATCAAGGAGGACGCAGAAAAGAAATATCACTTATTAAATTAAAACTACTTTAATTGTTATTTTATGCAACACCCTTAAATATAAACATAAGGGTGATCTTAAGCAAAAAAAAAAAAAAAACCCTAGACCAGGGGTGCCCAAACTCGGTCCTGGAGGGCCGGTATCCTGCATATTTTAGTTCCAACCCCAACTAAACACACCTGAACTACCTAATTAAGCTCTTTCTGGGTATACTAGAAACTTCCAGCCAGGTGTGTTGAAGTAAGTTGGAGCTAAACTATGCAGGATACCGGCCCTCCAGGGCCGAGTTTGGGCACCCCTGCCCTAGACTATAAGGTGTTTTATAGAATATCTTATACTGACCAGCTATGTTTTTTTTCTTTCTTTTATTTATTTATTTAATTTTTGATCATGTGTTCGTGTGCGATCGGAAAAAGTAGTGTAATGGCGGCATTTACCAGACTCAGGTATACTCTACCTTTGCTTTCACTCCGCCCCAAAAGCCCCAGCTGACTCGCTTTGGCCCAAGATATTCGGCAGGCTGAAAAGGGCCGGTGTCACACAGGTAGACAAGGAAGGTTATCTTTTTTATCAGTTTTATTCAAAACAAATCACTGAATCAAAGTGAGGAAGCAGGAGAGTGGTGTCACGGCTGTTAGCGATCTCATCAACATCTCATAAGGTAAACATCTGATGTTAGCGACCTCTCACACAGTTCGTTCTTGGGAACATCAGAAGGTGAGTATTTAGACACACAGTTCATCAGGTAAATGGTAGATCTTCAAGTAAACACCATATGAGAATAATCATTTCCCTTGATCAGTAGATTACGGATCCGAAGGCACATAAGGGGACATCCATGGAAAAAGAGGAGAAGACGAAGGAGCAAAGGTGAGGACAACCATTCGACTTTGATACCGGCCAATGAATGGGAGAATGAGGTAGGTTTTTATAGGGTTCTTTGATGAGGGGGAACAGATGCAGAGGATTAGAAGGCTGCTGATGGTTCACGGGATTGGAGAGAGGTGATTGGTGTAGCAGGAACGAGCCGAGCATGTGACAGTCGGCTGCTGGCCTCGAAGAAGGGCCCGATCAGGCCCCGAAAGTGACTGTGGAAAAATGACTGGCCCTGGCTCGCACTGGAACACTTACTTTAGGCGCGACAGTGGAAACGCGGCTATTGTGATATGGAACGGCAATGCAGTCAAGACCTTTGTGGAGCTACTTTAGCTGTGTTTATCTAAAAATATCTACACACCTTAAATGTTCAGTCAAATCAGTCATTCAATATCAAGATTCAACCACCACATATTATATCTACAAGAATAATTGGAATAAAAGGAATAATTGACGACAGGCTGAAGTGGCCATTATACTTTGGGTGTGCATTAATTTCTAATATTTTTATAGAACAGAGTCAGGTGGCTTATAGTATTTTTACCAAACCTGCACTGTTCTGATGTTGTATTTTTAATTTGTCAGGATTTTTTTTCCTCAAACAGCTCCTGGGTATAGTTTTTTCACACATCTCATCCAAAAAAAGAATTGTTTTGATGTAATTTTTGTGCGTGAAATAAATGAAGCCATTCTTTGCAGTGATATGGAACTGTTATGCAAGTTAAGGCCTGGCTGAAACTACTTTACCTGTGCGTTTATCTTAAAATAACTACACACCTTAAAATGTTTCTTCTCATTGCTGTCATTAGTGTTGCGTTTATGTGTTATTGAGAGGAAAGGGTTCAAACAACTATACTTTTAACATTTAAAACCTAAAAACATCCATTTAAAAATATTATTTAAAATAGTGAATGTCACAAATATACACAGGAGACCCAAATGCAAGTGAATGCAAGAGGATTTATTAATAGAGATAACAAAAGTCACAACTGGTATTGATCTCACCAGATATAGAGGAATTGTGTAGAGCAAGGGTGCTCCTCACAAGGAATCCAACACGCTAAACAGCGGTAATAGTTCATCCGAGAAACAGATCCGAAGTGAAGTCTCTCACTGATATCCTATCAGATATCGAGGGAAGGGGAGGTTAGTGCTATGGAGCAACTCTCAAGGAAATCGACACGCTTACCAGCGGTAATAGGTCATCAGAGCAGCAGATCCGGGATGTAGTCTCTCACTGACATGGCCGTCACCAGGTCCAAATATAACAGACTTATGAGGATTCACCACCAGCGGATTTAGCGAGAGTGCCTAACAGGAAGCAGACACAGAGGTGAACAAACAACAGACTGACAAACGCTATCTACAAACACTGAACATATAAAGCCGCGCGGTAATGCGCAACAGCTGTGGTTGAATGAAAACAGCTGAGTGAGACGAGTGGTAACAAGACACGTGATAACCCAGCTGATGAATGTAAACACACACAGACCAGGCGGTAAAGATATACCCAAACAAACACACCCACTTCCCACACACACACACACATACAAGAAGAACAGATAGATCCACAACCGTGACATTGAATGTTGGCAAAAGATTTTCAGGAAGTGTTTTTGAAATCAACAGTGAGAAATTTTTGACTTAATATTATATATTATATCACATTATGTTATATCTGCTGATATAGCTAATTTTATAAATACACAGAAAGGCTTTTCCTACACATAAATGATTAATTTTATTAAATTTTACATTTGGGTATATATATGAGATCCTCTAAATTTGTCTACATTTGTCTTTATATATATATATATATATATACACACACACACACACACACACACACACACACACACACACACACACACACACACAAACACACAGTTGAAGTCAGAATTATTAGCCCCCCCTTTGATTTTCTTTTTCTTTTTTAAATACAATATTTCCCAAATGATGTTTAACAGAGAAAATAATTTTTCACAGTATGTCTGATAATATTTTTTCTTCTGGAGAAAGTCTTGTTTGTTTTATTTCGGCTACAATAAAAGCAGTTTTTAATTTTTAAAAAACATTTTAAGGTCAAAATTATTAGCCCCTTTAATCTATATATTTTTTCGATAACTTGCCTAATTACCCTAACCTGCCTAGTTAACCTAGTTAAGCCTTTAAATGTCACTTTAAGCTGTATAGAAGTGTCTTGAAAAATATTTAGTCAAATATCATTTACTGTCATCATGACAAAGATTAAATAAATCTGTTATTAAAAATTAGTTATTAAAACTATTATGTTTATAAATGTGTTGAAAAATCTTCTCTCCGTAAACAGAAATTGAGGAAAAAAATAAACAGGGCGGCTAATAATTCAAGGGGGCTAATAATTCTGACTTCAGCTGTAGATATAGTATATACTGTATATGAAAGAAAGAAAAAAAAGAAAAGAAAAAGTTTGCCACTGTCTCCACTGGCTTGCTTGGTGTGGATTTGTGGAGCTGCGCATCAATGAATTTGCTCTTTAGTGTTTGGACTTTCAGCAGTGAAATTTAAATCACACTGAACTGAACTAAACTGAACTTCAACTCTGAAATCTGGACTTTACTAGAACTTCTATGTTAAGCTGCTTTGACACAATCTACATTGTAAAAGCACTATATAAATAAACATTCATTGAATTGAAAAACAATGAATTGAATTGAATAATTATATGTCTTAATGTTTATTTGCTGTTATTATGTGAGCTTTCTTGTGTGGCACTGTTGTGAGATGAGGACTCTTGACTGCAAACCAAATCTACCTTCGGGTATAAATAAAGTAACCCAACCTAACCTAACCTAACCTTAAATATTAGAGATAATTCAAACCACTTTATACAAACATTTAGCAAATTGGCAAAATATTTATTCAGTTAAGTTCATTATTTTTTCTCAGATGCAGCTTTAATTTCTCTTGACCTTATTTTGTTTTAAACCTTTTAAGATCCAAATCATGCCCATGACTTTTTTGTGTGTTCACATTAATTACTGGGACAAAAAAAAGTAGTATCATCCCATTCCGACATAGCAAAAAATGTCAAATTTCAAAAGAAAAAATATTTTTTGGTTTAAATATAAGTATACACTACCTGACAAAAATCTTGTTGTCGATCCCAGTTATAAGAGCAACAAATAATAACTTGTCTTCTAGTTGATCATTTGGAAAAGTGGCAGAAGGTAGATTTTTTTCGACAAATCATCTGTAGAACTGCATCCCAATCATCACAAATATTGCAGAAGACCTATTGAAACCCGCATGGACCCGAGATTCTCACAGAAATCAGTCAAGTTTGGTGAAGGAAAAATCATGGTTTGGGGTTACATTCAGTATGGGGGTGTGCGAGAGATCTACAGAGGGGATGGCAACATTAACAGCCTGAGGTATCCAGACATTTGTGCTGCCCATTACATTACAAATCACAGAATAGGGCAAATTCTTCAGCAGGATAGCACTCCTTCTCATACTTCAGCCTTCACATCAATGTTCCTGCAAGCAAAGAAAGGCCTAGGTGCTCCAGGATTGGCCACCCCAGTCACCAGATATGAACATTATTAAGCATGTCTGGGGTAAGATAAAGGAGGAGGCATTGAAGATGAATCCAACGAATCTTAATGAACTCTGGGAGTCCTGCAAGAACACTTTCTTTGCCATTCCAGATGACTTTATTAATAAGTTATTTGAGTCATTGCAGAGATGTATGGATGCAGTCGTCAAGCTCATGGGAGTCATACACAATATTCATTCTTTTTTCACTGCAGCATGACTTTATTCTATTCTGTACATTATTTCTTTTAAGTGACAAGACTTTTGTCTAAGCAAAGTCAGACCTTACTGTCCTAATTAAATCATTAAAAATCAAGGCATGATCATATTTTATTTTGGTAAAATAAGCGTAATCTAGAGGCCTTTGCCTTTCATATAAACCACTTCTGATACCAAATGATCAATTAGAAGTTATTATTTGTTGTTCCTAAAACTTGAATAGGCAACAAGACTTTTGTTAGGTAGTGTACTCTAAGGCAATTTAAATGTAAAAGTTTTTCAATTTAATATGGTTATTATAATAAAAAAGTTTCACGTTAATGCTTCTAACAATATCTATATTCACTTATGAACACACCTAAAAACAGCACGAAATTAAAGAATGAACTCACCATCATAGAAGCAGGTATTTTTAGCGTTTTATTTGACAGACCTAAACTTTGCTCTTTTGTGTCAGAACATCTGAGTACATGTGGAGGTCACAGTACAATGACATCGGGTCTGTTACAGTACATTCTTGTGCAAATAATCCTCTTGCTAGCATGAGAACACAGGGGGCCTTCAGGGGCCATTCTGAGAACACAGAGAAAGATGTGTGCGGCTAGGCACGTTCTCATATAGACTGATTCTGTGTCCCTTAACCTTATCAAATACAGTACTTTATATCAAATATCACTATTAGTTTAAACATAGATGTTCAAATTGAACGTTTAGGCTCAGCGAGTAATTATAAAAGGTAGTAAACAAATCTTAATAATGCATTAGACAATTTAATACACCAGATTAATGATATATGCTTCAAAGGAGAGACACTGCAGGCAAAAACACACTTCTTTTCTCAAGGAGAGACACTGCAGGCGAAAACACACTTCTTTTCTCAAGGAGAGACACTGCAGGCGAAAACACACTTCTTTTAAAAAGAATTTTAAATTAAATACTTTTTTAAATCTATTGGAAAGAAAAGATCCGAAATACAATTTAAAGTGCTTCTTTTATAGCACTTTATTAAGTTGAGTCTGTAGATTTTAATCTTGAGAAAACAAATTAGTTTTTTTCAATAAATCTTAATTTCAGCACACCAAATTACAAATCATCTGTTTTCAGAAGGTTTCACAGGGTAGTTATGCCAAATATTTAATTAATCTGTTTGTTTGTTTGTTTGTTTGTTTGTTTATTGGTTTGTTTGTTTGTTTGTTTGTTTGTTTGTTTGCTTGTTTGTTTGTTTGTTTGTTTGTTTGTTTGTTTGTTTGTTTGTTTGTTTGTTTGTTTGTTTGTTTGCTTGCTTGCAGTATTTTCTGAATTATGGAGTGACAAAAATGATAAAATTTCTTCTATTAAAAACTTTGACTCTAGTGGAAATAAATAAACTAAATGTAATTTCGAACCTGACTTTATCTAATGTTCAGATTTTTGTGTGAGAAATGCATGCAATTTAGGAAGTATTTAAATAAACAATGCCTCATTTGCATATTAAAAAAAAAACATCTTAGAAAAATTGTGATGCAAAATATTTTTGCAATTCTCAGTGTTATCAATAAAACTTATGGACGTATAAATATTAGTACTTGTTTTTTTAAATATTGGTACTTAAAAAAAAAAAACATATTATCCTGCAGTGTCTTGCCTAAAGCCAAATGCAAACCTTAACCAGAAATGAAAATTCTGTCATCATGTTTTTAATCTTTGGGTTTTGCTTTTATTCTGTTGAACATAAAAGAAGAATGCTGCAATAAACAGCTATCAACTTCCATAGTATTTTTTTTTTTTTGTTCCTACTATGGATGACAATTGCTGCTGTTCTATTCTGAACATTATTCAGAATATCTTGTTTCGTGTTCAACAGAAGAAAAAACTGAAGAAATTAGAAACAATTGAGTAGGTAAAATGCAATTTTCATTTTTGGGTGAACTACACAGCAAAATCCTCAGAGTAAAATTTACTCAGTTCAGAGAACATTTGATCCCTCTCTAAATTGAGAGAGGGACAAAATGTTCTCTGAACTGAGTAAATTTTACTCTGAGGATTTTGCTGTGTACCTCTTTAAGACTTTCAGATTTAACATCACGTTATAATAATATTAGGCTATCTAATGAACATACAACAAATATATGGAAACCCATGTAACTTTTCAAGTCAGACCTTTAACGGTTTAAAAAATTAAAGTGCTTGCAACATAGCCAATGATATGAACATAAATTAGTACATAAAATAAGTTGACTCATAAATGAGTATTTTCCAGGCTTCCGCTCCGCTAGGAATGCACCGCCTCATTAAACGAACACTGACCATTCCTGAGGGTAGAAAATAAATCAGTTTATTTTAGGTGTTTTTAGGATGTTAAATGAAATGAGATGGATGTTAGCAGTGATTTACCTGCAAAATCCTGTATTGCACTCGATATTATCATGACAGTGAGCTCCGTATGGTTTGTAGCCCATGATTCGCCACAGAGGAGACATCCGTACCTTGCGGTTCAGGAGTTTGGATGACTGAAGGCCGGATTGAACCTCAGGGGTCACGACTGGTACAGAAGATACCTAAAATATACAGTTGAAGTCAGAATTATTAAACCCCCCTGATTTATTAGCCCCCCTGTTTATTTTTTCCCAATTTCTGTTTAACGGAGAGAAGATTTTTTTAGCACATTTCTAAACATTAATTTTAATAACTCATTTCTAGTAACTGATTTATTTACTAGGTTAATTAGGTTAACTGGGCAGGTTAGGGTAATTAGGGAAGTTATTGTATAACGATGGTTTGTTCTGTAGACTATTAAAAAAGGGGCTAATAATTTTGAACAAAACGGTTTAAAAAAATTAAAAACTGCTTTTATTGTAGCTGAAATAAAACAAATAAGACTTTCTCCAGAAGAAAACATATTATCAGACATACTGTGAAAATGTCCTTGCTCTGTTAAACATCTTTGGGAAATATTTTTTAAAAATAAATCAAAGGGGGTTTAATAATTCTGATTTCAACTGTACATTTCTCAGTCAGTAAGCACTCAAAAAATGATGTTTGCTGTTTGTTCAAACTACTTATTTAAAATGAGCTGATGCAACACAATTATTGAGTTTTTTTGAGGGGGGATCTTAATTGTTTTGTGCTCAATCCACTGAAATTTGTAAAAAAAAAAAAAAAAAACAAATAGTTAACTTAATTCCTTCATGTTGTCCCAACGTAAATTGATTGTGTGGAACCCAGCTTTTTTTTTGTGAGTAACATATTATAATTGTTATAAAAACATGTTACAATTTTTTTATTTAATATATATAAATTTAATTGAACTAATATTTTTTTTAGATTTCTACAAATAAACTAATTAAGTATACATTTCAAATTTTTTTTTTCTAGAATTTAATTTTTAATTAATTCTGTAATAATGTACAATAAGGTCATTTATTATGTTATCATGATACTTTAGCTGAAATGAAGCAAACAAGATTAATATATCATGGTTTTTTGATAATTAACAAACAAAGCATTTCATCATTAGCTTGGTTTCTTTAGATAATATTTACTTAGGTATTAGAAAAATCTATGCTGTGTTAGTAAAGGTCAATGTTATATGAATAATAAATGCTTTAGTATATTTAATGTCAGGAAATTAAAAATGAAATTATTGATCATGTCACTTCACAATGCACATATTTTTTGTGTTGAAACGTTATATGTTGAAATGAACATAATCTAAAATTAAATATGTACAAGTTACAACTAATTACGGTTAACACATGTTAAGCTGAAACTGCAAAATGTTACATACACTTTTATGAACATGTCACTATGCAGAATTCAAAGTACAAGTAAAACGCCTGCAAAAATTATTTTAGAAACTTACACTTTATTGATACAGCACTTTGCAATCTAATTTGACAGATTTTAAATGTATTATTAATATATTATTTTTTAAAGTAATTTTAATTAGAATTTCTTAATATTAAAAACATTTTAACTTCTGGTATCACTGGTATTTCTCAAAATAAAAACTAAATGTTTGTTTAAAACTTACCTGATATATCAGAACTTGCAAGATTAATATACAAAATCCAGCTTTTGCCAGGTTAAAGTGCTGCAGATGCATTTTGATGCTGATAATTCCTACAAAAAGTGTAGTCTATCAGTGTGTCCTGGAGATCAGGTGAACTCTGCAATGTCCCTGTGTATTTATAAGCGTTACGTCCATCTCTTCTGCTCTCTCACTGTGCTCAAGGTCAAGGCCAAGATAAAATCACGTGATTTGGTCAATGTTTGAGCATTTACATAAGCCAACGTTAACATTTATACTAGTTTCTGGAATTGATTGGAATAAAATTGTACTCTTGGACACTCCTTGGTGAGATTTACACTAGCATGCTTTTAAAATGACAATTAGATTGTTTTAATAACTATAAATTAAAGTGTCTAAGAACTTGTGGATTAATAAATGCTTTAGAAGTATAAAAATTCTTCACAGTGCATGCATATTTTCAATGTTTAAACATATGATTTAGCAAATATGTGTTGTTTAGAAATATATGTAATCATTTTTGCAGCATTTTTAAATACATAAACAAATATTTTTAAATAGTTAAAATATTATAATTAAAAGCATTGAGAACTAATATTTAACATTAATATTTAACAAATAAAACATTGTAAATTTTTTACCGCATTTATATTTGTTAATATAGAATTTTTAAATAAAACTTCAGAATTTATGCATATTTAATTTTTTTTTGGTTGGTAAAATATGTTTAAAAATGTGTCTAATCATTTTTATGTCATGATTATTGTTTTAATGATAAAAGCATCTAAAAAGTAATGGTTTAAGAATATATTTTAATGGTACAATATACTGTAGTTAATCTATGTTAAACCTTACCTTTACATTTACTAATCTATGTTAATAAAAAATATTTTCATTGACCATGTTACTTTATATTGCATATATATATTTGTTTAGAAATATGAAAATATTGCATTCACAAAATTTCATATTTTGAATTTCAGCAGGGAACTTACAAAAGTGCAGAATAAATCTCAAAACTTTTTTAACCAGTATCTCACTGAATCAATAGGTCATCGAGTTCACTCAGATAACACATGGCCTCATGCTAAAAATATTGCATTCCATTGCATCATCATTTCAACATGAATATAATAATGAATATATTCAATGTACAGTTGAAGTCAGAATTATTAGCCCCCCTGTTTATTGTTTTTCCCCAATTTCTGTTTACAGAAGAGAAGATTTTTTTCAACACATTTCTAAACATAATAGTTTTAATAACTCATTTATAATATCTGATTCATTTTATCTTTGTCATGATGACAGTAAATAATATTCGACTAGATATTTTTCAAGACACTTATACAGCTTAAAGTGACATTTAAAGGCTTAACTAGGTTAATTAGATTAACTAGGCAGGTTAGGGTAATTAGGAAAGTTATTGTATAACGATGGTTTGTTCTGTAGACTATTGAAAAAATATATAGCTTAAAGGGGCTAATAATTTTGACCTTAAAATGGTTTAAAAAAAAAATGCTTTTATTCTAGCCGAAATAAAACATCTTTCTCCAGAAGAAAAAATATTATCAGACATACTGTGAAAATTCCTTGCTCTGTTAAACATCATTTGGGAAATATTTAATAAACAAAAAAAAGTTCAAAGTGGGGTTAATAATTCTGACTTCAACTGTATATTTAAAAAGTAACAAAATTTTCACTACCAGTTTACTATTCTGATAACAGTATACATAAAAATATGCTTTTAAAAACTAAAACATGGGGTTAATTTTTAGTATTTACGAAATACTACACTTACAAGTACTTTAGTAGCTAATAGTAGCACACTGTAAATATACAGTAGTCTACTTTACTCAAGTATACTTACTAAATGAACTTTAAGTGTACTTTATTGTGAGGGATAAGATAAACATTGGACCCCTCTTAAGCATTAATAAAAATGTAAATCTATACACCTAATGTTTGAATGTCTATTCATAAGTTCGGGCTATGTGGGTCAAAGCTAGCAATGACCTGAAAAAGAGCGGTGAAAGTTCAGCATGTGCTCCAGGTGACAGAACAGTGTGATCCAGTCACTTAGGCTAGTCTGTGTATGTCGGTACAAAATGTAAAGTTTTAAAAATATTTGTTTTAAAAATCACATTTGTAATTGTACACTTATGGTTTCATGTTAAGCAGCGATGCCGTTTTAAGAAACCTGTCAAAGTCCAAACAGCGAGTCGTGACAACACAAAGTCCTTCGGGTTCAGGACAACGTGAGGTTCATAATATACTATATAGTAGTGAGAAAAAAAATGAAATCACACACACCACACTTTCTGCACCCGTTTGCACTGGCACAGAAATACGAGAACTGATGTAACTCTAACTGTACAAACAAAAGTGTAAAATTAAAAAGAAATGATGGAAAGTTAGTAAACTTAAAAGTGTAAGAAAAATGAGGACGTAGAAATCTCAATGAAAACGTTTATTCAGCATAGTCTCAAAGTACACGACAGTACCCTGGTTTCACCGGAGTCAGAATGAACCCTGAATGTTCTTAAACTCAACCCTTTATACTGTTTTAGCTGTTGCCTTCAGACTTGCCTTTAGATGTAAATGAAGTTGCTCCTTGGCTGCTGACCCAGCTGTATTCTCTATCTCTCTATGCTAATGCAGTTTCAACACCATTGATGAGATGGTTTTCTGTGCACCACACCCATCCCCATTCTACAATTGTTACCATTTGGACGAGATGTAGTCACCTCAAACAATGCAGAGACAACAAACTGTTGATTTCTTTTTTCTCTCATAAGTCAGCCCTTTTGGGAAATGAGCATCAATTCACCATTTAGAGTGGAAGTTGGGTCGAGGCAGACTCATTTCTTACAAAAGTGTGTAGCAATAAACAGCCATTTTGTCTAAAAAATGAATGAATGCATACGCGAAGAAATGAATTAATAAATTAGTAGAAATTATATAACGATTAATGTGCTGAAGCTGCTCAATTAATTGTTACTGCTATTAACCATGCTGAAATCAGCTGTGTACATTTTATTGTTTATAAATGTTCCAAAAAAGTTTAACATAACATAACTTAATTTAACAACATATCTTACTTATGTTAATTATTTATAATGACTCAATAAAGAGATGCATGCAATATGAAGACAAAATTATTAGCCCTGTAGCTCCTGTAAATAGACTGTTTAATTATTTAAAAAATATTTCCCATGTTAGACAGAGCAAGAACAATTTTCACAGTATTTTATGTCTTATTTCATTTAGTTTGGCTAGAATCACTCATTCATCAGTAGTCACACACTTCAGCCAGTAGATGGAGGGAAACCGCCATAAAACCAAGACGAAAAACCTGAACTCGTGTATGGCAGAGGTTAAAAAGGCACCAATTTGACTTAAAATGTAGGCCTATTGTTATAGCCTAAATTAAAATTAAGTGTGTAAAATAAATGTATAAACATTAATTATTTTGATAAGCTTTAAAGAAGAACAATATGCATTCTCGAGATTATACAGTACTAAACTGAACAAAAAATAATGCTTTTGTTTTTTTTTTATTTATGTATTGTTTTTGCTGATTAATTGTTTCTGTGTACTTGATTAGCTAATTTCAAAAAGAACTGTCCCATACAGTTAACAATATAAAAACATAATCTACAAATAAATCTTAGTGCCATTTACTTATTTTAATTTATTTTACTTTATAAGAAAATACATTAACATATCAAATTTATCAATTAGCCTACATTCAACAAAATTACTTGTCAAAAACATGTAAAACAACTAAAGAATAAAAAACATTAGCCTACATATTGAGAAATTTCTTTTTGACTGCCACTGTTACCAAAAATCATTCATTCATTCATTCATTCATTCATTCATTCATTCATTCATTCATTCATTCATTCATTCATTCATTCATTCATTCATATTATTCATTCATATCTAGTTTCAAATGAAATGATTACTCCAGTCATTATTGCTTTTATTACTATTACCAATAATTAATAATAATAGTAATAATAGTAATAATAATTATTTTTATTAATATTAGAGTGATTTCTGAAGGATCATGTGACTGAAGACTGGAGTAATGAAGCTGAAAATTAATCTTTAAAATCATAGGAATAAATGATTAAATTAAATGATAAACTACTTTTGAACAGTTATTTTATAGTGCAATAACGTTTCACAATTTTACAATCTTTACTGTATCTTTGGTGAGCTTATTTTAAAACATTTAATAATCCTACTGACCACAAACTTTTGACCAGTAGTGTACATTACATATTTATATTTATTTATTAATAGTCAGTAAAGGAAAAGTTAAACTTTCAAAAAGGAAACCTGCAAGTGAGCTGTTAATACAATGACTAGTTTTAGTTTTACAGTAAAAGAAAGTGTAGTAGATGATGACATATTAGTTATGATTTGCATAAACAGTTTTAATACAAATATCATGGTTAAACTATTGATTATTTGGTGTAGCAAAACAATGCATAATTTGTGGTTAACATGGTTTAACTAGAATTTGCAGTCTACAACAACTGCATTTTCATTTTCATATTGATGATAGAGCTACTTAAATGTAGAATTTTTGAAACTTGTTTCAGTTATTAACATGCAGAAAAGTTCAGCATTCATCTGCATATTTTCAAACAAGTATTTATTATGACAATTCTTCAACATAATAAAAATAAGTATGCAAAGGATTTTGCATGCCAATTACAATTAAAAAATCGTGAAGTGTATTTAAATTTGACATAATATTAACAAACACAATTAGCTTAAAGTTATTTTTGACCTTCTAAAGAGAAAATAAATGTGCTTGGAAATGAACCTGCTTTATAATGATTGTTATTACCTTTTATTTTTTAATAATAGTCTAATATTGTATTAATTAATTTACATATTAATACAATTTTGGTATTGTATCAATACCATAACAATACTATGATTAATATTTAATTTATATTATTATGGGCTCAATAATAGGTTATGTAGCCTATCTACAGTTTTATGCAATGCTTTTGAACATGACAGTCACATAGACATCGTTAATCGAAAGCTGTATCGGCAATCGGCTATGCATGTCTTTCAGCGGTTGCACGTCATTGGCATCGGCTTTTGAGTCACACAGGATAGCAAACAAGGTAAATGTTTACTTCTTTCTCTTTACTGTTGGCAGAGTCAGTGTTTGTGATGTTAACGTTATAAATATGCTCAATAAGACTTTAGTTTGATGCCATTAAGCCGCGGTTCTGAAGGTTATAAAATTACAGCTGGTTAGCAAACAAACAGGCTATCTGTCCTGCTAACCAGTCCCATGACTATTCATGTGAATTTGTCATAGCTCCTCATTGCTGACGGTTTAAATCGGGGTCTATGAGAAGTGTTTGTGTGATATTTTGTTTGCCATTTTTGCTGGCAGTTGCTTATTTCTAGTGCAAGCTAATTGGCTAAGCTAAAGTAACCTACTTGCTGAAGTTTGCTGATGTCATTACATTTGCTGCTTCTTTTAGCTGGATGTAGTGTACATAAAAGTAAATATGAAGAGGACAAAGATAATTATTTATTAGTAAAAAGTACAACAGTGTCTAATAACGAAAAAGTGAAGTGTGTAAAATTGGGTTAATATTTGTAGGCATTTTTAAATTGGCTTAAATTTTAAGTGTTTGTTTATCCTAATAGAGTCCCTACCTACAAAACCTAATCATTAAATAAAAATAAAAAACTAAACGTAAGTGTAATAGTGGTAAAAATGATGGGTTTTATGTCAACACTAGCTAAACATTGTACGCTTGTATGTAAATATGAGGTAAATTAGAAACTTTAGAAAGGCAGAACTTCAACAATTTTTAGAAGCATTATTAAGTATGTATAAATGTCTAGGTTTATGTTAATATTTGTGAACATCATCCAACCATTATCAATTGGTTATCTGAGGCCATTTAGTCATATTTTCCATCTTTTGTGTATTTATTTGTTTGATTGTTTACCCTGTTTACTCTCCTGCCTACTCCTTAAAGTAATAAACATTAGTGAAGGTCAAAGTGTTGCAAAAACCATGTTCACTTTTTACCTGAGTTATTAGGTCTAGTAACTAGACCTAGGAGAGATATCACATCCATAACCAGGCTTTTCCTTCATAAATGCAAAAATGTCAAATTAAATAAAATCAATAATTTTTGTTTTACAGAGAGCCAACTCTTATCGTTTTGATTAGCATTATTTCTGTTTTTAACTGTGTTTTTATTAAAGTTCTTATAAACATAGTATACATATAACATTTACTTAGAATGTTTACATTCACACAAAAAAAAACAAATAGATAGAAAATAAAAATAATAATAGATAGAAATTATAATAATAAATAAATAATAGTGACAGCTTAAAAAAAAGATAATGCATTACATTAAAAAAATAAAGGGGGGGGGGGGAGTAGATAAATAAATAAATAAACTCCAATATAAAGACAATAACTACAACAAAGCCCCTGACAGCATTTCAAAGATCAAGTAAGTATGTTTCGATTAATGTCATTATTTTGTTTGTGTTGTGCAGTTTAATTCATAGAATTTCTACAAAGTATGCTGTATACTGCTCAATTCTGGTAAAAATCATAATCACGATTGTTTTGGTCATAATTGTAATCATGATTATTTAAAACGATTGTCATTGGGCCATATGTCCAAAAAGTTTTGGAGATATATTTATCATAAATTAGAAATGTGTTAAAAACATGAATGAATCAAATACACATCAATAAATGAAGCACTTCCCATGCTGAAAAAGTCATGTTACAGTAAATGATTTGACTAATTTTCATGTAAAAAGCAATAATTGTTTAATCTTGATTAATGTTTTTTCATAATCGTTGGAAACCGAAATCGAAATTGAAACTGAATTTCGATTAGTTGCACAACCCTACTGTAAACTCGCTAACTTTTTTGGTCACATTCATAACGCATGTGTATTTTCCTCAATTAAACTATCAAAAATATTTACAGATTGATATTTTTCTGATCCCATAACTTCGACAGATGTTTTAATATGATGTTGACATTCTTTCTCTGTGAATTTATTTTTTGAATTTTTACTGCAAATGTCTCATCGATAATTTACTGCAAATGTCAGTTGCTCAAAGGCAAATGCTGAACAACACCTAAAAGCTAAATAAAATGTTGTAACATAAGAACACTGTAAAGGTCTTTATGCACATAAATTTTTGTTTATCTCCATGTTTTGTTTAACAATTCATTAGTTTTACAAAAACGAAACCAACATAAACAACTCGTATCATCATTAGGAAGCTAATTTGAAGTTAATTTTAAATTCTTACTTTATTTAAGACATACTATAACAATTATATAGAGTTCATTTCCATTTAAAGGCTTGTAAACCAGAGTATGTTTAAAAAGTCATGATGGAAATCACACCAAGTTTATTGTTCACTCTAGAGGTGCCTGGTAAACATTAATAGCTCTGTCAAGCTTTAACTTTAATGCTGTCTCTTAATCTCAGGTCAAAGGACATTTCCATGTCCTCCACGGTCTGGAGGAAAGATGGACAACACGGGCTACTGCGGTGAGAGCTTCAACAGCCTGCAGAGCGGAACCAGCGATGAGGACCTGGTGGAGATCGCAGGAGCCACGCTCGACTTCTCCAGCACAGACGACGTGCCTCCTCTGGACCGCGACTACGGCTCAGGTGAGAGCTACCTTACCAGTGTTAGTGCTGTCATGGTACTAATGCTTCTGCAGTATCATGGAATATAAAAAGATTTATTCCAGACATTGAAAGTCAGGGAATTTAGTATATTTTCTGTACATCATAAGTTTTGGAATGTAAGGGATTTTGTTTGCCATTTCTTCCCATTTATCAGTTTATTATTTCTATGGATCATTTTGAGGGATGTAAACAATAACATTGGTCCTAATATATTTTCTGTATTACATTTTGAATTTCCATAGCTTCCAAGAATCCAAAAGGTCCACATATTGATTAAATAATGTTATGGCAGCCGTTTTAACATTAAGATACGATTAAATTGCCTCTTGTTACAGTTATGAAACAGTTTGGTAAGAAGCAGGAAATGTTTATGAGCCTAGTAACAGCCACATTTAAATGGTCTATACTGTTTTTTATCACGTTGTTTCATGTGTTTTGCCTATTGTTATGATTAGGCTACTTTTCATGGCCGTTTTATTCCTTTCCCACTGATTAAACGACAATCAAATGCTGCTGTATCTGATAAAATGCTGTATGTGGAAGTTTTGTTGTCTGTTCAGTGCTCAACTAGTCCATCTTTGTGGCCTAAATTGACAATATTAGGCAATATTTGCAGCATTTCTTGTGTTGTTTTGCTGGGAAATATAAGTTTACACATCTTAGTTCTTTATTACTTTACTTTTTTGACCTCAAGAATCATTGGTCTATGCACTTTATATATAAAAAAACGGAAAGGGAAAAACATCAGTGTGCGCACATCTAGGAAAATCTTTTAGGCAGGAGCTCGATCAAGCCAAAGACAATAGAAAAAGTAAAAAATATCGACACACTGCCACTTTAGCTCTCAAAATACAAATTTAATTCAACAACGTTTCAACCTACAAGGTCTTTATTAGGTCACGAACTGATGACCAGATGAAGACTTGAACTTTCAACTCGTAGGTTGAAACGTGGTCAGTTTTTATTTTTGTGCTTTTTCTATAGTTTATGTATAGGGAACACTGATGTTAACAAAGACAGAAAGTGTTTACCTCTTAGCCATATAAAGCAGACATGCCCAAACTAGGGACCGCTGGCCAAAGTTGGCCCATGGTAATCTTTGATTTGGCCCTCCATCCCCCTCCATCTGAGAAGAGAGAGAGAATGATGGGGAATTTTGGGGGAAATGCCTTTAACAGAGATTGCCATTTCTAAATAAACTTTTGTTTTTTTTAACTGTTGAGCTACAAAAAAGCAAACTAAAATGAAATGTTTCAATTAAATGTTGTGAATGATTCAGATTTAAAAATAAATAAATAAATACAGTCACTTGATGGATAGCAGACATTGCTTAAGGCATCAACAAGCGAATCAAGGCAAAGTGTATCTTTTAGTGTTATAAATGGGATTGTTCATGTTTTTATAATAAGATGTTCATTATAAAAATGTATAATTATTAATACAATTAAAGTATTTATTTATTTTTTTAATAATTATTTTATAGGGGTTTTTCACCTTTATTATGACAGGACAGTAGAGAATTCAGACAGGAAAGCTTTGGGAGCAGAGAGAGGGGAAGGATCGGCAAAGAACCTCAAGCCGGGAATCGAACTCGGGTCGCCGTGAGCATGTTGGTGCTACATGTCAGCGCACAGTACCATTAGGCTACTGGCGCTGACCAATTAAAGTATTTTAAATATAATAAATTATAGTATCAATAACATTTTATAATCAAATTTAAGGAATTATAATAATAAATCAGGAAATTACATTGACAACTTTACAGTTTGCTATATTTACCTTCTGCCCACCACCCTCAATCAAGTTTAGTTTTTGGCCCTTCATAAGAAAAGGTTTGGGCACCCCTGATATAAAGCCTGCTAACAACTCTGAATGATCAAAATCAACAAAAGTGTTAAAATCTTTTCAACAATAGCAGTAGAAAAGTCATGTTAAAAATAAACATTTTAGCAGTCGATACAATGAATGTTCAATTGGACTTGGGTTGAATGTGCGTTGTGTTTGCCACATGACAATTATTTCTAAAAAGGGGCAGACACCTGAGGAGAAGTTCAGCGCCATGCCATGTCTATGACTACTCAGGGTACTGCACACTGGTGTTTAATATAAAACAATGTAGATGGCATGGTAAGAGTTTGAATAAAAAATCTGCAGCAATTAAAATAATGGCAAGCTCCTTTAAAAACTTTTTCCTTTGCACTATTTTCTTGATTTTACACAGAGGGACTGCTCAACACAACAGCTGCTTTTTTTTATATTCATTATAGGTCATGGAAATTCAGCTTTTTAGTCAGAGAAAGTCAGGAAATTTGACATTTGGCTTAGAGTGAGAACCCTGTTAAAAATTAATACCACAGAGAAATATACATGTCTACATTTCTTCATTTGCTAGAGAGATGTTTCTCAGCTTTACATACTGTTAGGCTTCTGACTGCAAATTTAACTCAAATTTTCTTGTTGCGATAATTGGTTTGCTATTAATTAATTAATAACCTGTCTCCTAGAATTGAAAACATTGGTTAACTAATGATTTTCTGCATCTGAATGATGACAAGATGTTTATTTTTGGTTTTGACCTACCAAAAAAAAAAAAAAAATCATCTGAGTACAATTCATCGCTCATTCAATGTCAAGGATCTGGGGATTCTTCTGGATAACAGCCTAAAGCTGAATGAACAAATCAATTCTGTTGTCATTTCCAGTTTTTATCACCATCATAGACTAAACAAATTTAAACCCTATGTAGAAATTGTATTGAGATTGTACTCATGCTTTTACATCATCACCATCATAGCTGTATTAGAGGCAACCTGTTCAGTCTATTTATTGTTTTTCACATCAGAAGATAGATTGAAACATTTTAGAAACATGTAATTGTTGACTTCCATAGTATTTGCTTTCCCTGCTACGGAAGTCACAGGTTTTTAACATTTGAGGTTTAGTAAATAGTAAATACATGTTCAGTTATCCACTATTTTGAACTATACCTTTAAAAGCTCAAGCATGGCTCAGTGTTGAGGGTTTTTACTACTGTTTCAGTCAGGCCATTCATTTATCATTTTTTAGGCTTAGTCCCTTTATTCATCAGGAGTCGCCACAGCGGAATGAACCGCCAACTTATCCAGCATATGTTTTACTCAGCGGATGCCCTTCCAGCTGCAACCCATCACTGGAAAACACCCATACAAACTAATTCACTAACATACACTACGGACAATTTAGCTTACCCAATTCACATATAGCGCATGTCTTAGGACTTGTGGGGGAAACCGGAGCACTCTGCGTCAACACATGGAGAACATGCAAAATACACACAGAAAGTCCAACTGACCCAGCCGGGGCACGAACCAGCGACCTTCTTGCTGTGAGGCGACAGTGCTAACTACTGAGCCACCATGTAGTCAATCAGGCCATATGTTGAGATTAACACATACTATGCCATAACTTTTTACAGACTTAGCTGAAAAATAATCAAGATAATAATTAAAAAGCTGCCTAATCGATTATTCCATGAAGCTTTGTAATACATTTTGCAATTCTGTTTAGTTTTAGCATTAGAGAAAACTACTGTCTACTGACAAAGAGATAATCATCACTTCCAGATAAACTGGCTCCAAATAACAAAATGAAAAATGAAATTTGATGTGCTAGGAAGCCACTGTGGGTCTTTTTTTCTTATAAATTACTTCAGAAGATACTTGAGAAGATGAAATGCAATGAATGCAGTCATAACTGTGTTTTAAGGCAGTTTTGAATGACCAAAACAATTGTCCATTGTGCTTTATAAATTGGCTATGTGCACCTGTTAAAACAAAACCACATGCCTTTTTTTATGCACATGCTGGAATTGATTTGGTAAATATGTTTCCTTTGTGGTTTTTTTGCACATTTTTTTATAATAGGATAAAAAAATTATCTTACTCAGTTGTGTGCATAATAGGGCTGCATGATTCTGGCTAAAATGAGAATCATATATTTTTTTTTGCTTAAAATCAAGATCAGATTCTGTAGATGTAAAATAAAGGTCAATATGAGTAGGCCATTATTATTGTTATTTCTCAAACATATGGTAAAACTAAAATAATATTAGGCCTATGTGTAGGTCTACTTTTGGTTAAAATGCTACATTTTGTATAGACTTAGAATGGTGTACTTGAACAGACTTTAAATATGTCCTGTTTGCTAATTCACAGTAAAGTGATGACATCAGAATACAACTATTAATAATTCTGCAGTTGAATTATTATGTTTGAGACATAGATAGATAGAGATGCTTGTCATTTGTCATTGACAACATTATTAGACCATTTTTTTACTGGTAAAACGAAACAGCCAGTATCAGGTTCCCTCTTGCATTATATCCAACATTATATTGGCTAAAGTAGTTATACTGACCCAGTAAACATTTATTTTCATGCGCAACACTTTGTGTTTGATATAAAATTTAAAAAAAATCAAATGTTTGTCGTAATCATAACTCTAAAATACGATATTATCATTTAAATGATGTGCGCACTTTCAGTTTCACTTTCACTGCAGAGTGCGCTCATGTCATGGCTGTCGTCACTTTGAGAGAAAAAAAGCATCCCAAACGATCAATCTGTGCAACAAGCTGAACGTTATTTACAACTTTATTACCTGTTATTCACAGCCTATTCAGGATCTGTTCACTGAAGTAGACAGCAGGCAGGCACGCGTGCATTCACTCGGTATAAACAAGCGTCAGCTCATGTGTGATTTTACGGCCACAAATACGTCATTACATTAAGACAGAAATGACATTTTTGGATGAATTATTCCTTATAAATCAGTAAATGACACTTTTAACACCATTTGGAGGTGTTCATGTTGCTGAGCAAGGTATATAAAACAATATGAAGACTTGTGCGACCTCCTTTACGGTTCTCTATTGACCCTGAAAATATAATTGGCTGAATCGTAGAAAAGCTGAATTAAGATAGTGTGTAGGGTCGAATCGAGATCGCAACCTTTTTCAATTAGTCCTGCAGCCCTAGTGCATAAATTTATTTTTTGTACATTCGCTTTTTAAAATATGTGCATCTTGATGTTCCCATTAAGAATTTTTTATTAGATGGCAATTTTATTGCAAAATGTGCATAAAAATAGGTTGATGGAAATATGGCTACTAATGGATGAATCTGCATTTTTGAGGAATTACTTGAACAAATTAAGTAACAAAAACATTTGTAATGGTAGCTTGTTGTAATGGTATCTGTTGACGTAACAATGTAATTGCTACATTCTTTATCATATATATCAGTGTTTATATTCAAACTCACTCACTTTATTTTGGCTTATTGCCTGCTTTATTATAGGTCCCCACAGTGTAATGAAACAGCAATTATCTGGCTAAGTTGTCTGGCCGTGTTTTTACCCAGCGGATGCTCTTGGTGCTGCAACCCAGCACTAAAAGTACAACTCTCAGTTCTAGGAAGCACCCACACACTATTCACAAACTAAAGCAGTTTAGTTTATTCAGTTAACTTACAAAACATGTCTTTGGATGGTCGCTGGCTCGAGTCCTGGCTGGGTCAGTTGGCATTTCTGTCTGGAGTTTCCATGTTCTCCCCGTGTTCATGTGGGTTTCCTCCAGGTGCTCTGGTTTCCCCCACAGTCCAACACAGGACTCAAACCAGCAACCTTCTTGCTGTGAGGCAACCGTGCTAACCACTTACCCACAGCGCCGCCCTATATTCAAACTATAAACTGTTATTATCCCAGTACTTCTGTTTAATACTGGTTGAAAAGCCTAAAGACTGAAGCTATTTCAACCATGCTTTCATGTGCAACTGCCAGTATCTGTATCATTTAAAGTCTTTCAGTATTGACACATATTTAAATATTGATATTTTTGACAACAATAACCTGTACCTGCGCTGGATTTAAATAGACACGAGACAAAGGGGATCAGAAATGGCCCTAGTGGTGATGGTGACAATATAAGTGAACACCCTGTTTTATCCTCCTTCATTGTTGTTTCTCATTTTTATTGTCATTCACAAGATTCCCAGCGTTTTTTGTACCAATCTCTAATCATTTGATATAGGTTTGAGGGCAAACGTGTAACGTATAGGTCTCTGGCGTTTGTGTGTCCGTGACAGAATAGCGGTGAGAATTGGCTGAAGTCACCACTCTGCTATTTGCCGTCTCCCTCACAGAAATCCTTTTATCAGTGGGATCAAAGTGTCCCCTCCAGTTATTTCTATTTTAACCAGTTTTTTATATTTTGACTGGTGTCAGGTTTTCACATGCATCTGTTTCCCTTGAACTTCCTCAGCATTTGATATCAGACTGTTGTGTAGTTAGGTACTTCCACACTGAGAAAATGACTCGTTTTCTTCTTAAAAACACTTTTATTTTGCAAGATTTCTTTTCCCTCTTAAAAACAACACTTTTGTTGCATGTTTTGTATGTAATTAATAGAAAATTAAGCTTGTTTTCTCAAAGGTTGATAATTATTAACCAAAAGCTGGTTTTATTGCTGTGTTTTCTGTTGTGTGAGTTTATTTCCTGTTCTTGGTACTAGTAAAGTCTGATTAAAGTCATGTGAAGAACTGTGAACGCTGGAACAGGAATGTGAAGTGACAACCTTTACCCCTTTTCAGCTGGGGGAATTTATTCACGATTGCAGTGTAACGTATAATATTTATTATTTAATAGTATTTAATTTGGTAGGGCTGCATGATTTGCAAAAAAATAAATCTAATTGCGATTATTTATCTAATCAAAACTGCGAATTAAAATGAGATTTTGCTCCATGTCATAAAAGAGCTAAAGGTTTGATGTGGTGGTTTTAACAGCACCATAGAAAGACCAGGCATAATTACAAAGTACGCTACACTATGTTACTCTTTATTTAAAACCTCTTAAACATTGTTGCCATTTTTTCCAATAAAGTTGTTTGTTGTCATTACAAATTATATATGTATATATGTGTGTGTGTGTATATATATATATATATATATATATATATATATATATATATATATATATATATATATATATATATATATATATATATGTATATGTGTATATGTGTATTTTTATTTTTAATTTAATTTAATTATTTTTTATTTTTTATTATTAGCCCCCTGAATTATTAACCCCCTCTGTTTATTTTTTCCTCAATTTTTGTTTAAAGAAGATAAGATTTTTCAACACATTTCTAAACATAATAGTTTTAAAAACTCATTTTTAATAACTGATTTATTTTATTTTTGCCATGATGAATATTTTACTAAATAATTTTCAAGACACTTCTATACAGCTTAAAGTGACATTTAAAGGCTTAACTAGGTTAATTAGGTTAACTAGGCAGGTTAGGGTAATTAGGCAAGTTATTGTACTGTATAAAGATGGTTTGTCCTGTAGACTATTGAAAAAATATAGCTTAAAGGCGCTAATACTTTTGACCTTAAAATGGTTTTAAAAAAAAATTAAAAACAACTTTTATTTTAGCTGAAATAAAACAAATAAGACTTTCTTTTGAAGAAAAAATGTTATCAGACATACTGTGAAAGTTTTATTGCTCTGTTAAACATCATATGGGAAATATTTTAAAAAGAAAAAAAATTTAAGGTGGGCAAATAATTCTGACTTCAACTGTATATATTCTCATTATTTTTTAACACATCTATAGTTATGCGGTGGCACAGAGTTAGACCTCTTTCTTGACTGTACACAGAAACAGCAACGTGTGCGGCATGATATCACTTTGTTGCAGAGATGCTATTGGTTAAATGCTGGCAAAGTAAAACACGGAAGCAGCTTGAAGTGGAAAGCGCGAGTTTGTCTGCGGTCTTGAGGTTTTATAAAGTTGATGACGACAACTTTGCCATCGCAATCTGTGAGATATGTGAACTTGGGATTGCAAGAGGTGGAAAGGAAAAGGCTACATTTAACACAACAAACCTGATAAGGCACCTCAAAAATAAATAAATACAGTGAGTTTACCCAGGCAACCCAACCAAAGATAAATAAAATAAAAAATAAGGAACATCCTGGATCTGTTTCTTTGTTCTTTGTTCTTTTTTTTTTGTATTATAGAAGTATCGGATTGGGTTTCGGTATCGGTAGATACTCAAAATCAAATGACTCTTACTCTATGGCAAAAAACCTGATCGGGACATCCCTATTTTTAATTCAAATCTTATATATGAAGAAATATAAAACCTTTACAGTTAGATTGTGTTGTTCAGGATAATCTTCTTACAAGCTGTCTGAACTTTCAAAAATTATATGTTTGTTAGCATATTTGATAGAACATCGAAATAATCGCAGCTTTTGCAATTTGAAAATCGCACCCTTTCAAATCGATACAGTTCGGTTTAAAATGATTAATCATGCAAGCCTATAATTTGGATGTATATGTATTATAACAGTAACAATGCTTTGATCTGTTTGTTGGGTACAAAAATAAACAAAAGGAAACAAAATGTATAAATAATAATAATAATAATAATAATTATTATTATTATTATTATTACTATTATCTTATATTTTTGTACCCAACAAACAGATCAAAGGCATTGTTACTATAATAATAGTAATAAAATAATAATAATAATTATTATTATTATTTATTTTTTATTGGTAGAAAAATGTTTGACAACAGAAAATAATAATAATAATAAAGAAATTCCTCTTGATCTGGTACAAAGATCATCTCAAATATGGGCTCAGAAAAGGCAATAATATGTTCTGTTTGTGCCAAATAGGTGCATGTGTTTGTGTGCCACTTTGGAAATGAAACCAAATTTTCCAAATCCAAGGTACAAAATTAGGCATGCAAGCGTCCATTTATTTTTCTCTTTTAGTTCAAACCAGGCACTTCCAAAAAAATTCTAACAACCCCAAACTTTTTAGTGCTAGCTTTTTTCAGTGTGTATTTTTGCACCACTAGAATTAACAGTGAGCCCAGTGGCCTCGAGCATCTGTAAATAAATTGATATAAAATATAAAACTTTTATATAATAAAGTTTGGAACCATCAAGACCCTTCCTGGACTGGGTGACCCTGCTAAACTGAGAAATCGGAGGGAGAAGGGAATCTGGCATTAGTAGTTTCTTATTCTGTGAAAACATGTTTAAAATAAAGTGTTAATCCTGCTCTTCAGGCCCCACTGGTCTACATGGTGATCCTCTCGGTGGAATAAAGCCCTTCTGTAATCATTTGATATTTTACCTGAGGTCTTTAACGGTCACAGCTGGTTAATTAGCAGTACTTTTGACCTTCATGCGATATATCTTTGCCTGTTTTATCTGTACAGGTGGTTCTTATGGAGCTGGAGAGGGGCCCAATGGCATTCCTAAACTGATGGATCTGCTTGATGAGCCGGTGCCTGGAGTCGGCACATATGAAGACTTCAACACTATTGATTGGGTCCGCGAGAAATCTAAAGACCGGGATCGTCATCGAGAGGTGACTTTTTTTTCTTTTCTTTTTTTTTTTTGTTACATTTTTTAAAAATAAAATATTGTACAATTCCAATTATGAAAAAGTTGATACGTTTTGTTAAAATGCACAGTGATTTGTAATATAAAAAAAAAAAAAAAAAAAAAACTTTATTTCATTGACAAAGTACAAAGAAATATTTTCCAAAGTTTTCACTTAACAAATAAATTCTCTTACTCAGTCCTTAGATTTATCAGTGGTCGCCACAGCAGAATGAACCAACAATTGCTGTCTATGTTTTACTGGCAGATGCCCTTTCAGCCAACTCAGCACTGGGAGTACACCAAGTCGTGAACCCCCAGTGCTGAAAAACACCCACACACTCTTTCATTTGCATACACGCTTCTGCACTACGACCAAATTAATTCCTTTTTGCCTATACCTCATGCCTTTGTACTATGGAGGAAATATGAGCACTCGGAGAAAACCCAAACGGACACAGGGATTCCGCAATTTACCTAAAAACATAAATTCACTCATTATTTAATACAGTTTTCAAACCTTTATGAGTTTCTTTCTTCTTTTGAACACTTAAGAAGGTCTTTTGAAGCAAGCTGAAAACCTGTAAATATTGAGTTGGAAAAAATGGTTTCAAAGTTACAGGTTTTCAACATTCTTCAGAATATGTTCTTCAGAAACAAAAGAAACTCATAAAGGTTTAAAACAAGTGTGTAAATTATAGAATTTTCACTTTTGAGTGAACTATTCCTTTAATATCATTACATAAAGCGTCAAATCAAATGTAAATAGCTCATTAAATTTAAAAGTAACATCTGCATCATGTAACCACTTTTTCTATGTATGCAGATTAGGTGGCCAAAATTATCATCTAATGGACCCTTTTCACATTTGCGGGTTTTTCAATAGCGGAAATTGTCATAGTTGGGTAAACTTAGAGCGCAGTAAATGGGAAAATACAACAAGTATTTTTTTACAGTTTTATTTCATCAAATAAAATAAAAACTCTGCGATAGTGTTATCAAGACTTTCATAATAAGGAAAAAAAATCAGACTGTTAACAACAGCCAGGAAAAAGAAATATGTCAAATTTACTTTTCAAATTTACAAATCTAGAAACACCTCACATAAGCAGTAATACGTTTTTTTTGCAGGATGACACTGTATGCAGAACGGTTGCAGGATGACACTGTATGTCTGTAACAAAATATAAAACATTCAAAGTATTTTAAATAGCCACTTAAGAGCTAAAATGTGCTGTCCACATATGTGGACACTCAAGCCCTAAGAGGTTAAAGGGCACCTATGATGAAAATCATCTTTTGTAAAGCTGTTTGGACAGAACTGTGTGTAGGTATAGGGTGTCCACAGTCATATTGGAGTGATATAAAGACAATAAGTCCCCTGCAACGTGATGTAGGAGTGCGGTTTCTCCGCCCACCGAATTGTTTGACAGCCATGTATTAACATGTCTCTGTAGTAATGCGCATAATCATATCAATAAGACAGGACGTGCACAAAGCAACTGGGATTAAAAGATCTGTTCAGCTCTCTGTGATCATCATCAAATGGGATCAAGAATGAGTTTTACAAGTTTAAAATGTTTTTAAATCAGTGCATGTTTGTTGTGAATTACAGCGTTTTTACCGTCTTTATCACCACAGCCGCGTGTCAGCACAATTATAAAAGAAGACGCTTCAATCCCGGTTTGTGGACGTAAAATCAGTTTGTTCTGTACATTAACATAACAAATATCCATACAGCAGTGGATATTAAAGTGTATCCTGTCACATTTGTGTGCAAAAACAGTGCAGTGTGTGTGTGTGTGTGTGTGTGTGTGTGTGTGTGTGTGTGTGTGTGTGTGTGTGTGTGTGTGTGTGTGCGCGCGTGCGTGTGTGCGTGTGCGCGCGTGTCTGTGTGTCTGTGTTTGTGTGTGTGTGTGTGTGTGTGTGTGTGTGTGTGTGTGTGTGTGTGTGTGTGTGTGTGTGTGTGTGTGTGTGTGTGTGTGTGTGTGTGTGTGTGTCGGCTGTGTGTGTTTTTTGTGTGTCAACTTTGTAACGACATTGTGTGTGACTCATCATTGCAGAAAGGCTTGAATATACTCCACAACAAATACCTCAAGTAATCATTGGTAAAGTTCTTACTGTAGTATTTCTCATGAATGTTACGTGAGATCTGCTTCCTTCACCTCTGTCACTGTGCTGTTTATCTGATGCAGCCAGAGATTGAGGCACACTCTGACAGGCATGAGGGAATGGTGGACGAGGAGAACTAGCTTAAGAGGCGCAGGAAACAAAAACAGCTACATTGTGTTCAGAGCAGAAAATTCCATTGTTTTAAAAAGTATAATAAACAGGGTTCCCGCAGGTCCTTAAAAAGTCTTAAATTAAAATCCAGGAAATTAAGGTCTTAAATTGTCTTGAATTTACCGTAAAGTTATGCCGATAGGGAAGCACAGTGGTCCACCGTAAAACATCTAATAGTTGATCAATTTAGTATGTGTGAAACAGGAGTGAAATGACAGTCTCCGTGATTTATTAGCTTATTACGGTAGGTCAGCTACAAACGCTGACGTCGGTCTG
Organism: Danio kyathit; assembly: GCA_903798195.1. Lineage (NCBI taxonomy): Eukaryota > Metazoa > Chordata > Actinopteri > Cypriniformes > Danionidae > Danio > Danio kyathit. The sequence continues at coordinate 38,285,582 of LR812539.1, forward strand.
CGTCACCTGCGTGCTGCCATTACGCGGTTGTCGTGGTGAGGTGACCATGGGGGCTCAAAGCCTAACCTAACGATGTTACTAGTTTAGACGCCACCTCACAGTTGGCTATAACAAGTTTCACTTCACCCCCATACACCCAAAAGTCACAGGTACTGTGGGTTCTCCATACCAGGTTTTTTATTTTTTATTTTAGGACACACGCCCCCCCAAGTTTGGCCAATTTCACTCGCACCCCCCCTCTCCCCCTAGCCAAAATTATAATCCATGTGCAAACATTCACATATTACTTGCTGCGTTTAAAGTGCGTAGCACAGGGGCATCGCTGGACCCAAAATCGCCAGTGCCCCAGTAAATGCTTCGTGATATAATTTACTTTATATGCAAAGTGTATTTATTAAGACTGGTAATAAAGCTGTTATTCTCTATGTGCAACGCTATTGAAAGCAGTGTAGTTTATATATATATATATATATATATATATATATATATATATATATATATATATATATATATATATATATATATATATATATATATACTGCACTGGAGTTGGTGGACCTAGACAATGAAATTGAGAAGATGAGAAGAGAGATGCCACATGTCTTAAGGAGAATTTGGGATGTTATAAAACTTTCTCTCATTGAAAGTCATGTAATAACATGTGTTTTTTCTAACAGTTATGTAGATTATTTGTCAACATTTTGGCTTGTGAAAGGCTGTTTTGAGGACTTTCATTATTGAGCTTATTTTCAGTATTCTATTCTATATGGTTCCTTCATACAAGGCATTGTATTGTTTAGTGTAATCCAATTTATCTATGTTATGCTGCCTCTGTTCTACATCACAAAGTAACAAAAAAAAAGAAAGGAAAAAGGTCTCAAAAAAAGTATTTTTGCTTTTTTTTTTACTTACCAATTTGACACATTGCACATAATTGATACCAAATGGAAAACTTTAAAGTTTTGATTTCCATTGTAGGGGGCAATAAATTGAGTAAACTATTCCAATGAAATTATGAAATTTTTGGGTCTTAAATTATATTTGTTAAGGTCTTAAAAATTTATTAAAAAGCATTAAATTTTACTTTTAAAATGGTGCAAGAACCCTGATAAATAATCTGATGGGTGTTTTAAGCTGAAACTTTACAGACACATTCTGGAGACACAAAAGACTTATCTTAAATCTTGAAAAAGGGGTAAAATAGGTGCCCTTTAAGATGCAGATGACCGTTAAAACACATCATTTCACAGTAGTCTTGTGAAAAGGGTCCAAAGAGCTTTGCAAAACAAATAGTCAGGAAGCAGTTTATGTGTTGTAAATTAGATTAGATTAGATTCAACTTTATTGTCATTACACATGTACAAGTACAGGGCAACGAAATGCAGTTTAGGTCTCACCAGGAGTGCAATAGCAGCAAGTGCAGGATACAAGAATCTGCGGAAGTTTTTTGCAATTTCTACGGAGAATTTTGGTAAAAATCTGTGGATTTCTGCGGAATTATTTTTGGAGTCTCTTAACTAAAACCTTAATATGTGAAATAGGTGTAATTTAAAAACTGAATAAATTCAGATTTACACACATTTACTCAAGTAAATAAACAGAATTAATGATGGGCTAAAAATCTGCGGAAATCTGCGGAATTCTGCGCGCGCAGATTTCGTGTGGGCCTAGGTATAAGTTATAAAGTGCAGTTATAGAGAATCTATGGTGATATTTACAAATGGATGTACTATGAACATTATATACAGGTTGTATTAGCTATGAACAGAATTACAATAGATGGATATATGTACAGGTTGCTATTAATAATCAGAAGTGTGCAGATAGATAAAAATATTTACAAATGTGTATGTACAGTGGGTGTGTACATAATTACAAATGTACATGTGCAGTGGGTATGTACAGTTGAAATAAATTAATCAGTGCAATGTAGTGCTATGAATATGTGCAATTTTTAAATGTGCAAATGTCAAATAGTGCAGTGATTATGAAGAGGATGGGAGGTGTATTAGGGGGGCAAAATAGTCAGTGGGGGGCAGAGTTCAAAAGGGAGACAGCTCTGAGGAAAAAGCTGTTCCTTAGTCTACTGGTTTTTGTCCGGGGGAGCCTGAAGCCCCTGCCGGAAGGCAGGAGAGAAAACAGTCTGTGAGCAGGGTGAGAGGAATCCTTAAGAATACTGCGTGCTCGGTGCAGACAGTGTTTCCTCTGGGTGTCCTCTCTGGATGGCAGTGTGGTCCCTGTGATGCGTTGGGTAGTTTTCACCACCTGCTGCAGTGCCTTACGCTCAGCAACAGAGCAGCTTCCATACCAGACTGTGACACAGTTGGTCAGGATGCTGTCTATTGTGCAGCGGTAGAAGTTCACCAAGACGGCTGATGACAGCTGGTTCTTCTTAAGTTGCCTTAAGAAAAATAGGCACTGGTGAGCCTTCTTGACCAGGCTGGAGGTGTTGGTGGTTCAGGAAAGGTCCTTTGAGATGTGGGTTCCCAGGAACTTAAAAGATGAGATAGGCTACACGGCCATCCCATTGATGTGGATGGGATCGTGTGAGCCTGTTCGTCCCTTCCTGAAGTCCACAATGAGCTCCTTGGTCTTGTTGGTGTTAAGGATCCCAACCAAGAAAACACACTTGAGCTTGTCTTATTTCTCTGTAAATTCTAGATCGCCATCAAGAGTAAAGAGTCAACCTGGGCTCTGCTGAAGAGAATCAGTGATGCCTTCTCCGGCTGGCTCCTCATGCTGCTCGTCGGACTGATGTCAGGTCAGTTTATCTCAATAATATCAAAAGAAGTAATCACAAAACCAAGAATCCCCTTATATCGCCAGACACTTTCATAGCATGTGCTGTTTTTATTGGATTCCAGGTGCTCTGGCGGGTGGGATCGACATCTCTGCCCACTGGATGACGGATCTGAAGGAGGGAGTGTGTTTGAACGGTTTCTGGTTTAACCATGAGCACTGCTGCTGGAACTCCAATGAGACCACCTTCCAGGAAAGGGACAAATGCCCCAAATGGAAAAGCTGGGCAGAGCTCATTGTGGGCACCAATAGCGGCCCTTTTGCCTACATAATGAATTACCTGATGTATGTGTCCTGGGCCCTGCTTTTCTCTTTCCTGGCTGTGTCTTTAGTCAGGGCCTTTGCTCCATATGCATGTGGCTCTGGAATACCTGAGGTAAGTTGAATACATTTTGTGGTGGGTTACACAAGCTATAGGACATCAAGTTTGAAATATATATTGATTAATTTTCGTGTGAGGCAATACCATTTAAATCGAAAATCTAACTCGATTCAAACACATCTAAAAAATGGCTGCTGCGGGAATAGTGCATAATTTACTTACATAATTTACTGAACATGAGTTGTGTTTTATTTTAAGGGCTTTAAAATATATAGTTGAACATATCACTTGAATTAAACCTCTGCTGCTCTGACAGATACATGTGCTGCTGACAGACATGCTCCATGCACTGTTTAATGCGTTGGAGATGTGGAGTGTAGAACTTACATTTCACAGATGTATTCACCATCTGTAAATGTTAGAAAGCTATGAAAGTATTTCCAGCTGCATGCTAGTTTTTGGAACTTCGTAAACTAGCACGTCGCTAATGCTGTAGTTAGAATAGTTTGACTAATTTAACAGTAACACTTTAGCGTTGCTAATTCTCACTATTAACTATTGGCTAATTACCTGATTTTTTTATATATATTGGCTGCTTATTAGTACTAATAAAGTATGATCTTATTTTTATAAAGTAGTTCTTATTCTATATCCCTAATCCTATTATACATGTTATATACTGTTGGAATAATTAGTCAATTCTATGCGGGTTAAATATAAAAGGTCAGGAGAGGTTTTTCTTTAGTGTTTAACTTATTAGCAATTTATTGGATACAAATGAATAATTCGATTTACAGAATTCTGGTATCTTCAATGCAATACAAAAGTTACATTCAGGAGGTGCGCACGGTTTTCATTTCCTGACTTCAGCTTATATAGGCAGCTGATATTAACAGGTGGAGTTTAGTGAAATTAGTCACTTGTCAATCATTCTCCAGTCCTCCATTGGCCACACCTATACATACGTCCTCTTTTTCTATGAATTCTCTGCACAACATCAAAAAGCGCAAGTTCCGCTGCAGACTTCAAGTTAATTTTAGACACACAGGCCTTTGCATTTCTAGCAGCTTCATCTACTTCTGCAAAAATGCTTTATTAGTGTGCAAAACAACACACTCTAGAAGAAGTTCAGTTAATATATCATCTTTAAGCAATACAAATACAAGTGTTTAATGAAAAGAAAAAGAGACAAAAATATGTTTTAGTCCTTTGTAATTCCTTTTTCCCAACAATACTAATCCCCTACCCAATTACTGCCTTGCAAACTATTAATAAGCATAATAATAGTGCTTTATTGAGCTAAAGGTCTTGGTTAATGGTTTGTTAATAGCAGAAATTAAGCCGTACCTTAAAATAAAGTGTGACCAATTTAACTTCTCCATAAAAAATCGTTATTTTTATTTAGACTATAATGTAAGAGTGTTAGAACATCATGTGGTATACATGATGACATTTACTATATTTGTTTTTACAGCCTTAAATATGAACATTGATTCATTGGACAACACTGAGCAGGATGTAAAACAAATATAGACTTTTTTTGTTAATCGAAATATGAACACATGGAAAAATTTAATTCTGTAAAATAATACATTATTTTAAATCTTGTGTTGCACCACTTAATTTTTAACACTGATTAACAAATTTGTGGTTAAACCTTTCTCATGATAAAATCTGATTTATTGTAGTTAAACAGAACTGCAACAGTATACTTACTTTGTAATTTACTCTTTTTAATTTAAATCTGGGCCAGTAATTTAAATTGTATTACAATTGAACTGCTATCACATCATTAGTCCATACATGCTGGCACAAGCATGAAAATGGCACAGTGTATTAGGAGCTTAGACTGTACAAGACATGAAATAAATTATTATATCAGCTATATCCAATATCCACTTTAAAAAAATGTAATGACAAAAAGTCAAGACAGGAGATACTTTTTAACTTATTTTAATGAGTTAAATCAGATTTCAACAAAAGTTTTGAAGTTATCAAAGGTTTAACTTAATATTTTTTAGTCTGTTTGATTGATTCAAGTTGAGATGATCAAAAAAGTAAATTTTTCAAACAAAATAAGTTAATTCAGAAAGATTTTATTTACAGTGTGGGACAGTAACAGATGACAAAATATCATGAAAGTTAAAATAGAAAGACAGAAGAAAAATGGTGTTTATTTGGCTAGCAAGCTGTAGGGTATTATTTATGTAATATATCAACTATCTATTTAACTTGTATTTTTTTTTTAACTGTGCGAGTTCAGTAATACCTCCTCAAGACTGAAATATAAATCTGAGTTTAAAATGATGGGGCAGCAAGATTATATGCAGGTTAGTTTTTCTAATTAAATCCAGGTTCAAAGTGATGGTTCAAATTGAAGCCTGCTTATTTTTAAACAATAATTTTTAACATTCAGTGCAAAAGAACTAGGAGATAAAACTTGATTTAATCTCGATTAAAGCTTAATCCTTGTTGGTGCAACCCACCCTTAGTGTCTGTATAATATTTAATCTTGCATTTCGATTGCAGTATAATGGATCCTAGGCCACAGTTAGAATGTCTTGCTTGACTCTCTAGATCAAGACCATCCTGAGTGGGTTTATCATCAGGGGATACCTGGGTAAATGGACTCTCATGATTAAAACCATCACCCTGGTGCTGGCCGTGTCCTCTGGACTCAGTCTGGGCAAAGAAGGGCCTCTGGTTCATGTGGCCTGCTGCTGTGGCAACATCTTATGTCATCTCTTCACCAAATACCGCAGGAACGAGGCAAAGAGACGAGAGGTAGGAGGAGTTACCATCATAATAACACATATGTTGTTACTAGTGCTGGGCAAAATATAGCGATTAATCACATACAAAACAAAAGTTTGTTTTGATGTAATTTAAGTTTGTGTACTGTGTATGTTTATTTTGTATGTTTTGTTTCACATATGCATAATAAATAATATATATAATAGGCATATATTATGTCAAAACAAACTTTTATTTTGGATGCAATTAATCACAAATAATCTTTGCCCAGCACTAGTTATTACACTTAAAAGCTGCCATAAAAATTCTATTAACATTAAGTATAAACAAAGTCCCTTTAAGGCAAGTCATTTCACTCGGCGGCCATCTGTGAAACGTCACTCGGGCAGTATGCTGTTTGAATGGGGAAACATCAAATTCTCCAAAACTGCTTGCCAAGCTCACGATTACATTACATATTACGAATAACCAATACAATTAAACAACAACTGTTTATTTAGTTTCATTTCTAAATGTTCGTATCACACAAAATCTGCAGAAACTCACGTCTGGTCCGATCCTCTCCCCCGGAGAATTGTCATTCTATAGCGATCGCTAATTGGCTCCTGTACTAGAAGGTGGGCTTTATTCGCCATATAGCGATCAATGATTGGCTCCTGTACTAGAAGGCGGGGCTTCATTCGCTGTATTGACAGTTACACTTTTCCCCATTCAAAAGTATACGAGTGACATGTCTTGTATATTCTATAGTCATTGGTATAAATCAAAATACAGCAAACATAATATTTTACGTTTTTAAATCCTTCTATGGCATCTGCCAAGTCGAGTAATTTCTGCTTCCTTCTTAATAATTATTATGATTTTGTAAAAAATAAATGAAATTTAAGCATTTCTTAAGATTTGGATCCTCTGAATGTATAGTGTACACTGTAGTAACATTGGATGTCAGTCACATTGTTTAAGTACTTCAAATCAACAAGGATGAATTCAACTGTTCTAAATTCTTTCTGATACGCGCTGTGCTTTTAAACTTTATTAATCAAAGAATTTGGGAAAAATATTTTTAGTTTAAACAAAAAGCAGCATGGATTTCTAGAAATTTTTAGTAAAAAAATAAACATTTCTTGATAAGCTAATCAGCCTGATTCGTGAAGGATAATGTGATGCTGAAGTCTGAAAATTTAGCTTTGCATCTCAAAAATAAATGATCTTTTAAAATATATTGAAATAGAAAACACTTATTGTAAATTGTAAAAGCTTTTCATAACATTACCTTTTTTGTGTTTTTCCTCTGATTGTTGTAGAAACTCTCAGACTTCTATCTCGCATTTGTTTCTCTCTAAAAATACAGCGGCTCTGAGGGACATTTGTTGTGTTACATTTTTGAGGCTTACCACTAAGGACATGCTGGATGCCTGCTTTCGTGGTTTAACGTTTTAAACATACCCATTGTGAGAATGTTTTTATTGACATCACGAAGAGGAGACCAAACATAAGATTCACGTTTTATTTTTATATTTAAGGCTTGTGTTGATCTCAACTTTTTCTGTGATAAGCTTGATCTAATGTTTCACTTTTGTTTTTCCTCCTTTTGCATTTTCATTAGGTATTGTCTGCTGCAGCAGCTGTTGGTGTGTCTGTAGCTTTTGGCGCACCGATTGGTGGAGTTCTCTTCAGTCTGGAAGAGGCAAGCACTTCTAACATGTTTGCATATTGTCAATGTGTCTAGCATCCATTTTATTGGCTAGAATTAATTTAATGCACTATTTGTCAAGAAAAAAGTCATTCATGCTATATAACAATGATACAGTGAAGATCAATTTTCAGGACATTTGATAAACTCATTGTACACTTTTCAAAGGTATTTTACTTTTGGATATACTAGTAGAGCAGTCCCTCACAAAATAATCAAGACACTTCAACAAAAATCAATTTAAATGGAAAAGAGCAGTGATGAAACTAAGAGAAATGCAGTAATTGCAGCACAGAGAAAATCTACAACAAAAACTGGTGTCAATAGTAAAAAGTAAATGCTTTAAATTACTACACAGAACATCTGATGCCACTGGACATCACTAGCAGAAGCACATCTCTGAAGAGAGTTTATTGAAGATGGGAGGCACTAGCTTGGGGTCGTTGTTCTTGTTACTTTACCAACTTCCCAAATTTTCCAACTTCCCAAACTTGCAGACCTCCTTGTTTCTCTGTGCAGACCTTCAGAGGTATAACAACTTTCTTTGCAACTTAAACCATGACCATCTACACAGCAACATACACAATGATACTGCAGTTTAAACAATGACTATTGTCTGTCTCAGAGAGAACACATTTATCCCTTCTTGGGAAGGAGGGATTTACAAACATGGTTCCTTTCAGATCCAGAGTTGCCCACCGGGTGATCACCACTGGCATGAATGATATTTGCCTAGTCCAAACCCACAGTTAGAATAGTGTCTTTAAAAATTGTATAATTCATGTTATAAAACCACTCATGATTAATAAGCAAGGTTGCATACATTGTTGTATCATAAACGGCACGTATTAAGTATATACAATTTGGTGAAAAGAAATTAATTAAAGTCTATTTCGTCCTATTTGTAAAATTATATTACCTTTGATTAGTTCAGATCCCCTCTTTCGCTGTGTTTTCAAGACACATGGCAAAACCAGTTTGGTGAGTTTGATGCTGGTAACAACAGGGCAAATGCTGATTAGGTAAGTTTGTAATGCTGATATTGTTCTTTCTCTGTGGTTTTGAGGCATAAAAAGCAGCTTATGCCTGCTTATGGTCAGGGACCTTACACTCATTTGCTCTAAATGGAAAGGACAACCGGTTCATTCAGTGATTATGAGAAGTGAAATCCTCATTCCTACTGTCAACAACTGATAATATTAAAGAAGCATTAAAGCAGATCCTGGGTTTAACGTATCACTTTCAACCCTCATGTTCAAGGCGGCATCTTAAATAAGAGGATGTTCATGTTCAAACTAAAACTTAATTCCAAGTTCAAGTGATATTTAAAATTTCCACAATGGTTGAGATCCTGTTATAGCATTGATCATAACACTGGTCATCACCAGTCTCTCACAGGTCATCAAAAGTGTCTGCCTCTGCTGTTATCTTGATCGGCTTTTTTCCAGTCTCTTTCACAGTTTATTGACTGTAGTTTCATAGTCATAACATTTTCACCAAGGATTTTCATCAAGTTTGTTGCAGCAGAGGCTGATGGTAAAAAAAATGGTTTAGTCGTGTGAACCAACAATACAGTAGTGGCTGCTGCTGACTATTTAAATTTAGCGGGTTTGGTGTCTCGTATCACAAATCCAGTGTTGCCGGTAGTGACTTTTCTCTCAGACCAATCTGTAATCAGCAGCTTGCTTGGAATCTCAACCAGAATGGTACTAAAAAAGTACCAGTTACTACGAAGTATGAAAGGCCAAAAGAGTGGTACAGAACCGTAGCATTCAGGGGAAAAGCACCTTTATAATGTCATCAACACTTATGGACCCTTTTCACAAGACTGTTATGACGTGTTTAATGGTCATCAGCATCTAAATTCCTTGAACGTTTTTAATATTTAGATTTTTTTTTTTTAACGTATGCATTATATCATCTTTGCATCAAATTACAAAAAACAAATTACCGCTTGTGCGAGGCATTTCAAACGCAGCGTCTATGGGCAGGAGAGTAATTATTCTGGCTGTCATTATCAGTCTCACAATTATTTTTCCTTTTTCTAAAAGTCTTGATAACACCATCGTTGGGTTTTTGTTTTATTATTTCAGCCAGCAAGATTGTAAAAAAAAAATTTGGTGTACTCTCCCATTCACTGCGCTCTAAGTTTAGCCAACTAAGACGACTTTCACTACAGAGAAACCCAGAAATGTGAAAAGGGTCTATACTGTAAAATACAGCTATTTACGTAGATAATGTACATAATGTCTTTGTCTTTTTTCTTGTAGGTGAGTTATTACTTCCCCCTGAAGACTCTCTGGCGCTCTTTCTTTGCTGCACTGGTGGCAGCCTTCACCCTTCGCTCCATCAACCCGTTTGGTAACAGCAGGCTGGTCCTTTTCTATGTGGAGTTTCACTCCCCCTGGCATTTGCTGGAGCTCATACCGTTCATCCTGCTGGGTATTTTCGGGGGGATCTGGGGTGCGTTCTTCATCCGGGCCAACATTTGGTGGTGTCGACGACGTAAGACCACTCGTCTAGGCCATTACCCTGTACTGGAGGTGCTGGTTGTGACAGCAGTCACGGCTGTGTTGGCGTTTCCCAACAGCTACACGCGCATGAGCACCAGTGAGCTGATCTCCGAGCTGTTCAATGACTGCGGCCTGCTGGATTCCTCGCAGCTCTGCAACTACTCCAATGTGAGCGTCACCAAGAGCAGCAGCGACGCTCTGCCGGACAGACCTGCGGGACCTGATGTCTACACTGCTATGTGGCAGCTCTCGCTCGCACTCATCTTCAAGATGCTCATCACTGTGGTGACCTTCGGCATGAAGGTACAGGCATCCGACAGCCCTTTTATATTCAATCCATCTTTTCTTATTTTTAATTTTTACTATATTCTGTCCTTCCATCCAGTCTTCCTTTCTTTTGTTTATTTAAACCTCCTTCCTTTCTGTTTTTGTCTTTTATAATCTATCCATTTATGAAAATATCATCTACCCATTTTATCCTACCTTTTTTCCATTTATCATTTTACCCCGCTTTTTCATCATCAGTCCATCTTCCTTGCTTTGCTCCTTCTTTTAATTTTTGCGTCCATGCTTTCTTGCATCTATTTCTTTATGACACTTTCTTTCTTTCTCTCTTTCTTTCTTTTTCTCTTTCTTTCTTTTTCTCTTTCTTTCTTTCTGTCTTTCTTTCTTTCTTTCCTTCCTTCTTTCCATTGTTGTTTCCTTTTATTTGTCTATCTATCCATGCTTTCTTCCATCTATTTCTATATTATTGCCTTTTTCCATTCTTTCTATCATCCACCATTGTCTTCCTTTCATCATTTATACATTCTTTTCACCTTTCTTTTATTCTCCATCTTTTCTTCCTCCTTTTATTTCTTTCATTCTTCAATTCTTGAATCAATCCGTTATCATTATTCATTTATTTCTTCATCAATCTATTTTTCCCTGATTTTTTTTCATAATATTTTGGTATTTCCTTTCTTCCATCTATCATTTTTAATCACTTATTCAATCATTTATCTGTCCTACCTTCCCCTTTCTTATCTTTTAATTTTCCATCTATCCTTTCTTCAACCCCATTTCATTTCTCCCATCCATCCATCCATCCATCCATCCATCTATCTGTCTTTATTTTTTAAAATCTGTCTGTCCTTACTTCATTTATCATCCATCTAGCCTTTCTTCCTTTTCATCTAGTTTTTTTCTTTCTTCCATCTAGACTTTTTTCCATCTTTATTTACTCTATCATCATTCTTTACTCCATCATCATTCTGACCTTTTCTTTGTTTGTTTCTTCCATTAATTTATTCGTTCCTCCATTTCATGTGCGTCCATGCTTTTTATTTTAGTCAGTTCTTTCCTATTTCATTCATACATCCTTCATTCCTTCTTTCCTCATTCATTCACCCTATATTTTCCCTATCAGTTGATCTTCCTTGCTTTGTTCCTTCCTTTAATTTTTTCGTTCGTTCATTTGTTCGTTCGTTCATTTGTTCGTTCGTTCGTTTGTTCGTTCCTTCCTTCGTTCCTTTCATTTATTTGTCATGTTTTCTTCTGTCCATTTCCATATTACTGTCTTTTTCCATTCTTTCTGTCATCCATCGTTGTCCACTTTTCATCATCCATACATTCTTTCCACCTTTCTTCTATTCTCCATCTTTCCTTTCTCTTTTTCTTTTGTTGATTCATCCATCTATTGTCTTTCTTTTATAATCCACCCACCCATCTATACATCAATCCATCCTTTATTCCATTATCTGTTTTTTTCTTTGTCCTTCCTTTCATTCATTTGTCTTTCTTTCATCCATTTATTCTATCTTCATTTACTTTTCATCCATCTATCAATCTATTATTTCCTACTTTCACCATCCATTGTTTTTCTCCTTTCTTCCGTCCATCAATTTTAATCATTTTTAATCACTTTAATCACTTATTCAATCATCCATCTTACCTTTCCTTTTTTCATTCATTCATTCATTTTCTTGTCGGCTTTGTCCCTTGCGGGGTCGCCACAGTGGAATGAACCACCAACTTATCCAGCACGATTTTACGCAGCGGATGCCCTTCCAGCCACAACCCATCTCTGGGAATACCTTTCCTTTTTTTTAACCTTTTAATTTTTCATCTATCTTTTCTTCAACCCCATTTAATTTCTTTGTTCCATCCATCCAGCCTTTCTTTCATCCGTCCTTACTTCATTTTCATCCATCTACCTTTTCTTCCATCCGTCCTTACGTCGTTTTACCATCCATCTTGCCTAGGGATGGGCTAACTCAGTCCTGGAGGGCAGAGTCCCTGCAGAGTTTTGCTTTAACACTAATCAAACACACCTGAACATGCTACAGTGTCTTCAAGATCACTAGACAGCTATAGACAGGCGTGTTTGATTAGGGTTGGATCTAAACTCTGCAGGACACCGGCCCTGATGCCCATCCCTGATCTAGCCTTTCTTCCATCAATCCTTTCTTCCTCTCTTCAATCTATTAATTCTCTCCTCCTTTAATCGATCCTTATTTGCTTAGTTCTTTCAGATCATTCTTCCATAGATCCTTTTCTTTTATCTTTTAAATCTATTCTTCGTTTCATCTTCCTTCTGACCTTCCTTCGTTTGTTCCTTACATTAATTCATTCATCCATCCGTTTCACGTGCATCCATTTCTTTTCATTTTAGTTCTTCTTTTCCTATTTCATTCATACATCCTCCATTCCTTCTTTTATCATCCATTCATCCTATCTTTTCCTCCACACTTGCATCATCCATCATTAAAGCTCTTGACGATTTTTCTTTGATAGTTTAATGTTTACATAAGGCATTGACTGTACTGTTGTGTTCTCTGTGCTCCCCCAGTTGCCCTCTGGTCTCTTCATTCCCAGTATGGCAGTGGGAGCAATCGCAGGCAGGCTGCTTGGTGTGGGCATGGAACAGTTGGCATATTACCACCACGACTGGGTGATCTTCAGAGGCTGGTGCTCACCTGGAGCAGACTGCATCACCCCCGGGCTCTATGCAATGGTGGGCGCTACTGCCTGCTTAGGTAAGAGGTTATTAAGGCTATTTCTGACTATTGGTGGCTTGTTCAGATATTTTTCTTTAATCCAATCTTGTGTTTCTTTTATAGGTGGTGTGACCCGTATGACCGTCTCACTGGTGGTCATCATGTTTGAGCTAACAGGTGGTCTGGAATACATCGTGCCTCTCATGGCTGCAACCATGACTAGTAAATGGGTGGCAGATGCTCTGGGTCGAGAGGGCATCTACGAGGCCCACATCCGACTCAACGGTTACCCCTTCCTAGAGTCGAAGGAGGAATTTAGCCACAAAACGCTAGCCATGGATGTGATGCGACCCCGCCGGAGTGACCCACCACTATCTGTGATCACGCAGGATGGCATGAATGTGGAGGAAGTGGAGTCGCTCATTGCTGAAACAGCATACAGCGGTTTTCCTGTGGTGGTCTCACATGAGTCTCAAAGACTTGTGGGCTTTGTGCAGCGCAGGGATCTGGTCATCTCTATTGGTAAGAAATTACTTTAAAGGGATAGATCTCGTCAGTATTTATTTACTCATCCTTCACTTGTCACAAACCTGTTTGAGTTTTATTTCTGGTTTACACAGAAGAAGATATTTTGTAAAATGTTGGAAACTTGTAAACATTAACTATATTTACATGGACATCAGTAATCAAATTATTTGCCCTTATCTGAATAAGACAATAATATGATTAAGGTGTTTACATGAGTTGCTTTTTGAATGTTTCTTTCATGATCCCGTTTGACATGTTATAGCACATAATTTGATTAATATCATCACATCACTGCGCTATCCACATTTCCTCCAGAATTTCATGTAATTTCGGGTGTTTCATTTTTAATTTGTCGACTTTAACTGCAGTTTGGCACATTCACTTACATTCAGGAACATTTCATGCATGCCCCCTGTGACAAACCAGGTATTGGATGCGAGTATGAACTGCTGGAAGAGTGTTGTTTTAATGGAATTTGATATCGCACACCATATGGGAAAAAAATTCACTGCATTTCACGATGCAGGTGCCTGTGATCCTTCACTGACTCGGTAGGTGCAGAGAATAGTGTCAAACAGCCATGTGTTTATAGACTATTCTTTTGCAAAATGCTGCGAAAGTCCTACACGGTAATAGTTTGATTGCGGTGTTTACATGCATGTACTGCTCTTCAATAGTGCCAGGGCTTTACATTAACACCCGCCAAATGCGTGTAGACTTCAGCTGTGGCAGGTTAGACAGACACTCTTACTAGCCACTTTGGCTGGTTGAAGATCAATTTAAATGATAGTTTTCTTAAAGAGCCCCTATTACACATTGAAAAGGGTCATATTTCGGTTTTATAGGGCTTTAACAACATACTGATATGTATGCAAGGTCAAAAAACACTTTCATGATCTTATAATATGCCTTTATTTTTACCTAATTATCCCAGCGACTCCCACATTAATCGTTCAGCGATTCATTTGTTCTCAAACCCCTGCTTAGCGCGAAGCTAATCTGCGCTGATTGGACCAATGACAGCCTGTTGCGATTGGTCAACAGCGTTTAGCGCGAGACGGTGAAATGCCCAGCGTGGTTTATCAAGCCCCCGGGCCGCTAACATTGGTATAGGATGCAATCGCAGCGGACGCCCGAAACACGCTTCAAAGTAAACTTACTAACACCATAGTAAACAGTACCCGGTTCTCAACAGTGTTATTCAGACACCTCAGCGCCGAAAGCAGTGCAGTTTAACACCAGCATTGCTCTCAAGTATGACACACATTGAGTATTAATCCACACAGCAGCAAAAGCTGAACTATTCTGAACCTTGACCGCTGCACGTGTGCAGGATCAGCTAATAGTGGCCATAGCAACGACAAACTTTAGTGAAACGAGCTCACAAACACATTTAAATGCGTAAACAAAGCAGCACGCGTCGCGTTTTCAACGTGGCATTAGACGCGATATGAGAATAAAAAGAGTTAACCGGATACAGTACATGCGGTAACTAGTAACAAAACATGTAGATCATTTCTATTTGCAATTATTGCTCTGACACCTCGTCCGTGAAGTGCTATATTTTCTCATGGCTTACCTGTACTCTGCTATTCCAAACGATCACATACCCAGCCGGGAGGTTGTAGCATCCTCTGTCCTCTGACAAGCTATCTCTGCGGGCTCCTGTGCTCCCTTTACAAGCCCGAAGCCCAGCGTGCAGCAGCCTGCTGGTGTACCTAATAATTTGTCCTTATTTTGCCCGCACCTCTGGTGTATTGTCTGTCCATTACAAGATGGAGGAAGAAACTTAATGCATGAGCTGTGTAGTGATAGATCGCCCATTGTAAGTGTACAGATTTCTGAACGACTCCTTTCCCTCACACTTCCAATAATATCCAGGTAAGCACAGCGTCTTCATGAGCGTCCTGCAGCTGTGTTAGTGGGCGGAACCGCAGGTTTGAATTTTGCCGGGTCTGCGGGCGCAACCATTATGTTTCGTAACGACGTCACGCCGAAACGGCTGATGACTCACTATCAAGACAATTCATTTAAACCACTATGAGTCGACTCTTTTATAGATGAATCAATAGTTTTAAAAACTGTCCACTTTCAGATTTAAGCTTTAGCTGGATATTTCACTTCACTAAGAGCTGTGATACACACTACATGGAAGGTGATTTTCAAAATAATTCCCATAATAGGGGCTCTTTAAAAGCAGGGTTTAACAATAAAGATGGCCCAATATGCGTGCAAATCTCATCTTAGAATCGAGAAGCAGCATGAACAACAAAAATTGCGTTCGCGCGAGCAAAAGAAAGCAGGTGAATACAGAATAAGAGGATGATCACTCATGCGCACAGGTGATGTGATGCGCGCGACTGTTTAAAAAGCGTGCGCGCTCCCATTTCCTGGCAATCGGTTCTCTTTGAAATAGACTGGACAAAAAGTGATGCTCGTGCACACGCAGTCCTGCTGCTTCCAAAAGCTCCGGATATTTCTAAAATATGTCTTTTTGTAAGCAGCAGCGGTTGCCCGTTTAGTTTTAACTATTCTTTGAACAGAACAGATATGAGCCTATTGTTACCTGTGTGCGCATGATCATCCTTCCATTATCACACACAGTATGTTTATTACCTGCTTTCTTTTGCTTACGGTTATTTTTGTTAATATGGTTTAATTATTACTTTTACAATAACATTTCTTCAATAGCAAATTAACTCCTTATGTATGTGTAGTTAACTAGTGATCTGAGAGACCTTTAGCCAGGACACACTAGGCTACTTTGCATAGTTTTAGATACTTGGCAATAATTATTTTTTAAATGTAATTTTTTTTAAGAAAGGTTTTGTTGAATAAAAAGAGCATGCATACAGCTATATGTTGCATGTTTTGACGTATTATTTAAATTTGTGGCTAAAAAATTGTTTATTTATTTTTGGTGTGGTCAGAGATAAATTTGGTAAATCCTCAGTGTTGAGCTCTGAAAAGTCCTGTGAAATAAAAACAATTTACAATGCGAAACTATGAAACCACAACCCATTTGCTCATGCACATTAAGCAAGTTCATACACACAAAAAAAGTTAAATGAATGAGGAGGCATATGGACATAACACAATGTCTAAAATCAAGTAATTTAACATGCCAAAGTCAGTTTTATGTCTATTTATATAAAATATATTTTTCCAACAACGAATTTGTGTCTAGTGAAAATGGCGAGTGGCTAGTAATGTTGCAAAACAGTCAACCACAGTGGTTGGTGATCAAAAAAGTTAATGTTAAGCCCTGAATAGTCCCGCTAAAATCGACATACTCCACATGTCTTAATCCGATTTTTGTTTAGTTCGATTATGACCTTAATTAAATTAAATTTAGAAAAAATCGCTGTTTACATGGTAGACTCTTAATCAGAGTATTGTCTTAATCGTATTAAAACCAGATTATTGGTGTACTCAATGTAGGATAAACAAATACTATGGAAGTTGTTTTTTTTTTTTACGTTTTACAATATATTGTTTTGTATTTAACAGAAAAAGAAAACTTTTTAAAAGGTATTAAATCACTTTTGGTTGAGTATTTAATTTTTGGGTGAACTATTCCTTTAAATGAATTTTAAAAATGTGTTTTCAGACTTATATGTTTGCCTTGTTCAGAGAAAGGGAATTAAAAGCATAGTTTACCCAAAAATTTTAAATTCCTGTAAATTGACCCGCACGCACACCATTCAAGTTGTAGGTGACCCTTTTTCTACAACAGAACATTACAGCACATTTTTTTTAAGATTTAAGAAATGCAGTCCATGATTACTGGAAGTTTGAGAGAGAGAAAAATATACAGACAAAACAAAATGAATACCCATAGTTTCTGCTGATACATTGAGGTCCTATGGCCCGTTACATTCGTTAGTGCGAAATAGCCTACTTTAATGTCTGCAATTATATACAATAAATATATAAATGCAACATATATGAACACATACAGACCCATACAGTCTCTGATATGTTATCAATTACAGAAAAACTACACACAGCATACATTTAGTACTTATTTGGGTTAAAAAAACAACACTAAATATAGCCCACAGTCAGTGCAAACCTCTCATACTGTATGTGTCTTTAATCTTCAGCAGCACGTGTAGCCTCTTGTTAGAAAGTAATTCCGTCATTCCGAGTTCATAATAGTCCAAAAGGTGATGATAATAGTTTAAACATGGCAGTTTGTTGATGTTTTAGGTTGCAGAAGCATAATTTGCTGCTGTTTTTTTCCGGCTTCTCCTTTGTTTTTTCACACTTCACTCTCGCGTTTGTCTCTTTCTGAAAGGATCGGATATCAGAGAGCTTCAATGATCATGAGCACGTTTTTAATATGAGCTCAAGAAGTTTGTTATTTCAAATATAGACGCACAGCGAGCTCTCTGGAGAAAGTGAAACCGCTCACACTTTTAGACGGGCTTGTAAAGCAACAACAGGACACAGCAGATTTTGTTCTTCTTGGCTTTCAAGATGACGACAAGGTTTGTTTGAGCTCAGATCGACCATGGCTTGTTATTATATGCAAATAGTATTACGGTGTGATGTCTTGCCTGTGTTTTTAAAAATGGCACTTTCTTTGTTTTCATTCTCCTGCTTCTGCAAGTGACGTATCTCTGTAAACCAATAGCGTTCAGCTGCGCGTCTAACTCCGCCTTATGGTACCCTTTGGGCCTGATTGTACCCTTTGCAAAGGGTGACCAAAAAGTGGTACGGTACAGTTCGCTTTTGGGTACCCTTTGACAGTGGAAACGGCCATAAAAGCGTACCAAACTGTACCGTACCGTACCACTCAGTGGAAACGGGCCATTAAGCAAGAGGATTGGTTTCTACAATAAACTGAGCTTCCTCATGGGCTTCAAAATTATTAACTTAAATACACAGCCTCTGGAAATAATCTTGTCACATGATAATATGTTTCAAATGCTGTGAATAGGGTGTTTTATATATATATACGTTTCTGCCGTTTTATACCATTTTGATAAATAATACAACACATCCGTTTTCTCCATTGCAAACAAACAGCATCAGCTCATGACCTTAAATCAATATGCATCAAGAAACTTATGCTCCAGACTTTTATAATCACACTCAGGTGGATTAAATGCAATAATGGTTACTGATCACTTTTTTTCATAAGACCTCTATGTATCTTCAGAAGCCGCAAATATTATTTCTATATTGCCTGTAAGTCTTTGTTTTAACAGTCAAAGTGCTGAGAGTCAATGAATTGCATTTTCACCAAGGATCATAGTTTCAGGTAGAAATCTTTATTGTTCATTTAAAAATAATACCCTATATATACAGATAGTGTTAACTAGTTTTATGGTTTTGGTCTCACTACATGGTTTACATTTTGTTTTTCGCTTGCTACAAAGTGTATCATATTTAGATGTTCAGATATAGAGAGTTCCTTACTTAATTTCTAAATGAAGCAGCCATTTTGAATGAATCATTTGAATCACTTTACATCTGGGATTGTCCACTAGCGACTGTCTACAACAGGTCTAAACTAACCAAGCTACCAACACAAAAACACTCTCAAAATAATTGAATTATCATATTGACATCATTTATTGTCAAAACTCTTTGAGACGTTTTAATATTCTCTTCTCTTTTGGTAGATAATGCTCGCCAGCGCCAGGAAGGTGTCGTTAGCGCCTCCCGAATCTTCTTCACGGAGTACACACCACCACAGCCACCCAACAGCCCTCCGCCATTGAAGCTCCGCGGCATCATGGATCTCAGCCCATTCACCGTTACAGACCACACCGCTATGGACATCGTGGTGGACATCTTTCGCAAGCTGGGCCTGCGCCAGTGTCTCGTCACTCACAACGGGTAAAAACTCTGTTCATTTAGCTTAGCTTGAGTGTGGCCATTATTTACTTGGACATAAGTAATTTAAATATTTACCTTATTCTGAATAAGACAGTATTAGGATTCAGGTGTTTACATGAGTTGCTTTTAGAATACTCATTTTTTTATGCTTCCTTTTTGCATGTTGTGGTACATGGATCAATTTATAGCACATCATTACGTCCCCATGTGACAGCATGGGACGTCACAGACATGACAAAAAAATACAAATTCTTGCTCAAACAGGGTGTCTGCATTAAAAATGCAACCGAACTGTCCCCGTGAAGATGATTTTGTTTCCACTTTAAAATCTATTTAAAATCTCTTCACCTATTTGTCACCCTGAACAAAATAGGTGGAGCCTATTGAAATACACGCTCACTGGGATTTCGCATACGTAAGCAACGTTCGCTGGGATTTTACTTACACAAGCAGAGTTTGCAGGGACTTCACTCTATAATGGCTGCATCAACTCGTACATTAGCAGATATGCACCAATTGATCAGCCCGGGGCTGAAATTGGATGATTTTTGGCATGACTGGTGAATGGACAGACATCTGGCCAATTTCAGCCAGTCCATTTTGTTATGGCAGCAGCGCAATATACAATAATATACAATAAAGAGTGTTAAGGATGATATTTGTTTGGGTTGCTTGCAATTTGGTCTTTAATTTAATTCTTTGTGGTATTAAAAAGGTCCTAAAAAGTCTTCAATATAACTTTTAGGAACCTGCAGATACCCTGTCCAAGTCATTCTCTTTTGTTTGCTATCAAAAAGATTACTGCCGTGTGCATATCGTAAATGAATAAATATAATGAATACTGGAATGTTGTTGTCCATGTAATCATATTAATTATGTGACTAAAATAGCAATATTTCACATCATCTTAATTTGATTAGTGTTAACCTTGACTATGGATTTCGCTGGATTAAGATAATCAAAAATGTCTAATCACATGTCAGTAACATAAAATTTGGACTATTGTTGTTCTTATAAATGTAATAAATACTTTACTTCGATTATGTGATTTAAATGGCAACATTATATGTCTTAATTTGAATGATTTACTTCAACTATGGCAACTTTAGCTTCATCAAGATAATCAAAAACATCTATTTTGATGTTATTCACATTAATATCAGAATATTGTTGTCCATGTAAACCTAGTTAATACTGTACTTTGATTGTGACTGAAATAGCAATAATCTCAATTTGATTTGTTTACTTCGAAAATGGCTTTAACTGGATTAAGATCCTCAAAAAATGTCTGTTTACATGTTATTCACTTTTAATATTGAAATATTGTCGTCCATGTAAACATGCTAAATACTGTACTTTAATTATGTAACTAAAATAGCTACATTCTAAGTCTTAATTGGATTTGTTTACTCTGAGTTTGACTTTAGCTGGATTTAGATAATCAAAATCATCTGTTTACATGTTACTCACATAATATCTTAATATCAGATTATTGTTGTAAACATACTCAATATTGTACTTTGTTTATGTGACTAAAATAGCTATATTTCACATCTTAATTTCATTTATTTACTTTTGAGAGTGGCTTTAGCTGTAACTTATAAGAAATCAGATTTAAGTAATCTTAATATAAATATTGTCTTAATCGTGTTAATATCACTGGGTATCCGCTGGGTCTTAAAATGTCCTAAAAGTAAAAAATTAAATTGTAGGCCATAAAAAGTCTTAAGTTCAATGAAATACAGTGTTGTAGGTCTTAAATCACTTTAAACAGGTCTTAATTTTGCTTTGTCCAAGTAAAGCTATCCATCCAATCATCAACAATGCATCTCAATAAAATCTGTTTTGTTGCGAAGAGATACAATTCACAATAGACATTTTTACAGCAAAATTCCCAAATTAAATTCCCTAATCAGGGGAAAAAACTAAAAACAATAGAAAAAATCCTTAGTCTTTAACAAGTCTAAAATTTTATTCTTAATGTTCTTAAAAAATCCTTAAATTTGGCTTGATGAAACCTGCAGAAACCCTGATATCAGAATATCGTTGTCTGTGTAAACATACAGACAAACATTCCGGTGAGCTTAATATAATAACGCGTTTCTGTTTCCACGCAGGCGTTTACTGGGCATCATCACCAAAAAGGACATTCTGAAACACATGGCCCAGATGGCCAACCGAGACCCAGACTCTATTCTCTTCAACTGAAGTGCCAGCCAGTTTGAAAGCAGAAAACAGCAGTCTGGCCAAAACGATTTGCACTACAGAACTGTCAGTACTGGATTAGCATCCATTCACACTGTGAAATCTATTTGTAAAGTCTCATTGGTGCAGGCGCTGCGACCGCAGGATGGAAAACCTTCTATGCACTCCAGCAAACCGCTGAGAATGACTGAGTGCAAGCAAGTCTGTTTGCAGGTAACATATCAATGCATCAAAACATATCACAATATATACATAACAACACTTCGTAGCATAAATTCACCCGCCCGGATCGCATCTCTCAAATTTAAAATGCCTCTGGAAAGAAAAAGACATCCTTCAGACGTTTTTAGTGGAGGATTTCCCAGGAGTCCTCCTTCTGCTTTCCACTACGCCACGGATGTTAACCATAAGTTTTAAATGTGCATTTCTAGGTATTTCTTCTTTTTTTTTGGAATAAGCGCTTACAAGTATTCCAGCATCTAAAATCTCTAAAAGTTTCTGTGTTTTGATCGAGTCTTAACATTTGTACGAGTCTGATGATTTACAGTTTCCTTATTTTGTTGAGATTCACTACATTTCCACACTTTATAATCAGTGGTAATCTGAACTGTGTAGTTTCAGCCAAGAGACGAGGCCGCAAACGTTCTGTAAATGTTTTCACGTCACATGCACTTTTTCAAAATTACAACCTCGTTTTTTTTTACTCCAATTGAAAAGTTCTGAGGGTTGGTACATTTTTTTTTTTTTTTTTTTTATGAAACAAGTCTCTAATGTTAACCAAGACATATGTAAACAAGTACAAATACAGTAAAACATTTAATATTATTAGATTTCTAATCATAATATGAAGAGTTCAGATGCAAAAACCTCTAAGTGCCGCCTCAAATTTCCATCGAAAATGAGCATTATTCTCAGCCTCCTTTGTTGAAGTTAATTTATTTCATTTTGAATACCATGAAAAGTTATTCTTTGGCATAAAAGTGAAATTACTAAACCTACTCACAGGAGCCTGATAAAAATGCTGTTATTAGAAGAAAGTTTCAGATGGCATTTAAAGCATTTTGCATCTAAACTCTTCATATATTGTAAAATGTTAGATATTCCTGTGATTTAAGGCTGAAGATTCAACATCATATCTCCAGTTTTGAGTCACATGATGCTTCGAAAATCATTCTAATTATTTTAATGACTATAAAGTTTAAAATAACCACCAAAGTCAAACAAAAAGTGCTCAAGGGTAGCTTAAATGATGTCGGTGTTCTTTGTGTAAGGGATTCATCAGAATAAACAGCAAAAAATCAGTCCAAGACACTCATAACCTGATGTAACCCTAATGAAGGCCGTTCTGTGCCGAAACGTGAAGATTTGACCTTTTTAATATTTGTTTTCCACATTTTTTCTAGAGCCTTGGACTGATTTTTTACTGTTTAAAATAGCCACATTTATTTGAAATCTTGGTAACACTTTTACAGAGACCTGGAAGGGACATGATGGTGGGGAAAAAATGTGTGGAAGAAAAAAAAAAAACTGGGTGGGAGAAAAAACAAACTCAGAATGCAAAGATGTTTTTGCGTTCCCTCGCAAAACTGTTCTTCCACACACACTTCCTGTTCGCTTCATACATGTCAACCCTCTCGTTTTTGCTGGGATTTTGCCCGTAATGTACCATTATATCCCGCTATTAAGTCATTAAGCTATTGAGCACATCATTAAGTAGGCTTATTGTTACAACCCTGGTCTAGGGACAAGGACGTAACATAAATTAAACACTTGACAAATAAAATAACTTTTTTATTTATATAACCTAGAGTCGGGTTCGTTTATTTGTCTTTTTTTTTTTTTTTTTGTCGTTTTCTTTTTTTAAACACCCAAAACCTGAAGTCTATACCCCAGAGAGGACCCACAAAAAATAATAAACAAAAAGCACACTCTACCTAAACACCCACAATAAAACTACCTACACCTTACAAAGAAAATAACAGAAATAAAATACAATACTTCACCTCACTTCCTACCTATATATAAAAACAAGAGAAAAATCCCACATTTCTGATATATTTTTTATCATGACAGCACGCTGAAGTTAATATAAAAATGTCTGCATTCACTTTCTTTTCATTAAAACGTTGATCGTCCCCTGCCTCTGCAACCTCTGATTAAGCGCTGACTGCCGGACGTGCTTCGTATAATAATCTGATCCCAGATCAGCTTCTGTACATGTCATTTAAAAAGGAACTAAAGTGCAGGACATTTGGGATTCGGGTGTGTGTTAAAACAGACAAATACACTTAATAACATGTAAACCTGTCTGTCCTGCGTGTCTTATTTTAAACACAACTAATTTTCTCCTAAATGAGCACAAACAGTTACTAAAGTCATCAAATGCTGTCATTATAGACCTGTGCATTCTTACAGTGACACCTCTGTTATCAAACAAAACAAACGAGAGATTTGTTTGCTGCTCTTCACTTGTTTGATAACAGAGGTGTCACTTGTCACTTTAAATGGTGTGTACAGAAGCTGATCTGGGATCAGTCAGCGCTTATACATGCATTCACTGATTCAGAGGTTGCATAGGAAGGGCGACGATCAACGCACAGCTTTAATGGAAAGTAAGTGAATGCAGACATTTTTATATTTATTTCAAGATGAAAAATATATCAGAAATATGGGAAAATACCTAATGATAGTATGATAGCGGGACAGAATGGTAAAATACGGGAGAATCCTAGCAAAAACGGGAGGGTTGACGTATATGAAGTGAACAGGAAGTGTTTCAAATATTTGCGAGGGAACACAAAAACTTTTTCAAATGTTTTCTGTCACTGTTTTTTTTTTCTTCCACCCATTTCCGTACACTTTAGGTCACGTCACAATTCATGCTAATAACTACTGGCTTATTACCTGCCTATTATTAAGATATTACCTGTTTATTAGTAGCTATAAAGTATGATTTTATTCTACATCCCAAATCCTACCCAAAACCTAAACCCAACTACTACCTCACTGACTATTAATAAACGGTTAATTAGTAGTTTATTAAGCTAGTAGTGTTAGTTAATGGTTTGTTAATACCATGAATTGTAACCTAAACTAAAGTGTTTCCGAAATATTCAGTAATATCTCTCACTTTTGGTCAATTTAATGCATTCTTGTTTATAAATTTTTAAAAAAGTACCGACCCCAATCTTTTTTTCAATATAGTGTACTTATGTTTTTAAAACCACTGTTAAAAATCACATACTGCGTAGAATTATTTCTAAGCAAATTAGGTTGGCATTATTTTTGCACAGTGTTTATGGCAAATGGCATTATGTTATACCTTTAGTACAGATTTCTGAATGGGCTGTAATCACACTCAGTTCGTCTTTCATTTACATTTTCTGAAGCTTGACTGAATGGTATGCAGGTTTTCTCCATGAACAAATGCTGCTTGTATGCGTTGCCTCTACCATTTATATCCCTATCACTTTGCATGTCCAAATGTAACCCGAGCATGCATTATGTAGTCATGTGTAATTTCATTATATGCATACCAGCCCAAATGTTCAAAGCCTGCATCAGCCTCTTTGAATAAGTTAACACTACGTTTATTGAATTCGCCTAAATGAACGCTAAGATCGTTTTGGAAAGGGCTTGAAACTCCTCTGATTTCTCACTGGCGTGGTTGGTTTTCAGCTAGTTCGCACAGTATTTCCATTTCTAATCAAAAATAAAGGGCCACTTTATTAGGAACAACTTATAGCGTTATGTACTGATAATTGTTGAAAAATATGTAACGGTTTGTCCGCAGTCATTCGTTGGGTTCTTTGTACTCATGGTTTCAATTGTGTGTGTGTGTGTGTGTGTGTGTGTATGTGTGTGTGTTTTTTTAACAACAGCATTATCCGTTAGTGTTAAATATGAATGTCACATTATCATTGTAATTTATTCATAAGCACTACATAAAATATAATGTAACATCCTCTTCGGTGTTTTTCTTCATTGTGGATCGTGAACTTTAGCCTTCAAATTAATTTCACTGGATCAGAATTGAGGCTATAATATTGTCAGGATATGCTTGTGTCCTAGATATTTAAAACTGGAGGAAATTAAATTAGCCATTTTTTTTAAAGTATGAGTCAAATGAAGTCTCACGCTTAATCCTACCCCATGCAATGTTGCCTCCAGATTATTTGCTAGCCAGAGATCAGCGAATGACACAAGGTTGACTCATATGGGTGACTTAGTGCTTCCCAACAAACCAATTTCCTTTAATTAACTTGAGACTTGTGGTCCAGGAGCGTCACACAGCCCCATGGGGTCTTTATACTCTCCATAAAAAAGTTATTCAACAAACGTTCATCGTCGGGTGATTTAAACTGTATTTTCAAATGTGTATGAGGGGTTGTTCAAACACAGTTCAGTTATCTTGGTTCTTTTGGTCCTGAAGAGAAGGTAATACTGGTTTAGTGCTTGTTCATTTATCATTGACACAGGGCTTAATTTATGCCCCGCTCTTCACTTTCTTCTGCGACTCCCTATAGTGGTGTTCGGTTCCGGGTTTTTTGGAGTCGACTGATTCTCGACACCTAATTTGGAGTCAGTGGAATCGACTCCGGAATACCAATACCATTACACATTCATTTAAAATAGCGGATTAAACATGCTGCATCATATATCACTTTATACATGCAGTTCTCCTCAGGGCAGACAAAATCAGCAGTTTAAATAATCTGCAGTCAAAATAAAATAGTTATCAGCCTATACTTTTTACAGCATATTTTAATTGTGTAGTTAAGATAAATTAGAAAATTACATTGCAATCTTGGAGACAGAAGGTAAAACATCAATTTATTATTGAAATATTTAATGAAAAAATGTGTAGCAGTTCATTGACAAATAAAAAAATATCCAAAAACAAGTTTGATACTTAAATACAGAGTACAGGGTGAACGAAATAGTCTGGAGTAGCGGGCAGTCTGCAGTTGTTAATTTCTGTATTTATTTATTTTTTAAGGCAACAGATGCTCCAACCGATCAATAAACAAAATAGCTAGATTTTCAATTTGATTAATGACCAATTAAATATTACACCCCCTGCATGGAATTCATAACAAGCCTAAAATAATAAATAAAAGCAGTGTGATGTGATTTTTTTTTTGTGTGTGTCATTTTTTGCAATTTGTTCATTGTTATTAAATAAGGATGTGTTAATTGGATGGCATATGCCGAAAGAAGTGAGTCGAATCTGTTTTTGAACACTTAGCCTTGGCTTATTTTTATTTAAAAATCTCTTTTTTAAACAAATTTCGTTTGTTATAAATTGTATCTTAATTTTAATGCATGTAATTTGTAGTTATCTACAAAATAAACAAGAAGAATAGCCTAAATATTAGAGGTGAAATTAAGTGCGTCCAGGGCGACGGGACGACATGTATTGTAATTTTGTGAATAAATAAATATTGGCTACTTTTGTCGTTATGATTTGTGTTTTTTAATTAATTAATTTATTTATTTGTGAAATAGGCATAGGTATGATTCGATGATCACGCTTCAGAAGCTTGGCAATTTTAAGAGTGCTGCATCCCTCTGCAAGATATCTCACTATTTTTGACTTTTCGGAGCCTGTCAAGTCCTTCTTTTGACCCATTTTGCCAAAGGAAAGGAAGTTGCCTAATAATTATGCACACTTGATATAGGGTGTTGATGTCATTAGACCACACCCCTTCTCATTACAGAGATGCACATCACCTAATATGTTTAATTTGTAGTAGGCTTTTAAGCCTATACAGCTTGGAGTAAGACAACATGCATAAAGATGATGATGTGGTCAAAATACTCATTTGCCTAATAATTCTGCACTCCCTGTATTATAAACGTAGACATTTGTGCAGTAAAGATGTGCTCCGATTAGAATTTCAGAGAAAGCTAAGAAAAGATCCAGGCAAAAAAAAAAAAAATGATTTGACATAAGAAAACGAGTGATTGCTCCATATTTCAAATTTCTATACAGGGAGGTCACATTTTGATCTTCTATGTGACGTGAAATGCAGGTCAGAGTTCACCAAACTTGAAACTTACAATGCAGAGACATGCAAAAGTTATTGCAAGAGCTTGCGTTTTTGGTCTGGTGCATTTAAATGTATATGAATGGACGTTAGAGATGGGCGATATGGCCTAAAATCCATATTGCGATATACATTGCAGCCTCTTGCGATAACGATATATATTGCGATATATAAATTATAGTAGAACCATTTCAGAACAGGTTACATAGACCCTTAGGAAAGCCAAACTGCTATTTTTTTTTAAGAAATAAAGAAACGTTGCATGTCATTTTGAGAACATTTATTGTGCAAAAGCAAAACTGTAATTAAACAACACAATGTTGCAGATAAATAAACTAAATGTAGTGCCTTTCAGAAAGAAAGACTTTTCTTTTAAGTCCTTGGTTCCTAAATGCCAAGTTACAGAGAACAAAAAAACTGGTGTTTAGTTAAGGAACTTACACTGTACTGAAATTACTTCCAGTATTAAATTAGTCAAATAAAATTGTGTATTGCAGATACTTTAAATAAAAACATATTTCTAACCTGCAGCCTAAGGTAACACATTTGATTTTGAACATTTTGTTCTCCTAATGAAATTAAAACTGGTGTCTTGATCTGCTCTTTCTCTCTCTCTCCCTCACTCTCTCTCTGTCTGCGTGCTGCTGAGAGATTGAGACGCACCAGACAAAGTTTGCTTATAAAGTAATGCAAAAATTATTACAATTAATATCGAAAGCGAAAGCAGATTCTTGGACATGTCAGGGGAAAATGTATTGTCACCCCAAATAATGAGCTGGATCAGTCTATTTAGTCTTCGCGCTCTTCTGTATCCAGCGCGTCTCTGTGGGTCTGCATGCAGAGCATGCGAGTCTGTGGCAGAGTGTTCTCAGTTTCTCGCGAACACAGAACCGGGCCGCCCCAATAATATATCGGCCGCAGCCAAATGGTCGCACTTGTTTAGTCAAGATGATGCGTTGCAGCCGGCTGCAGCTCGTTGCTCTTAATTTCGCGGGTAGATTGCGTCATCAAACATGCATTATCACGATAATGTGCAATAGAATTAGAATCTCTATCGTAGGCCAATTTTGTATCGTTTATATCGCATATCGTTTATATCGCCCATTACTAATGGACGTCAAATGAGGTGAAAAGGCGCCTTTGAGACTGACGACTCATTGTAGGCATCATAATAACAGTACAATCCCAACAACAGAGTTTGTAGAACTTAATCTGAGAGGAAATGATGAACAACTCAAGTATAACTTTTTACATTTATTTTGAGTAGCAGCTTGCCCATAGATAGGTGCATTTGTTATGTTAAGAGTCTTTATTTTAAGGAACTATTCTGGTTCTTTATGCGGTTAAATACAGAACGTAATTCTCCCCATTTTCAGGTCTTTCTTCTTTGTTAGAAACAAAAGCTTGCGACATGCCAGTTCAGAGATAGTCCGGTCTTCTGAATCTGAATTATACATTCACCATATGAAGGTCAAACTGTCGCCTCTGACCACAAAAGCTTCATGATTTTCTGAAAAATAAGAGTTGTTTAGCCATTCCAGGGCTGTTTAAAGGCATCCGACTATCCTTGCTTTCCTCTCTTCATGGTTCCCACGTGGGGCCCTCCGACAGGAATGATTTCCTTTCCCTTGGAATGAGACCACAAGCCCCAAACACGTGTCCCTCAGAGGTCAAACAGGAAGGCCCCGAAGTAGCTGGAGGAGTCCTCTGCATACACAGCTGTGGGAGACGACACTGAGATGAAGATCTCATCTCCTGCTCGCAGCTCAAACAGGCCTCCCTGGTAGATGGAGTGCAGGGCGTTCTCGCTGTCCGGAGACCAACATTTGGTGCCCACACCCTTCAGGAGCTGGATAGGGTGAGCGTAGGCGGTCTTCTTGTAGACACACTGCACCACTTGATGGCTGACGGAGCCTGAGTGGTAATCGTCAACTGAGAGGGTCAGATAGCGGAAGTAGACCTGAGCGTACAAGTAGTAGCGGCCCGCGCGAGGAACGCGTAGACGGCCGTTGGACACAGTCATGTTATGCAGGTGGGAACCAAAACTCTGATTCCCCCAGGAACGAACGGGATGACGACAGGACTGGTGAAGGTCCATTTGGGGGGTTAGGGATGTTGTACCTGGAAAAAGATACAACACACTTTGGTCAGTTCAGTGTTCTGTAGCCTTGTTCAATCTTGCTTCTGAAGCTTTTTCATTTGAACCTGAAACCCTTCATTAAGGACGAGTGTCCACCAAAATGTTTTTGCGCTGCTGAAAACAGCAGAACTCTTCCAAAAATGCTCAGCTGTGAGTGCTTCTCCAACTGTTGGAGCTTTTAAAAAACGACAAGCGAGTCGGCATCAATAGCTTTGTGGCTAGTGCATCGACACATGGCAATACAGTGCCCACAATGACCTCGATTCGATTCCCAGCTCGAGGTCCTTTGCCGATCTTATATCTCTCTCTGCTTAGCACACTTTTCTGTATATCCTCTCAACTGTTCTCTCCCATTAAAAAGGTCAAATCCCCCTAAATAATAATATAAAAAAAATAAATAGTGAGCGATTAGTGCCTCATGTAAAAAAGCAGACAACAACTAAAAAATACACTTGGCTCGTGAAAAAAAACAAGTGCAAGTGAACAGAAATTGGTTTATTAATGACAACACAATTGTAGAATAAGACACTTAACACTAGGGGTTCTATTTTAACAATCTAGACGCAAAGTCTAAAGCGCATGGTGAAAAAGCATTAAGAGCGTGTCCGAATCCACTTTTGCTATTTTAATGTAGGAAAAATGTGCCCTGGCACATGGTCTAAACAGGGTTGTGCTTATTCTCTTAATGAGTTCTGGGTATGTTTTGGAATAAACCAATCTGAGTCTCCTCTCCCATTCCCTTTAAGAGTCAGTTGTGTCGTGCCATGGCGCATTTGCTATTTACATGGCGGACTTTGTAAGTGGAAAAACTGAGCCTGACTAGTGAGAAAACAGTTAAACAGACCATCTGCAATAATACTACTAATAATGAAAACACTGGCGATGTGGTGGTGCAGTAGGTAGCACGATCGCCTCACAGCAAGAAGGTCGCTGGTTCGAGCCTCGGCTGGGTCAGTTGGCATTTCTGTGTGGAGTTTGCATGTTCTCCCCGTCTTTGCGTGGGTTTCCTCCGGTTTCCTTCACAAGTCCAAAGACATGTGGTACAGGTGAATTGGGTAAGCTAAATTGTCCGTAGTGTATGAGTGTGAATGAGAGTGTGTGGATGTTTCCTAGTGATGGGTTGCAGCTGGAAGGGCATCCACTGCGTAAAACATATGCTGGATAAGTTGGCAGTTCATTCCGCTGTGGCGACCCCAGATTAATAAAGAAACTAAGCCGAAAAGAAAATGAATAAATGAATAAATAATAACATTATCATAAATAATATGTAATATTTTAATTTTTTTTCATTTGTAAAGATATTTGTGTATTGCTGTACATCCTGTGTGTATTCAGCAATGTGTAAGCCAGGATGTCCAAACTCGCGGTCCTGGGAGGGCCGGTGTCCTGGAGAGTTTACCTCCAACCCTAATCACCAACACACCTGAACCAGCTAATCAAGCTCTTACTAGGTATACTAGAAACATCCTGGCAGGTGTGTTGAAGGAAGTTGGAGCTAAAACTCAACAGGACATCGGCCCTCCAGGACCGAGTTTGGACACCCCTGGTTGTAAGCGTTTGAGGCACACAACTAACGCGCTCTGCACTGGACTTTAGACCTGCTTTCAGCTGGTCTATTGCACAGTCTATTTTAGTTCCTCAAAATAGCAGCACACAAACAAATTAAGACACCTCCTTTTTAGACCAGCACACCCACGAATCCACAAAGTGGCGCAAATGGATTTGCTATTTAAACAGCGTGGCACAAAACGGGAAAACTAGGGTTGCGCTTATACAATTGACATGGCCACCTTGTTCACCTGATTTGAACCCCATAGAAACAAAGCTTACTCACTATTTATAGAAGTTGCATCATTTGACACAAAGCATACTAGCTGTCCACAGACAGTACCTCATTTATGACTATGCTTCCTTGACTTTTACCTCATTTATAAGACATTTTCTCAACATTGTCAGAATTGTACCTTATTTATGACAGTAGTTCTTCACCATTGGCAGATATTTACCTCATTTATGATGAGTTCTTTGGCGTTAACTAAATTTTTACCTCGTTTATGACAACGCTTCTTCAGCATTGACAGAATTTCACCATATCTATGATACAACAACATTATAATGTTCTAAAAACTACTTAGAAGAGTATTAATACTCTGAATGATGATGATAATACATATTGAACAAATTACTAGGAGTAACGGGTTGAAAACTTGGCAAAACGTCATCTCTGGTGTTCAGAACATCGATATAATATTAAAACAATACACACTGTGCATTTCAAAATAAAGTATGTTCTAAAGTTAT
The DNA here is from genome assembly GCA_903798195.1 of Danio kyathit. Lineage (NCBI taxonomy): Eukaryota > Metazoa > Chordata > Actinopteri > Cypriniformes > Danionidae > Danio > Danio kyathit. The sequence continues at coordinate 38,317,715 of LR812539.1, forward strand.
AATAAAGATCTTTACACTAAACATTTTTCAAACTAGATGTTTGAATGTCTAGAAGGATAGATTAAATCAAGTTTGAGAATGTAGGGGAAATCTACTGAGGGTTTGTTTGTGACCACAAAGCTTTGCATTTGTTGAACTCATCATTTTTTTTCTGTAGTTGTTTTCCTGTGAGATATCGGTTCAGCGAAGAGTCAAGAAATTTGCTATGTGACTGAATTCCTAATGAAGCTGTTTGTTAAGATTGCTTCCAGATTGTTTTGTTTTTTTTGCTGACATAAGTAAAGCCCTCTGTAATACACACACCCAAACATGCTGGCACACTCACCCTGCAGTCCACTGTCTCTGAGAGTAAGATGAGCTGATGGCCGTGGGCTGCCAGTGGTGAGTAATTTTGTCCTTGGTGGAAAGAAACTCTTTCTGTAAAACACAGAAAAGAACAAAGGTTGTCGGTTGTTTTTAAGGGAATACACAAAGTTTCCATGAAAACGCAACAAAATACTTCAGTTCAATAAAAACCGGAAGATTTTCCTATAATTGACAAGGAAAAGACTCAAATTCCTGAGGTTTCGTCTTACCTTCAAAGGTGTGTTTTGAGATTATGTTTTCTGTGACCTAAAAGAGAGCAAAACATAAATGTCCTCAGTTTTGTGAGAAAATACAGAAAACAAAAGACATATTTATACTGACATTACTTATAACACTCCTGATTCTGTTGAACAAAACTCTTACACATCTGAAGCATATCAACATTTTCCACATTTAACTCCATGTGAGGGAGACAGTTCAAGCTGCTTTCTGGAAGACAGCAGTGGAACAAAAATATCAAAGCCACAGATGAACGGGAACAAGCTCCATCATGTTTGATTTATTTGGAGTGATTTTTTTTTTTTTAGCAGGACAAGCCAAATCAAACATTTAATGTGTGTTAATCATGAACATGGTTGTGAGATTTTCTCACAATTAAACTCTTAAAGGTACAGTAGAAGACTTTATAAATGTACAATGATTTACACTGAAACCTATAGGTGTGTATGTAACGTTATGTAAAAATCAAGTGGCAAACTCCTTATCACCCTTGTTAATGAAATACGGAAGTAACTGAAACTGCAATTCATTGACTGGCCACTTGAGGCTGGCTTCAAAAGGGAGTAAATCTTCATTGACTCCTATGTTAAAATGGCTAAATTTGTAGCAGAAAAACAGGTTTACAGCCTGGAACTAAAAATGATTTTGGTGTATATAGCTAATATTACAGTTCATCACAACTCTGGGGTGAGCACATTTTTTCAAAGCTCCACAGTTTCATTTATATGAAGCCTTAAAATTCTACATAATTATGGGTGTTGTCAATTGAGTGAACGCTATCTGCTGCTCACCGACATGTCTTCGCAGCTAGATTCTAGCTGCTGAACTTGGCAAATCTGTGCATTTAATATAATATTGAGTGTTTTCCCCAAAGAAAATGGAAATGAAGCAAAATGAAACCCGGCTCCAGTCTCTAGCTCCACCCAAGCTCCAGCTCTTTGCCCATATTTGGTAACATGGGAATTATGTGCTGTCGGAGAAGTGATGCGCTGACAAGATGGTGATGGTTGGCCATGCCCACTTGTAGCTTAAAGGTGCTGTATGTAAGTTTTTGACTCTTCTAAAGCATAAAAATACAATAATATGTGCAGATATTTAAGAAACATCCCAAGTGAACATACTTGTTTAACTGAAAAACAATGCTGAAGTCAGATATTCTGCTTTGAAAATGTTTTTTTCCGTGCCGGAACGCCATCTTTGTTTAGGTAATTTTCACATGCACATGCCAGTTTAACCAATTATAATTCAGCACCCCGGGTTGCCTTGTTGGAAAACAGCATATTTCATTCATTCATTCATTCAGAAAGACTCTGAAAGCATGCGTCCATGAGCGAAATGCTACAGTGTAGTGGAAAGTTCAGATGTCAAAATGAGACAGATTCAGTTCCACATGACGTTAAATAGCAAATGACATAATATTAGGAACGTGAGCAGGTTACATCGCGTGTCCTAACAACACGCTGTGACGAGATTGTTATGAGTGATGAGCCATTTGGCTGTTTGCACCACAAAACACGGCAGAAATTTAAATACAGCCTTTCAGAAGCACAGGATATGCACTCACTCACCAAACGGTAAGGTTAGAATCTATTTAATACATGTTAACCCTCTTTAACATCATTAAAGGTGAAGTGAACTTTCTGCTTTCAGTATATGGTAATACACGTCATGTAAAATGCATTCAAACTCGCATTGTTAGCATTTAGCACTGAATAAAGCACACGAGGCTTACCTGAGGTGATCTGTCATAGGTTTCTGTTGTTCAGCTGTGAGAAATAGAAGCCGCTTCTAATAAATCAATTCGAGGTGTTGGTTAGAACCAAAACTCCTTTTAATATGGAGAATATTCCCTCAATCGCGTGTCGTTGCTTTTATTTAGAACACAGTTTAAAATCCCTCAAACTGGCAACACCCCGTACCTTTATTATGATTCAGGACTGCAACACCTAGTTCAACAAGATGGTGATGGTTGGCCATGCCCACTTGTAGCTTAATTCAAGCTTTTTATCACCAAAAAAACTCTATTCTCTCTCGAATCGATTCTAAACTTAGGTTTTAACAGCAGATTGTGCTGTATGCTTTACAAAACAATAATATCCAGCTGCAGACCCGCAGACCCACACACGTTTCAGGACACATGATCTAGGCAGGGGCGAACCATACAGTATATGGCTGCGGCAGATGATAATGTTATTTACATCTTCTAGGACCTCGTCATCAATATATTTTATATATAATGTTAATAAATAGTGTATACTATTTCACAAATATGGCAATCGAGAAGGGCGAATGAGGAACATCGATTCCGATCGCCATTCAATATAATAGACTGAACCGTTTTCTATCAGTCATCATAGATGATCAGTCATTATTTATCTGACAGAGTCAGTATAGCAGATACTCATTTGCTGGCTTTATATATATAAACGATCTATATAATTTATATAATGGATTCATTATAATGAAGGAAATAATAGCAAGTGAATATGTATAGGCTATCTTTATATGTAGTGAAAATATATATATATTTTACTCCAGCAATTGAATAGTATTTATTTGCTTAATTTTCTAATTAAGAACTTTTTATTAAAGTTTTCCCACATTAAATACTATAGTAATTGAAAGTAAGTAATACATTGTTTTTGAACCATAAATTACTAGTAATTTGTGGTAATTATAGTTGCAACACATATAGTAATAGTAACAAATTAACTCTTAATAATGATTTTAACTAAGTAAACTAAGTATGACAACATTAAGATCCTGAATTAATTTATTACACTTAATCCTACAATTAGACAGTCTATTATGTTTTCTTTGTGTATGTGGATATGTGAATAAAGTGTATTAACTAATTATTTTTATTTACATAATTTGAGTACCAAAACTGCACAGAGGTTAAAATGATTGTTACAAACAGCTGTACAGGGCTTGCATCCAATTCCTTACAAATACCACCTGAACATAATGAATCATTATTAAAGTGAGGAAAGGTATAGGTGAATTACATGTTCATAGCTTCCAAACTCATAGCAGAGCTTTGCACAATATGTTCTGCCAGGTTGAGATATTTCACACAAGAATGAAAATTGTGCCATCATTTACTCACGCTGACTTGTTCCAAACCAGTTTTATTTTAGTTCTATAGAAAACAAAAGATGATATATTGAAAAATGTTGGAAACCTGTAACCACTGACATTCACAATAGAAAAAAACAAATACTATGAAAGTCAATGGTTACAGGTTTCATACATTCTTCAAAATATCTTCTTTTTTATTTGCACAATTTTCATTTAAATTGTTTTTTTTAGGGTGAACTATCCCTCTAAGTATTTTTGCATTTTCCCTCTACATTTTTATATAAACTTAGTTAGATACATTTTAATGAAACTTGAAAATGACAGATATTACAGATAAGTTCTGTATATTACAGAACTTTTTGAGTAAAATAACAGTGTACACTGTTACATGTTTTAAATGACTTCCAAATCACTCATGAGAGAACAGATATCTACTGTAAGTAACCTATTTTCCCAAAAAGGCACAGATCAATGCATTCCTTAATGCTTTCGTGTGTTAGGTTTTCAGGGCTTTGTGGTTTCTGCAGCTACTCCCTCACTTATCATGTGCATCTCTAGAGGGCTTCTGGTGTAATTGCATGTTTAATATGCTTTCATGACTACACATTACATCTTTGTAGGATAAACTTGGATAAACCTGTGCCTGCTTCCAGGCTGTGCGGAAGGGTTTGAAGCACAAGTCACAATGTTGGATTGCATTAACTGAGCATCTTTTCATGTTCTTTGATGTTCAGAATCTCTTTTACCTTAGAGATGTAGGCTTTGAGTCCTTCTGCTAGTTTAATGCACGGCTCTCCAAAGAGCTGGACTAGATCATCGGGTACATCTTGCTCTTTCTCCATAGCGTTCAGAAGACCAAGACACCTCAGCTCCTCCACCATACCTTGTGTTCGAGCCTGTCGATGACAGTTTTCAAATCACCAATCCAATAAAAATATACACTACTTGACAAATGTCTTGTCGCCTATCCAAATTTTTGGTACAACAATTAATAACTTGACTTCTAGTTCATCATTTGGTATCAGAAGTGGTTTATATGAAAGGCAAAGGCCTCTAGATTACGCTTATTATACCCAAATAAAGTATGATCATGCCTTGACTTTTAATGATTTAATTAGGACAGTAAGGTCTGACTTTGCTTAGACTAAAGTCTTGTTACTTAACAGAAATAATGTACAGTATAGATTATAAAGTCTTGGTGCAGTGGAAAAAGAATGAATATTGTGTATGACTCCCATGAGCTTGGAGGACTGCATCCATACATCTCTGCAATGACTCAAATAACTGATTAATAAAATCATCTGGAATGGCAAAGAAAGCGTTCTTGCAGGACTCCCAGAGTTCATCAAGATTCTTTGGATCCATCTTTAACACCTCCTCCTTCATCTTACTCCAAACATGCTCAACAATGTTCTAACCTGGTGACTGGGCTGGCCAATCCTGGAGCAGCTTGACCTTTGCTTTCAGGAACTTTGATGTGGAGGCTGAAGTATGAGGAGTGCTATCCTGCTGAAGAATTTGCCCTCTCCTGTGATTTGTAATGTAATGGGCGGCACAAATGTCTTGATACTTCAGGCTGTTAATGTTGCTATCCACTCTGCAGATCTCTCACGCGCCCCCATAATGAATGTAACCCCAAACCATTTTTTTCCCTCACCAAACTTGACTGATTTCAGTGAGAATCTTGGGTCCATGTGGGTTCCAATAGGTCTTCTGCAGTTTTTGTAATGATTAGGTGCAGTTCAACAGATGATTCATCAGAAAAATCAACCTTCTGTCACTTTTCCAAATGATCAACTAAAAGTGAAGTTATTATGTGTTGCTCTTACAACTGGGATCGACAACAAGACTTTTGTCAGGTAGTGTATATTCACTGTTTACGAAATAAACTGGACTGACTAACCCCACCAAGCAATGTTGTGTTTAATTGACACCTAATAGATGTCCAAACATAGATCTCTTTGCTAAAGCAAGGCTAAATTTGGGCTGTCATTGAAAATCTAACAGACGTCTAACAATAGTCCAAAATAGTCATCAAATAGACAGATTAGTCAGAGTTCCCAGGTGTAGTCATTCATTCCTGTCTTTCTGATGACTAGTCTATTTTTGGGCTGTTGTTAGACGACTATTAAAGAAAAAAAGATGCTTGCTGGGACCAGATGAAATGAATGGCAAGGACCCAATCACAAATAATGGTATGTCAAATAAGTAGTATATATTATCTACAATACTAAACAAATACATAGTTTTATATTTAAACGTATACACTCACCAGTCACTTTATTAGGTACACCTGTCCAACTGCTCGTTAACTCAAATTTCTAATTCAGCCAATCACATGGCAGCAACTCAATGCATTTAGGCATGTAGATATGGTCAAGACCATCTGCTGCAGTTCAAACCGAGCATCAGAATAGGGAAGAAAGGTGATTTAAGTGACTTTGAACGTGGCATGGTTGTTGGTGCTAGATGGGCTGGTCTGACTATTTCAGAAACTGCTGCTCTACTGGGATTTTCACACACAACTATCTCTAGGGTTTACAGAGAATGGTTTGAAAAAGAGAAAATATCCAGTGAGCAGCAGTTCTGTGGGCGCAAATGCCTTGTTGATGCCAGAGGTCAGAGGAGGAAGGCCAGACTGGTTCCAGCTGATAGAAAGGCAACAGTAATTCAAATAACCACTCGTTACAACCGAGGTATGCAGAAGAGCAACACACAATACATCAAACCTTGAGGCGGATGGGCTACAGCAGCAGAAGACCACACCGGGCATCACTCCTGTCAGCTAAGAACAGGAAACTGAGGCTACAATTCACACAGGCTCACTAAAATTGGACAATAGAAGATTGGAAAAACTTTGCCTGATGAGTCTCGATTTCTGCTGCAACATTTAAAAGGTAGGGTCAGAATTTGGCATCAACATTCATCCTGTCTTGTATCAACGGTTTAGGCTGGTGGTGGTGGTGTAATGGTGTGGGGATATTCTCTTTGGGCCCATTAGTACCAACTGAGCATCGCATCAACGCCACAGCCAACCTGAGTATTGTTGCTGACCATGTCCATCCCTTTATGACCACAGTGTACCCATCTTCTGATGGCTACTTCCAGCAGGATAACGCGCCATGTCAAAGCGCGAATCATCTCAGACTGGTTTCTTGAACATGACAATGAGTTCACTGTACCCAAATGGCCTCCTCAGTCACCAGACCTCTCAATCTGATAGAGCACCTTTGGGATGTGGTGGATTTGCGTAATAGATTTGCATCTGACACATCTGCAGCAACTGCACGAGTACTAGTAAGGTGTACCTAATAAAGTGGCCGGTGAGTGTATATTTATTGTATCTTTGCAGAGATATAGCCTTTTAAATGTAGTTTCGGAATTGTCTTATTTTAATGACATGGTTAAAACACAAAATCCATAATTTCTTAATTGTAACTAATCATTTTTTTTAAATCAGACTCATAATAATACATTGGTTAATAATTCATCCATTCATTGATTTTCTTTTCAGCTTAGTCCCTTTATTAATCTGGGGTCGCCACAGCGGATGAACCGCCAACTTATCCAGCACATGTTTTATGCAGCGAATGCCCTTCCAGCTGCAACCCATCTCTGGGAAACATCCATACACTCTCATTCACACACATACACTTTGGACAATTTAGCCAGTCTTTGGACTGTTTCACCTGGTTAATAATCTAATTATTAATCAATAATGATATAGGATTTAAGCAACAAAATAAAACACAATAAGTGTTAGGAAAATATGTTATAAGAAAATTACAAAATAAAAAATATGGTTTGAGAAGATAAATATGGAAATAAATATGCTAAAGTGCTGCAAAGATAGTTTGTGTGCTCCCCATCCAACTTTGTGTGTTATTTAGGACGGTTTGTTGAATCAACTTTCTTTTTTATGTTCTTATATTTGATTCGGATATTTTTGTCATATAAAAACAGACCCATGGATCAAGTTCTGAAAACAAAAAATATGATTGTTATTTACTATAGATAATTATTTATGTTTATTTTCTGATAAATCAAAATGGCAAAATTTATTTCGTAATAAAGAAATTAATGTCTTAGAGTGCAATCCAATTATCTTAAACTTCCTGTCTTGTTCAGGTCAAATCTGACCGATTTACAACCTAAAACACTCATAATTATTTTGTTTTACATCTCATTGCCTCAAGATCGCATGATATCCTTCACAATGTGCACTTAAAGAAATAAAAGTGACGATCACCTCTTTCATTAAATTTTGAGTGTTTTAATCAATCTTGTTACACCTGTGGTGTTCCCGGTCAAAAGTGACCCCTATAGAAAATGAATGGGTATCTAGACAATATTCATCCATCTGATAGAAAACATCCCCATACACACCACCCCAACTCACTCACTCACTTACTCACCCACTCACCCACCCATCCACTCACTCACTCACACATTTCAGACTGAACAATGTTTTTTACAGGTACACATCTCTTTTTCGCACTTATGTGCCAATCCTACAGCTGGATCTCACAAGGAAAATAACTATTTTTTTTTACGTTTTGTCACTTTAGTGGCTAATTCGTACATGTTCAGTCATATAAAAATGTACAATTTTTAAAAGGAGGCGTGGCCCCCAACCCCACCCCTAAACCCAACCGTCATTGGGGATAAGCAAATTGTACTAAATTGTATGAATGAGATTGTACGAATTCATACGGATTAGCCACTAAACCCATAAGTTATGAATTGCCATGAGATAAGGTTGGATTCTATAACGTGAATTAACTTCCTGATAAAACAATTGCAATGTATTGTAATGTGTATTTATATAGCACATTTATCGTGTATGGTCATACACCCAAAGCACTTCACAATCATGAGGGGGGTCTCTCCACACCACCACCAGTGTGCAGCATTCACTTGGATGATGCGACAGCAGCCACAGGACAATGGCGCCAGTGGGCTCACCACCCACCAGCTATAGGTGGAGTGCAGAGACAGTGATAGAACCAATTCGGTGAACCCATCTGTGTGTGTTTGTTTGTTTGTTTCTTTCTTTCTTTCTTTCTTTCTTTCCTTCCTTCTTTCTTACTTTATTTCTGTTATTCTTTGTTCAGCCGATCTCTGGGTGTAACAGGAGCACTTAGCATCAATTATTTTATTGGATTAGACCATTAGCATCTCGCTCAAAAATGAGTATAACTAGTGCTAGTTCTGTGTCCATGCTCATTGTCTATACCCTCAGTCACTATTCCCTATATTAGTACACTAATATAGTCCAATTGAAGGACTAAATAAAATTTTGAGCACTCAAAAGACAGGAAAGTATATCGTTTTGTTTCTGCTTTGCTGGTTGATAAATCTTTCAGATGAATTAAAATTTCAAGTTGTTTGGTCAAACCCTGTTATAGTTATTTTTTGCGAGCTGTCTATTAGTAACAAAACAAAGTATTTTGATTTATGTCATCTATTCTTCATTTTGTAAACATTTTCAGCGCCTATTTGTATTTTCACTGCAGTTCTTTTATGTCTAATTCTATAAATTCATGTTAAACACTACTTTAAAACAATGTTCACAGCTAAAGAATGTTGGATAAAAATTTTGTGGTGAAAAATGTTTTTTTTTGTGCCAATATAGGAGCAGTTAAAACAGACCGGTCAATTTTGACCGGGAACACTAAAGTAAGGGGCAGGATGTGAACACGACAGGAGGGTTAAGCAAAGAAATCTGACACTACAAATCATCCAGAGTTCCAAAGAAGCATGAAGCACTTTATCCATCTACTGGCATTTATTGTCATAACATTATTTTGACTTGACGTGTGGTCACATAGTTTTTTTTCCTGACCCAAATACATAATACATTTCCCGATTCATCATTTCACTGTAAAAGTGAAGGGGGTAAAAAAATTAAAGATCAAAAAATATATTTTCTAGTTACTATCATGTTGTGCTCTATAGTCTTGTTACTAGCCTAAAAATCAGGCCTTTGGGGAACAAAGAAGTTCCCACAACAGACAGCTATTTAGGCAGAGACCACAAAAATTCTGATGATAAAGTTATGAAGAATTTGATTAATCTCTCTGTCACTAGAAAAGCAGACATAACTAGACTGTAGGTCTGAAACTATCTAGGGCTCCTGCGATTCAGATTTTAGCATGGCTTTCTGTTTTCAGGATCAGGACCCCTTGAGTATTCTGTCTAATTCATGATGCGAACCAAACTGCAAAACCGTTCTCCTCAAAACCACTGACCTTGAGCGCTCATAAAGCAGAGGATCTGAAAGTAATTAACATGCTAATGCAAACTGACAGTGTTCCCTTTTTAATTAAAGTATTTATGCTAATCTTTGTTTAACTTTGAGGGGCACTTTCTAGACCACTTACACCCTTTTTCTGTAACGTCCTTAAGAAATAATTCAGTCATAAATTTTTGGAGAAAAACAGATACATTTTGTTGTTAGTTTTATTGAATACATACGCTAAATTATTAAAACGATACGTTATATTGTTTCCACATCCAAAGGGAAAAAGTATCTGCTCAAACAAATATAAATCATTAACACGGGGCATGTTTTAGTCAAGGATTTGACAACTTTCCCACGCAGTACAAAAAGAGGGTATCAGAATACAAAAAGCATCATTCAAAAAGCTCTTAGGGGAGTTTGAAAACAGTACAATTACAATATAAACTTTCGTAAAGAATATTTCCAGCAATACTGTGTGCAAAAATGAGCCTGATTCCTTTGACTCACAACTGAATATGACCTATAACCTATAAGAACCATGACCTAATGCTAAATTACCACCATACATGCCTAACTTACAAAGAGAAATAAAGCAATGCTCAGACAATGCAAACTTGTAAACCTGATACCAATGACTGCATGTCAGCCTGCGGGGTAAGAAAGAGCTTTAATGACATTGCCATATGATCTCCAGGAGGATTTGAACTATAATAAAAGCTCCAGTTCATGTATTTAAAAGGTTTAACGGGACATACGCAGTTTAAACTAATACATACTTCATAAAATGTCTCATTTATCACTGTTATTTAGAATAAAACCAATATGTAAGTGCCAGTGGAAAGTTTTACAGAACAGTTTCAACTAATAAAGACACTGTATCATAAATCAGTTATCAATAATTCTAAATTCAATGTTTTTACCTGTGCCACTGACATGTTCAAGTATATGAAGAGTCCGGTGGTCGATGCAACTTGCAGGACAATCACGATGACCACAACCGTCGTCACCCACATCCTGGACGGAACTTCGAGTCGATTTTTGGGCTGCACCATGATGAATGAGCTCGACTCGCTACTCACAGATTGTAAATATTCGGAGTTTCCTTCGGATGCGGCGGTATTCCTGTCGAATGAGTCCAGCACGCGCTGAGGAGGGGCTGCTGCGGGCTCCACCGTGTCCATCTCTTACACTAACTGACCGAGTCTGATTAACTACCACCGCACACGAGAAAACCGAAAGGAGGTCAGGGGGTTTAATGACGAGAATACCATCGTATTCGTGATTGACTGATGTTCCGGTGAAGCCCTCGAGTTTTAGTGTCAATGGGTTAAAACACACTGCTGCGCGGAATGAGAAGGAGTTTGTCGATAGACTGGTATTCAGTATCATCCGCTCTCTATCACCCTTCCGCTCCCTCTCGGCTTTTTATTTGACACCGCCTCATACTAGCCTACCTGTTGGGAAAACTCTCCATTTCACCAGTGGACGCTGTTTGGTATTTAAACGGTCGTTTAAGTGATAACGATAAGTGTAGTTTTACAAAAGTATGGAGTTAGATATGTTTCTTTATCATTCAATCAAAAATATTTAGTTTTAGGGGAAAGTAAATTCGTAAAATTAAGTAAAATTAAAAACTTATGTCAGTGATAATAAAATATGTTGGATTGTAAAAAATAAACTATTGTTCTGTTATGCAGTTCCCACAATTTTCATTGCACACTCATTCATTTTGCTCTCTGTTCTGCTGTCATTTATTGCAAATCTAGAATCTTTGCTTGCGGGTTGAAATGTTTTGCTTGCAGGTTGAAAAGTTTTGAACCCATGTATGCCGGGGTTAATTTTGTGTCTTTATTATTCAAACAAACATATGAAATTTTGACCAAAATTTGGTACAATGCAAATAAAGAATGAAAGATTTCAAATAATAAAAAAACATTTTAATAAAAAAAATGTCCTTGATAAAAAATTCATTGCACTTCAAAAAAATATTGTTACCATTTTATGCAGTTACCACCAGATTAATTCTTTGTCTGCTCATTCATTTTGCTTTCGGTTTTGTTTCAGTTTTTGGGAATCTAAAATCTTATGCTATTGGTCAGTCTTGATTGAGGTCACGGGTTGGCCCCGCCCATTACAGTTTCGCGCGATTGGACTGCACTGACTCCCTTCAGTGACGAGCGAGCTATGGCGACTTATAGATGAATCAATAGTTTTCAAAACTCTCCACTTTCAGATTTAAGCTTTAGCTGGATATTTCACTTCACTAAGAGCTGTGTTACACACTACATGGAAGGTGATTTTCAAAAACCCATAATAGGGGCTCTTTAAACAAAATTATTTTACTTTTAAGTAACAAAAGACTATTTCTTCTAAAACTTGTTTCCTCTGTTTCATTTGCATTTAGGTTAAGTCTGAAAGTAATGACGGAGCATCACAAAAGGGTTTGAAATCATGCACAAATGAACATTACTGTAGTTAGGAAAGATGTTTATACATTTTAAAAGTAGTCATAAAAAATGTATTAATTTATTTTTGTATGAAGTGCATCTTGATGCATTTTTATTCTTACAGTATCTCATCTATCTTAGCTTGCTGGCCTTCTTTTGCACATGAGGATGGGATGGTCTGGAACAAATTAGTCATTCCTTTTGAAAACACAAAGCAACATCACTGTGATTTTATGTCATCATAAACAAAAAAACTATATTGGAGGTTATTTACTGTACCTTGAGCACTGTGTCTTATAGACAAGGGATCCTGAGGGGTGTATGAAACTGATGGGATGTAAACAGTTGTTCCATCTGAATATGTAGAGTATAGGCTCATTGATCCTATAACCATAGAAGATAGGGCTGTTACTAATCAAATGCAATCAGCATCAATAAATTACATCCTTAAATTGCCACAGTGGCACAGAAGTTACATCAGATGTGTCATTCATTCGTTTACTCATTCATTAGTAAGACAGAAGGCATGTTTTAAAATTATTCTTTGTTTGCTGTGAGCATTTTGTGTGCTGTTTATGTGCCCCAGGCACCTCACATATTTTTCAGGAGCACATGAAAAAAAGCAATGTTATTTGACATGTCTGTTAAATGCAGCTCAGTAGTAACACAATTGTAATGCAGAACAATTACATTTCCAGTTGTATCAATAATGTTATGGTGTTAATGTTTTATGAATAGACTTTTTTCATATAAAAATTTGACATTTGTCAGTGGATATCCCAATTTACATAATATGATCTTGAACTACACTATGGCATTTATCAGTTACATAATTAAGGATGTAATGACTTTTGGGTTCAGCATTGTGTTGTTTTATTGGTTAATGTGCAGAAGCACAGTATACACCTTCTTGTTGGAATCTTGTTCAGTGAACACAATGTTTAAATTACAAAACTGCACTGACTAGTGCATAAGTATATGAATTGGTATGAACCTATACTGAATCATTCATGCATTCAATACACATTAAGCTGCCCTTTGCATCATCAGTGCTTTTTTGGCCTTGCTTCTCAGCCACCATAAATAGCAAGGCTTCTACAGTGGATAATATTTAAATATGAGAAAATTAAGCAAAGTTAAGTGTTGATTCAGGGGCATAATGGTAACAAGATTTGTTAACATATTCATGTCTAAAGCCAAATATTCATAAAGTGAAATATAACCCCAGTAAGCTCTTTTGAGACTTTTCATGAAAAAAGCACAATAGAAGTGTTACAAATAATGCTTAAACATAATATTTTGTGTGTGTGTGTGTGTGTGTGTGTGTGTGTGTGTGTGTGTGTGTGTGTGTGTGTGTGTGTGTGTGTGTGTGTGTGTGTGTGTACAATATCTTTACCTTCTAGTGAATGTTGTAGATAAGATCTCAATGGTCCATCTAGTTATCCAAGTCCAGTTCTTGAAGGATCAGTTCACGAAGCTGAAGGTAAAGGTCTGTAATTTCATAAACATCATCTGACAATGCAAGGTTCATCCATGAGTTCTACGCACAGTTGAAAGACATCCTCATCACAAGGGTAGTCTTTAACTAAACACTCCTCTTTGCAAATACTCAGTTTTGTTTGTTCAATTAATGCAAGAAATTCTGCACTTCATATAAGCTGGGAACAGCAAACATTATTGAAGGTCGACCACTGGGAGCACGTGGGTTGTGAGTTGGCCGTATCCTGTGGCAATTCCAGGCACTGACTATTTCATCAAGCTTTTCCTTTATAAAATAAAAGCAACAAAATAAATTAATAAACACACACTGTACACTGCATATTGTGGACTATATATAAAGTTAATCTTAATACATAAACTTCAATATTATATTTATGATTAAATGAACTATAGTAAACCAAATTTGTTACCTGTATAGAATGCTGGAAACAAAACTGGATGACCGATTTGTGAATGAAAGTATCAACAAAGTGCCCATCTTCTTTTAGCTGTTCAAAATGATCCATCCAAAATTGTATGCACTGGCTTCTCAAAGTGGACCACCATCGTTCAATTCTCTGGTTCCCCGTGCTTGGACCAAGAGTGACAGCTTCGGCACTAGCAGTGTCTCTGAAGAATGTCTGCATATCTGCTAAATGCGTATTTTCAGTTCCATGGTCAATGCGAATTCTTTGTGGAAATCCGTTATTCTCAGCAACAGCTTGTAGGAAATAACCCGCAATTACTCGTGGGTCATTGTTCGTTTTGTATGCTTCAAGCCAGATAATTTTTTCTGGAAAACCCGTCAATGCATCCGTTTATGCATATTCCGTAAGGTTTCAACTTGTCGTATCCGTCATTATGCCAAACATAGTTTGGTCCGCGGCTGTTATACATGCGAGCGCGCAGATCAACTCCTTATCCATCTAACAGTCGCATCAACTGACGGACAGTTTCTCTGTCTGTAATAATGCCAGACAGCCAACATTTCTGGCGCATTCAACGATAGCCATGTTGTCGTCCCGATGTCTGTAGCTGTTGGTGTATAAAACGTGCCACGTCGGCCTCGTCTGTTTTATTGTGTCTCCGCCACAACTGATTCCTACATAACGTTCTCACAAGAGTCCGCAAACTAAGCTTTATGTTGTGTGATTCCTGCAATAAAATTAAGATTTCTCTATTAGTAAAACCGCACCGAAAATAATCCTCTACAATCTTTTCCATTTATAGGCTATACGCTTATTTCACGCGACCGCCATTTTAGAACACGAAAGCGAGGCTGCGGTGGAAAGAAAGCCGGAAGTATAGGATCAGCACTGTAAACATTGCAGCAATATGCTGTGTGCTATAAACCTCCAGCTGTTGCTGCGACTTCAAAATGCAGAAATGGTGTAAACATCACTTTTATATCATTCAGTTCAGTTTAATATAAACAATTAAAAGCATATTAGGCATCAAACAACATCATAATCTCTTTAAGAGTAACCCGCTTAAGTGTCCTCCTAGACTTCAGTTCATGGGCAGCAGGTAAACACCGTGGGGACGCTTCCCTGCTTCAGCCTATGTAACCGGGTGAGTGATAAAACAATGCAGTCCTCTGTAGCACATCTTCGTGTTGTCTTTAACAGTGTTGTCCTCGTACTGAAGTTTTAAAATTTCTCGCTAACATTTACGCTCCGCTGAGCACGCTCATAAACACCGCTGATTTGCCGTAGTATTCACCAGTGCTCAACAGAATGACTGTGAAGGTTATCAGCTCGCTGCTCTTCACAGATTGAAAACACACATAGACGGATATTGGATCGTTTTAAAGCCGTGAAGATCAGCGGATTCATCAGCGGATCGCTTGTCTGTGTTTGCACCCCGTAAACAGCGGTGAGGCGAACTGATGACCGTCACAGCCAATCAGAGTGATTTCTGTTGAGCACGTGAACACAATGGCCAATCAGCGCTGTTTAAGAACTCCACAGACAGTGTCTTAAATGTTAACGAAAAATTGGCGTTTTTTTATATTTCATTACGGAAATTTTGTATCGTGACTAGTCTAATATAGTGAAAGAATCAGTTCATTAACTTGAGTTTGATGAATGGCATCTAAAATGTGTGTTTGGGAAAGAAAACGTTAGCTAAGTAGTGCCATTTCCCTTAACTTAGCTGAAAATGAGG
This sequence comes from Danio kyathit, assembly GCA_903798195.1. Taxonomy (NCBI): domain Eukaryota; kingdom Metazoa; phylum Chordata; class Actinopteri; order Cypriniformes; family Danionidae; genus Danio; species Danio kyathit. The sequence continues at coordinate 38,333,717 of LR812539.1, forward strand.
TCAAATATCCCTTTTTATTTTCACTATTCATTTAGAACGGACCTTCGGGTCGCTCAGAAGGCGGTGAAATCATAAATTTTTGTCACTTTCTCTTCGCTGATAAGATATACAGCCAGGTACACAACATTCCTGTGTGACCCAGGCGATACTTCCGGGTTTCTTCCCACCGCAGCCTCGATTTCGCTGTTAATAATGGCGGCCGCGTGAAATCAGTCTATAGGCCAAGCCTACTGTCCATAACAAGGTCCAGCGATGTCCTTCAGATCAGAATCAGACTAGCCTATTTTTTTCCTCAGAATTGCGAGATATAAACTCAGAATTCGGACTTAATAACTCAGAATTGCGACTTTATAACT